>OU015494.1:36242106-36729606 GCA_907164885.2 Dolomedes plantarius | reverse complement strand
CATACAAAAATTTTTCAACGCCTGTATAACCTTTCCCAGCATGTGAAAAGGCTCAGGTAATTCTCAAATTCACATCATGACTGGCAATTCCAGTCTTCAAAGAGGAATTCATCACTGTTTTGTTTTCTTCACAGTAACTACATGTCAATTTCAAACTGTATGAAAATTCTAACTGGTTTCCAAGTTCAAGTTTTAATATTTGATTTTCACAGTCACAACACTAAGCACATTTTAAGTAGCACACACATGTTATCGCATATTTGAAAGCACAGAGTAAAGTGTGAAAACAAACAAAAATACAAATCTACTAAAAACTAATGTAGTAAATCTACTAAAAGAAAATATATTTCTTAGACAATCAATATGAATAATTCTGTTACGACTTAATTGTTCAGCATTTTGAGTTATCACATAAATCATTAGAAATAACAATGATAAAATCGTGAAAATAATATAAAAAATGAAGAAATAACCAGCAAAGCGATGACCGAAACGTAAACAAAACTAAATAACTTTTTAAAAGTGAATTTCACACTCTTATTTGTGCGTTTCGATTGATATTTAGGCTTTAAAAAATGTATTATGTTTATACATAAAATAATACACTCGTAAAAATCGTGAAAATAATATAAAAAATGAAGAAATAACCAGCAAACAAGCGATGACCGAAACGTAAACAGAAGTAAATAACTTTGTATAAGTGAATTTCACACTCTTATTTGTGCGTTTCGATTGATATTTAAGAATTAAAAAATGTATTAAGTTTATAAATAAAATAATACACTCGTAAAAATCGTGAAAATAATATAAAAACTGAAGAAATAACCAGCTAACAAGCGATTACCGAAACGTAAACAAAAGCTAACTTTGTAAAAGTTTGCCACATAAACACGTTAGCGAGAAAAATTTCCCACTTTTGCCAAACACAGTAAAAACGTAAACATTGGCGCAAAAAAATCCAAGATGGCCGACCTGGCCCCATTTCCTAGACTCGTCCCCAATAATTTAATAATTATTAAAATTTAGATATCAAACTAATATTTCATTGATTTATCATACAATACATTGAACATGAAGAAAACTATCAAAGAAAATGTATAATGATGAACAAACCATTTACTTCCTTTGTCCATCTAAAATATTAACTGAAACACGAATCATCCGAACTGAATCCGAAACAAAATGTTTTTATTTATACATACGAAAGTGCTCGTAAATGCCATACGTATTGCTAATATAAGTATTAGTATTGCTAATTCAATACACTCAGTTCAGTAGAATTTGATCTAAAATACGGTCAATTCATATTATAACTTGGATTAAAACACTATCATATAACAGTAATAGAATAATGTTCACTATGTAAGGGTGTTAAATAAAATTTAAAGGCAATAATTTAAGACTAACGAATGAAACTTACTTGTGGATTAATTTCAGCAAACTTGTCTTGTAAGCAATCTTTAATGGCGCCTTTTCAATCACGTGCAACTGAATGTCCAATCAGATGACACTAGTGCATTGTAGTATCACGAGGCGAAAAAAAAGATGTTTTGAAATTTCATTATGCTATAGCTTTCAAAAGCTGCCTTTTGGTATTGAATATAAAATTTTATTGCTCTACTGAAATATTTTTCAGGTGCTTCAAAATAGATATTTTTGTGAAAAGAGATAAAATTCTTTTTTTCTGTTTATTTTATGGTATATTAAATTAATAATATACATTTTTTGTAAATAAAATATTCAAAATATTTTTACAGGAAACTTAGGTATTTCTAAGTATTTCTAATTTTTAGATGTCATTACAGAACAACTGATTTTGTAGAATTTCGCAATTTTCATCATCTTAATTTTGCAGTAGTATATTCTTATAATACACATTGGAATGAAAAAAACAATTTTTAATTAACGGACCTTAGTTAAAATAAACAAATCACATTTATTTAGAAAAATATTAATGCAATGTCTTTAAAGGCAAAGTGTTATTTTGAAATAAACATTCATATTTTTCAAAAGTCCATAGTAATCATACATGGTATGCTTTACTTATTTCACTGACACATTGAATTGCTTTCTGTTTGTCATCAGAAATATGCCTCTTCATAGGAAGTCATGTTACTTTAGCACCATTCCATTCAATCATATCAATATAATCCTTGGCATCAAAGTTTATACGTTGAAATAAAAACTTTTTGATGCCACCTTCATTTTCAGCCCTTGCTTTTAGATTCCGGGGTAATCCAAGCTCTCTCTTACATGACTGCGATCATCTGATATCATACAAAGGACGAGATTTTCAGAAGCAGATTTCTGGCACTGGAAAATGTATATAAGATAGCATAATAGCATTTTTCAATGGCAACAACCAGAATTTAAACATTACTGTAATTGGAATGGATGGAACTGCCGTGAACACTGGATTGAATAATGGTGTGGTTCGTTTCTTTGAAAAGGAATTAAGAAGGCCACTGCAGTGGTTGATTTGTCTATTTCATGGAAATGAACTGCGCCTACGTCCTAATTTGGAGGAGAAATAGGTAAACAACTAGAAAACTGCTATGAACTTCCAGTAATTGAATTATCACCTATTGAAAATGGCATTCCATTACTAGAAATTAAGGATGATTTAAGTGTGGACCCAAAATATTTGTTAGAAATGTCTAATGCAATCTCTGTTGGAAGGTGCTCTTCTGATTTGTCTATGAGAAAACCAGGAAAACTTTGTTATTCATGATAGCTTACATTAGCAAACCGAATACTTCACTTGTATGTGGGAACAGAATGTACTGCAAAAAAAATCTCCGAATACTGACTGAGTACATTTTGTAAGTATATGCATCTGTTTCGTTTCACATAAAGCTGAAACTATCTTATATCCATGGATCGAAGCACTTGTGGAAACTTGTAAGCTATTCACGTTACCTCCATCAGACTCTTAAAAATGTAATTGACCCAGTCATTCAAAGAAATTCGTACTTCGCTGCTTCTGAAAATCTCCTCTTATGTATGATATCAGTTGATCGCAGCCACGTAAGACAGCTTGGATTACGCCGGATTCTAAAAGCAAGGACTGAAAAATGAAGGGGGCATTGGAAAGTTTTAAGTTCAACGTATAAACTTTGATGCCAAGGATTATATTGATATGATTGTACGTAAAGATGTTAAAGTAACAGAACGAGGCATATTTCTGATTATAAACTAGGAAGCAAAATAATCTGATCAGGAGAGTCAACGTACTGACTTCAGCAATTTTCCATGTCACACACAAGCAGTAGAAAGGATTGTTAAATTCGTTACCGAGTCACCTTTACCCGTCCGTGGCACTTCTGCAAGAGTTGCATTGATAAAAACGAAAATACATTCTCAAAAGATAATGCCAAAATTTAATAATAAAAAACAAAACAAAACACAATTCAATGTGTCAGTGAAATAAGTAATGGAAACCATGTGTGATTACTATGGACTTTTGAAAAACATGAATTTCTTTTTTTTCAAAATAACGTTTAACATCCCCAATCTCAAAGAACTTTTAATCTTATGCACAGTAAGTGTGCGTTTAAATTTTCTTCTACACCCACTTTTGATTATATTCCTAAATCTGAAAAAGTTAAACCTCTGAATCAGGCTGATGAGCTTAAGCAGGGTGTTTAACCTTTTGCAGCATCTGGGCCACATGGTAAATTTTTTCAAGGCAGGCGGGCCGCATAAAAAAGTCAACTACATTCAAAAGTTTAGTTTTATTATGAAAATGAAAAATACATTGTATATGTAATGTATAAAATATTATAATCTTGGTATGCAATGTGATGTGGTAATTTTGAACGAAATCGAACATAATGTGATTTTTTAAATTTGGGTTGGTCTAAAGCGAATTGCTCTCGACTCTAACTTAACTAGCATTAATGATCGAATCAATCTCTCAAACCAATTTTCTATCCTAGGAAACTGTCGTAATCCGGAGGAAAGAAATTCCCGCTGCTAATGATGAATTTCCTGTTAGGCGGGAAACCAAACCTGAGCCATGTTTTTTTTTTAATGGCGGAAGGGTACAAAGATACCCTCAACAAAATGTACAACCTAGTCAAAATTCAATATCCCAAATCAATTTCATGAAACTTTGTCAAAATCTTATCTGAAAACATTACTGCAATTGGATTAATATCGGACCTTTCAAAATTACTTAATTTACTTACGCATTGAATTTTTTTGGAAAAAAAATCCCAAAACCGAACGGCTACTTAAAAATTAAAAATTTATGTTCCGATCTTAATATTTCAAATCTTACCCAGTCCATTAATTGTTCACAGGTTAATTCTGATAGTGTTATTCTGATAGTGTGGTTTCTGATAGTGTTTAACATTTTTCCTTTATTTTTCTGTTCCATGCGAGGCAGTTTCCTCTTATTGAAGTTCCACACTTGATACCCTATCAGGGAATGCTGGTGTGGGGCGTTCGTTTTTGCTTCCCATGCTTCAGTCCTCGGTTCGATCCTGCAAAGTGCAGTTCTGTTATCTGTACTCACGGATGTTCAAACCTGCCAATTTAATTTATTAAATATAACTTACTTATTATTTTAAACTTAATTGCCTTATTTTTTATTTCTAACATTTATTTAAACTAATTTTTTTGCCTTTTTTTTTCTTATTGTAAATATTATTTCTCGTATCCTGATTCAATTACAAAAAAAAACAATGTAATATATATTCTTCAATGTACGTACTGAGGATAAAGGGTCTTATTTTTTGATATTTTTTGGTGTCTCATGACATCTACTGTCTATGTCTCTGACATTACATTACATTAATATTTTTCTAAATATGTGTGATTTGTTTATTTTAACTAAGGTCTGTAAATTTAAAATTCTTTTTCTTTCATTCAAATTTGTATTATAAGAATATGTTACTGTAAAATTAATACGATGAAATTCGAGAAAAAATTCTACAAAATCAGTTGTTTTATAATGGCATCTAACAATTAGAAATACTTAGAATATGTAAATTTCCTGAAAAATATATTTTGAATATTTTATCTACAAAAATATATATTATTATTTTAATATACTATAGAAGAAATTTAAAAAAATACAAATTTTATCACTATTTCCTCTCTTATAAATAAAGAGTGGTGAAACAAGGACCCATTTTTAAGTAGATATTTAATTTCTCCAGTAATATATAAAATTGAAACTAATTTTCATCTGTTTTTATAAGCTTCTAGGGAGTTAAAAACATACACACAGAATACAATCTTTACATACAAGGAAAATTATGTGAATTTTCACATAATACAATTATACAATTTCACATAATACTTTTCACATAATACAATCTTTACATACAAGGAAAAGATATGGGAATTTTCCGCGTAAAAGAAGTTTCACAACAATGAAATAAATATTTTTGAAAAGTCTGTTAAATTTAATCTTCGCCTTCCCTTTCAAATCCATAATTCTGATGCAGATATCTGTTACTTGTGGTTACGAATCGGAGGTACAGTTCCGGGACGATGCAGGGAAAACGATTTCGGTGCGATTCATATCAACCCATAACAGGCCCTGAAACACGTAAACGGAAAGCGTTTCCCCTTCGGAGGTTCGTAAACAACCCGCCAGTGGCCCGACAAAATTCTCCCGTACTTGTCGTTCAACCGGTGCCTCCAGCACTGGCCCGATAAGCTGCCGTCAGTCCTGTGTTTGTTGGGTATATATATATATATATATATATATATATATATATATATATATATATATATACTGTGGCAATATTTAAATTTATTCAGTCAACAGTTCTGTATTTTAAAATATGGTATATTGTGGGAAGCGGTTACTATCCTCAGTTGTGGTCACTGATTTGTTAATGTATACATACATTTATAATAATAAATAGCGTTACAGAATAGTTTTGTTACTCATTAATCTTGTCTGCATATAATAAATCGAACATTTAGGAATCCAAGTGATTTAACTCCTGCAGATAAATAATTAAAATACACGTCGATATGTTTAATCATAACTGAAAGTCATTCATTTAAGTCAAATGCTTTTAAATATCTCAAAGTAACTGTATAGGTATAAGATTCTATGTGACAACTAATTTATAATGTCAGAAAAGTTTCTTCCCCATCCTATTGAATATTGATTATTGAAAAATAACAAGCATTGATCAAAAAATGAATGATTACTCCCATGTGAAGAATTTATCGACAAAATATTTAATCCAAAACAAGGTGTCCGGTGCGAAAATAATTTCGCATGCGAATAAAATACGATTAATTTCATAGTTGGTAGAAGTTTTGAAGTTGGTAGTTTGTAGTAGGATGAAAGAGGAACCGGTTCATTTGTAGCTATTGTTTATTTGTAAAGTAATAATCTAAGCTCTAGAAACAACCATTCCGGAGATATTTGAAAAAAACCCCCAAAAAAAGTCAAAAAATTTCGTTGTACGAACAATGGTACGTAAGGATAATACTAAACCGATTGCAAAACACCTTTGGACTATTGGAGGAGATTATTTCATCACTATTGGAGGTGAAGCATAAGACAAAACACTAGAACATGAGATATGTACACGTCAAAACACATTTGTAGATAATATTAAAAGTTAACTAAGACACAAATTCGTGGAAAATGGGATATTTACATTACAAAACCTCTTTGTACACAGTGATTGACCGCGCCGTATCGACGCATCCAGGGAAAGAACTCTAGAGCCAAAAGTTAATTTTTAACTTTCATTTTTAAATAAACAATACAACGTGAAATTCTAAATGAACAATTCGTCAGAAGCAGAGAACTTAATCTTTAAAATGGTAATTCATTTATCGATTTTGGTTAAGCATGAAGGGAGAAAAAGGGATCGTCACCAAAAATCACCTTCTAGAAATAATACATATGATGATGATGATGATGGTATGTTTTTTAAATTTAAAGGTTAGTGTTCGGGATATGCTTATAAGTGAGTTACCAATGTGATAACTCTTTCTATTGAAAAAAAAACAACAACTTCGAATATATCAAATCAAAGAACTGGCCTGTGAAATTTTTTGTTCCTTGAAACCTTTAACATTATGTGATTAATAGAAATGAAGTTTTCCACACTATGGTAAGGGGGATTTTACGAGTAGTTTTCAGCGAAAACTGTTCTCCAAAACCTTAATTAGGAAGCAAATCATTTAAATGTGAATATCCGGGGACAATCCATAAATAGAAGCTGTGACATCATTCAAATGAAATAGTCTCCCGTAAAATGATAGAAAATAAGCTTCAACAAAATCAGTCGCAAATCAGTCAAAACCTGTAAATGCGTTTTTCTGCATGATGGTTTTTTTTTCACCATTTCTCGTCTTTAAATTGTTATAAATCAAGAACCATTGAAGGTAAATGGTTCAAACTTGGAACATGAATTTTTCGATTATTTTAATTTAATTTTGGTTCAGCAAATTTGAAAAAAATATTCACTTTTGAAAATATGATTTTTTAAAAAAAAGTTACATAATTTTTTTTGAAATTTTTACTCTAAATATTCTTAATTAAAAAAAATTAATATTTAAAAAAACTCTGAATCAGAATTAAAACTAATATATTTCTGTTTAATTAAATAAAAAATTTGAAATTCGACAAATAATATTTTGAGTTATGAAGATTTTACATTACCCAACTTTTTATAAAAATTTTAAATTAAAAATTTTTTAAAAACTATATGAGAAGTTTTATGACGTGATTTTGTTTACAAATTATATGGTTAACCATCACAAAAAATTCAAAATTTTAATTAAATAAATAAAAAAAAATTAAATGTGTCCCAGACCCCCTAAATTTCATGTAGTTAATTTCATAAGAATATAATTATTCCCCCTTAATGTCATAAGAATAATTTCTACAAAAACTAGAATATAGTAACTGATGGACAGTTAAAAATTTCAATTCAATCAATATCTTAAGAAGTTTACTTTAAACGTTAAAAAAATGAAGCTATCAAAGAATTATTTTATCGGAATAAATCCGAGTATCTCTCACGAGTCACTCTAACGAGTGAAGTAATGATGCGGTATATAAGCTTCTGCGAGTAGCCTTTTGACCCAATGCATACTTAATATCCGCCCTCTCCCAGTTCGTAATTTAAAATCACGCAAATCATGAAATACCCACCTGATGTTCGACATCACGTTTTTAGTTTCCGTTTATCAAGCAAGTCACGGCTCTTCTACGTTGTATATGGGTTTGAAAATAAATAATGAAGAGATAAATGTTGGGCTTAGATTAAACACATTTTTTTCAGTTATTTGATATAATCTAGTACTATTTATTGATATTTCAAAAAATTGAAAAATAGAATGAAAATTTTCTTTTTTTTTCAACGTAGAACTGTATATCTACCCATATTCTCCAAGAAATATGCAAAGAATGATGTTTGAACGTTTTTGAACAAACCTTCAGAGCTCTTTGCCTGAACTGAGTGAACTTCCTGGGTTATTTTTGATATCATAGCTGATTTTAATCTGTCTAAGGCTTTTCTTCCGGAAACTAGAGAGTTATTCAATAGTACTGTCAAGAAGAAAAATTTTCTATTTATAAAATGTCAACAGCATTTTAAACTATGGCTCGATTCATATAGCCTGTAAAAATTTAAAAACTCTGTACAATTCTCACTGCATATCAAAAAAAGAGGACATCTCACTTAGGCTGCATATTTTTATTTGGGAAAAACATTTTTTAATCTAATTTATGCTCTAAAATTTTCAGGAAAAAATCATACTAGTCATGAAGGTTATTAAAATGTAGACATTGTCAGAGACATATCATCATGAAAACGGGAAAAATTTTGTCATGCATTTATGCAGTAAAATTTGTCTTGTTTCATGCATTAAATTTTTCTTGTAAAATATATAATTAAAAAATAGTGTTAAAGAAAATACTTGAAGGAAATCAGTGATGGCTAATAATACTTAATTAGACGTTTAATAAATACTAAGTGTTAAAGTTTAAAGTTGCCATGTGACACACCACACGGTGTGTTTCGTGGAAACATACAACCAACTAGTTAACAGTTGAAGTGGTAGTGGTTTACAGGTATCGGTTTATACATCAACAGTTCCCCTAAATCTATACCTGCCATCAAGAGAAAACACTAATACAAAATAAACATTAGTCATAGAAACACTAAACAGGAGGGGAAAAAAAGGTTAAGTTAGAGTCTTAACGTTAGACATTCCAAGAGAGTTACGAAGTTTCATGTAACGAAACATTGCCAAGGGTTTTGTGAACAAATTAGCAACTTGTCTTTCACATTCGCAATATTGAACATCTAACAGTCTATTCTGAAATTTTTCTCTAACAAACTTAAAGCGAACATCTATGTGCTTTGTTCGACTGTGAAACTCAGCATCTTTTCCTTTTACTGTAGTGAATAACAGTTTTTTTTTCAAGCGTCCTAGGCGGCCACCAAGCATAGCAATTAATCTTTTTATTCTTAGAAAACCTTCTGAGAATTCACACCATATTTATTCGAAAATTTTTTACCAGAGACATTATTCGGCTTTACTATTAATGCTATACTGTTATTTTCTGTAGAAGGTCTTCCCTAAATTTCCTCCAATCGTTGCTCGTGTAGACGGAGTCTTTCAGTTAAGTCTGATATTGTTCTTTCTTTGGAAGGCATTGATTCCCAAGCACTTTTAAATTCCAAATATTCATTAGGTAATGAATTCAATATTCTATTCAAAAGCATAGACTGAGGGAGATGCACGTCTAACATTGTCAGAGTCCTATCATGATGAAACCATAGAAAATTTTGCAGTATGCCGCATGCAGTTATGCGTAAAATTTGTGTAGTTTCATGCATTTAATTTTTCTTTTGAAATATATGATTAAAAAATGGTGTTAAAGAAAATACTTGAAGGAAATCAGTGATGGCTAATAATACTGAATTAGACATTTAATTATTACTAAGAGTTTAAAGTAAAAACATGCCACACCACACGTTAAAGTAAACACGTTAAGTTTAAAGTAAAAACGCGCCACACCACACAGTGTGTTTCCTGGAAACAGACAACCAACCAGTTAACAGTTAAAGTTGAAGTAGTAGTAGTTTGCAGGTATCGATTTATACATCAGCAAAAATTCTAAACTAGGACTTTCTGTAAAGGAAAATTTCTAAGAGGGGGCAAAATTCCCATAATCAATGAGTTTTAGGTTAGTTGGATTAAATGGTAATTTTTTTTTGCTAAACAAAGGCTCAAAACGTTCAGTTTATAGCCGATCGTGAGTTTTTCTGAACTTTAAGCCTGCTCAGAATCTTTTCCATCACAACGTCCCTGATGTTTCAATGAAGAGTTCCTCAGTGTGTGTATAAGTACTTTTTTTTAAGCAAAACATTATTTCCTGCAATCGAATTGCAAACTTTTTTGTTGTGTTTGATCTCCTCAAAACTGCAACAGGACTTGGCCTTGCGCATAAGTGACAGAAAATATCCCAGAATAAAAAATTGTCCCTTAATAAGGCAGATAATTCTAATGCGGGAAATTTGACTTCAAAAAACATCTCTCAAAGTGCTTAAGTATAATCTTTTAACAATTTACATTTCTGTTGGATAATCCAGACTTTTTAAAAATTTCTGAAACCATTTTTTCATTTTTTGTATCCGTTGATGAAATTCTACTTTAATGTAGTCTGATAGTTGTCAGTAACACTAGGTTTCACTACTCACACATTTTCTGTAAACTGTTCTTTGCGACGATTGCTGACGAATTGACGATAACTATTGTTGCGACGATTCTGCATTTCCATTGATTGGGAACGATTAATATCATTCATTGACATCTTCTTCGTCTGAATAAAACTGTTGACAAGTGCCAAATAATGTATTTGACATTTCTTTAGCAAAATAAAAATCTTGATAAAAAATAATAATTTCGACATCGAAATAAATTTCTGGAGAAATGAGTAAAACAAATTTTTCTCGAAAAGGAACTCTATAACTTCTCGAGAAATGAGAAAAACAAATTATGCTTTTTTTCTCGTGAAGAAACTCTAAAAGAGCAGGTGTTGTTTGATTTCGAGCAACTGTGGGAAAAGATAAATTGAAACACAAATCAAAAGAAGCCGATAAATATTCTCCGAATTTTATCACTGAAAATAATCCCATTTTATTTTTCGAATCTATTTTAATGTAGCTCGAACAGGTCACAGAGATTTATATTTATTCAAATGTTTCGGATTGCATATTTTAAAACGCTTAAGCTCTTTTTAGCGTTAAAGATACATCGCTTAGAAGTAATCGTCCCAAGCTTCCAGGAAATGGGTTAGGGTTTGAATCCCGACTACGGCATGGATGTTCCCCAATGGGCAGATGCTATAGAGGGTCTCTATAATAAAAAAGCCAGCAAATACATCAGGCGGAATGGGTGAATTTCGAAAAGACAAGTGCCTGTCGTGTTAGGGCAAAAAAAAATTATATATATATCTATATCTATATCTATATATATTTATATATATATATATATATACACGATGGTTATAATTAAAATTGAACTTTCAAAAAGCTGAAAAAAAAACCACTGGTCAGAGTGACCTGAAATTTGACCTGAAAATGCGCGATGAAAGGGAAAAGGGTATGGCGTAAGGGAAAAAATATTTCGAAATTTCAGCAATAGATGGCGCTTTACTCGTCATTATCTAAATGGGTTCGGCTACCAGTGATACATTTGAATCCCAATGCGACGGTTATTGTTTGAGTTGCAGGTTAAACAAACTGTACTGTTCAATGTGCATTACTGTATCAGTTTTTTACTGAAAAAAATTAGCTTCAAGTCATTCAGCAATTGTGGTACTCTTAGTGGAAAGTTCATCCACTACGACAAGTTGCTGCCACATCGGATGGGAAAAATTGGTTTTCAATTGTCACGAGACTTAATCAAGGAATGTTCAATATACTGTCCACCGATTTCTGGTACAAGTTGAAACCAAGAAACATTATGATCTACAACAGATCGGAGTGTATCAGTGGTGACGTTGTGAATGTGTTGCGCAATTCGTGTCTTCAATTCAGCTAAGTTGGCAATCGGACTACTGAACATAATATTTTTCAGATAACACCACACTCAGAAATCACAAGGATTAAGATCAGGTGATCTTGGTGGCCAGGCTGTTAGAAAATGACGACTGATAATGCTATCATTTCCAAAATGCATGTTGGGCAGCTGCTTCACTGGATTTTCAATGTGTGGAAGAGCGCCATCTTGTATAAAATTTAGGCCACCCACATATGTACGCTGTTGAAGAGTTGGAATGATATGGTTGCGCAAAACAGTCTCATAGCATCCACCATTGATTAAGTTTCAACTTGTGGCAGAGAACGGTGGACAGCATATTGAACATTTCTTGAGCAAGTCTCGGGACAATTAATTCCCATCTGATGTGGCAGCAACCTGTAGTAGTGGATGGGAATTCCAGTAAGATTGCCACAACTGCTAAATGGCTTGGATGTGATTTTAATAAAAACGGATACAGTCATGCACATGGAACATTACAGTGGGTTTAACCTGCAACTCAAACAATAGCCGTCTCATTGGGATTCAAATGTCACTGGTAGCAGAACCAATTTATTTTATGACGAATAAAACGCCATGTATTGCTAAAATTTTGAACTTCTCTTTTTTTTTCTTATGCCATACCCTTTCCCCATTTTTAGAGTATATTCAGGTCAAATTTAAGGTCATTGTGATCTGTGGTTCTTTTTATATAGCTTTTTGAATGTTCAGCTGTAATTACAATCCCCATGTCTATATATAGGCACAGCATGCGGAAAGCTTATAATTTATATATTATACGATAAACTTTTACAGAAATTGAATTAAAAAAAAACTATGTATTACAAAATTTGATAACAGATAACTTATTTATTCTGGTTGATTTCAGATATTTATATTTATTTCTTTTTAAATTATTTATTAAATTGAATTATTAATTAAATTAAAATTTTCTTTTTAAATTATTGTGTGAGAGCTTTTGTTAATATTGCTTTCACATAAATAAATTTATGAGAAAGTATTTTATTCCACTAAATCATATTCATGTATATCCCATAATAGATAAAGTAACTGATTATACGTCGGTTTATTTAATTTAAACTTTCTTGCAATACTCTATATTATGGTTCCCTTTGTATTAGGATTACAGTGTTATGCATTTTACGAAAAACAATAGAAGAGTAGGTATTTTTTTATCTCAAATTAATGAAATTAGTATATAATAGGTGTCAATGCATTTATAAAATTTAAAGTGCCTTACTGAACTGCCTGAAAAATCAACCGTGTTCAACTTTATATATCTTTTAAAAATTTGCTTATATATTTTTTGAAATTTTACTCTCAATTTTAGAGAAAGGGAGACAATTTGACACCTAGATTTTCCTTGGAGATCAAGTTCTGTTATTTATTGCCTTTAAAGAGTTTATCTATTATTTCTTGTGAAAATGGGTATTTCTGCCGATAAAGCTGCTCGTGGACCAGACATACATTTCTTGAGCAATTGATGGCCAGGAAAAATAGAATTGTAAAATCTAGCATTTCGGTTTCTAATAGGAATAACGTTCCTAGTTGCTAGAATAACATAGGTGGCATGGAAACTGAGCAGAGGCTTAAAAGTCTCCACCTATTATTACAGTGATCTATGGTATTTAAATTTAGCCGAAAATTTGTCACTTTGTCTTATACTCAGTTATGAAGTCTTATACTCAGTTATGGCTCCCTTTGATCTTTACCCTCTTATCAAAGCCACCTGTCACCCAAGATGAGATTGTTACTGTCTAGTCCAGTGGTTCCCAACCAGGGATCCGCGAGAGCTTCGGGAGTTTTCCAGTACCACATATAAAAAAGTTGCCAGATAAATGGGGATTTTGAAAGCAATGTTCATTGAACTACATGGGCCGAATATATCCGATGACTATCAGGTGTTGAATTAAAATTTCTTAAAAGTTTAACATAATTATTTTATTATTAGAATATGATACATAAGAATGTGAGAACATTAATCCTGTATCCCTTTTGCCTGAGGGATATTCTATACCCCCCATACTCCCGGAAGCACCCCCCCCTCAAGTCAGTGGTGGAGGGGGGTTGGGTGGTCCGCACTTGGTTCAATTTCTGGCTTAGTGGTCCGCAGACTTCTACAGGTTAGGAACCACTGGTTTAGTCAGTCCCATCATATCATAAGTCTCTGCTGCATGGGATGCATCTATTCACCACCTACAAATTCAAATCGTTGAAAATTGTCCTCAAAAATTTCTAATTAATACTCTAACGTTTGTTAGAAATGACGGGATACATACCAACCTTAGAGTCAGGCATATTCTACCTGCTATTAAGAGGCAAATGTATAGAAGCTCTTCCGAATCCGATAATTCATAATGTTCCACCTTATGACCCTCAGGACCGAAACTGCCCAAAGCTCTGTTATATATATATAGTCCTGGTATTTCTCTCAAGTCGTCTAAAAAGCAGCGGAAATTCTGAGGTATTGGACTCGGAAATCCAAATTTCCTCATTTGGCCACGCCTCCGTATTCTTCCTTTTTGGCTCTAATTCCTATATTGTTTTATGATTTTATCACATTGTACTATATAATCCATTAAATTGAACTATTATCCATTAAATTGGTCTACCTTTTGCTTTGCAGAGCTAAACTCCACTATCTGTACACTTTACATTGTAATATTTATTTTATTTCTTACGCAGTATTCAAACTCACGCAAAAACTATAAACTTTGGGGAAAAGTTTGGGTTTTCAAAATCCACCGATAGACGGCGGCAGAGATCCATTAAAACTTCAACAAGAGGAAATGTTTTATTTCTCAATTGTGTTGATAAATAAAATTCTAATGGAACAGACTGCGAGCATGTGTTTACGTTTTATATGCATGTGTGAAAGCTCCGATATTTTATTCTACACGAACTCTTACAAGATTGGTTTCTGCAATGAACGATACGTCAAAAAATTTGCTGTCAAATTGACTATTTTTCAATATGAGGCATAATATGTTATCCACTCTAATAACTTTATAAAAGATAAACAAGTTACATTTTCTTTCAATTAATCACTTTTTATATAGTATCTTTTTTTTTAAAAATTGTTTCATTTGAAATCTCCTCATGCACCACAAGGTATATAACATGACGCTTTATATAGTATCAAGGTATTAAATAGTAAATTATGACAAAATTGCGAAAAATGAGTAACTAATATTAATTTTTTCATAGCTTATCAAAAATTTATAAAAAATGTTATCAAGCGAGATTATTTTTAAACAATAAATTTCAGTGTCTTAAAAGAGGTATAATATATTTTTTGCCTATGTATAATGACAAAATTCAGAAAAACGAGTACCATACCTTGGTGAATGAAAACAACAAAGTAGAGTTCCCATTCAAAGACTTTGCAAAAGTTAAAGCTTCATTACAATTTAAGAAAACTTTTAAAAGATTAAAAACAGAGGATCATTCCAGAAGCATTTTCATTAGAACACTGAAATTCTATAATTTTATTATGTGACTGCAGTAGGGGCTAAACCCTATAGCTGTGAGCTTCTTTGTGTCATCACCGTGAACGACCAAATCGATGCAATACTATAAAAGTATTAGATTATCAACTCCCCTCAATCACCTCGTATTGATTATCCATCTGTTTTCCCGTAAATCCATTGAGCGGAAGTAACCCGTGTTAACAACTTGCAAATCTAGTTCGATTACAATTTTTAAAAATATGTAGCGAAAATGAAATATTTATCTCCTACATCTAACAGTATATTTGATTTACACGTCTGCAAAAACGGTGAAATCTTGCCTACACATACATTCCTATCGGAAAGGAACTTGATAGTACTTTAGTGTTAAACCTTACTACACGCAATTTCTATCCCTTGGATTATAGACTACTAGCCGGGCTTCGCCTAGCTAAGCTCAAGCCATCCGTGTAACATATTTATGTACTTCGGGCCCCACAAAAGAAAAAAAGCCTACAAATGTATTAAATTCAAGTGAATAAATTCTTTCAATTTTCATTCCCGTCGCTGCCGACAGATGGCAGCACCACTGCACCAAATGATTTGGTTTCTCAGCAGTGAGTGATTTTAGAATGAAAATATCTCTAAAACTATTAAATTAACAGAATAAGTGTACGTAGAAAAAATTATCAGTTTTCGAAGCCCTTTCCAAATATGTAACATTAATGTACTTTCATGAGAAAAAAAATTCACCGATTTTCCTGTATATTTGTTGGCCATTTTTTTTCGAGGAGTGGCCCGCCCGGATGAGTGACGGTCACGTGATCTCGACATCCACTTGTCCCTTTATTAGTATAGATTAAATCAATTAGATAAATCTCAGAATGTTAAAGTAATACGTTTCGTAAATAACATAGTTTATTCATTTGCATTTGGTAAATATTATATCACGGCTGAGATAAGGCTGATTTTTTGCCCAATGATAAGGCTGATATTAATATGCCTTATCATTGGGCAAAAAATAAATGCATTGTACATCGTGATAATCTACAGAATTTTTTCCCTTGGCTACATTTAGCGGTTTAAAAGAATATGAATTAACAAATAGTGTATTACATAATCTACTAGTAAGGATAGAAATTGTTGAATTTTTTATAATCACAAATTATTTGCCTTCCGTTTCCTCACAGCCATTATCCTCACGATTTATATACCGTTTGTAAATTTTTTGCTCTTGTAAAAGTAGCTATCATCAAGATTCCACTTCGTTCTACAACCATGCCTTCACCGAGTAGTGCTCACATCTTATATTAAATGACTTCATAAATATTGAATCTGATCATAAAAATGCTTTCCCTCCATGAATCAAGATTAACAAGCTCTTTATAATCTTGTATAGATACATTGCTTTCGGCAAAACCGATAAATCGAAACTTCTAACATTAAATTATAATTTACGTTATAGTGGTTCATCATACTCCCAATCGTTTCTATGTTGAGTCAGTGCTGTCCTCTGTTGTACCATATTGAAACCATTGTAATTCTGCATATTAATCAGGCCCTGATTTTTCATTAGGCCCGATAGGCCCGGGTCTAGGAGAACCCGAATGTTGGGGAACCTAAAAAATTTTAATTTTAAAAGGAAATAAACAAAAAAATTCCTAATTCAATTTTTTAAAATTTTATCTTTTTTAATAGCAATATTTTTATATATTCTTTCAAATAGATTGATTGATTGGTCCATCATATGTATAGTTATATGTATAGTTCATCATGTGTATAGTTATATGTATAGTTCATCATAGGTATAGTTATATGTATAGTTAATCATATGTATGTTATTGTGTTTATAAGGGATTAATAAGTTTTTCTGGTTGCATTGCATTGGTGTTTTAATGATGAAGTTAATATGTTGTATTGCTTTTTGTTATTTGATAATGTTCTAGGCTTCTATGTTTCAAATAGCCAATTCTTGGTAAAATGGTACTTTCACAATGATTCATGATTATTTTTTTTGTGTCAATTTTAGAAATTTTACGCCCACACCAGTGTAAAGGGGCGGCTCCCATCCCGTTTTGTACCTATAGCCAAGAATTTTCTAAATCGGGTCCTGATATTAATGAAACATTGGGAAATCCAAATTCAAAATTAACTGCAGCTGTTGACAAAATCATTTCATATTGATATGGCATTTTAAGAAACTTGTTCTTCTTGAAACTTCTAACAATGAATTATAATTTACGTTATAACGTTCCTTCATGCTCCCAATCGTTTCTATGTTATTACAGTGCTGTCCTCTGTTGTACGATATTGTAACTATTGTAATTCTGCATATTAATGAAAGATCGAGGAATCCAAATTCAAAATTAACGTTCCTTCCAAATTTAAAATAACGTTCCTTCATACTCCCAATCGTTTCTATGTTAGTACAGTGTTGTACTCTGTTGTACGATATTGTAACTATTGTAATTCTGCATATTAATGAAACATCGAGGAATCCAAATTCAAAATTAACGTTCCTTCCAAATTTAAAATAACGTTACTTCATACTCCCAATCGTTTCTATTTTATTACAGTGTTGTTCTCTGTTGTACGATATTGTAACTATTGTAATTCTTCATATTAATGAAACATCGAGAAATCCAAATTCAAAATTAACTGCAGCTGTTGACAAAATCATTTTATATTGATATGGCATTTTAAGAAACCTGCTTCGTCAATTTTAACTATACGACTATCCTGCAAAAGGGAAAATAGCATTTGTTAGCCAAGAGAGCAATTAAAATGTAAGAGGAGTTCTGAAATATATAGTTATAATCTATGAATATATTGTGTGGATTAGAAAATTAAAACATAACTGTCCAAATATGCAATTCCACCTGTGAAACATCTTGGAATTCAAATTCAAAGTACTTCACCGAATCTACATACATCGCTTTATTTTATCTGCAATAACTCGGCATACGTAATTTTCGTATTTACGAAATAGATGCGAATAAATGCAAAATTTGCCGATATGAGCGAATAAATGAGAATATTATTTCTTTACTATTTTTCGGCGGAAACTCGGTGATAAACGGCTTTTTAAGTGAAATTACGTAATAATAGTAATAATTTATTGTTGGGAAGCGGTAATGCAAATTTCGGAAGAAACGTGGAGATCCGCCTTCCTCTCGTCACGACTGACTGCCGAACTGACTTTGATAAAAGAGAGTAACGAAACTCTATGTGTGTTCATTTGATCGCTCGTTGGTTCGTTGTTGTTTTTCTATAACTGTTTTGTAAGACGTGGTTGAACCGACATTATGTTAACTTAAGTATTAATTTCTGTGAAAAGCTTTCGTGTCATTTAGTTTTCATGCAGTTCGTGTGAATAATATTTTTTTATCAAGAACGTTGTCATTCTTCGAACATTCCACTGTACTTCGCTGAATACTTGGAGGAATTCGCAGACGAAATTGACTATAGGGTTATGGGCCTCATTGTCTTTCGAAGAATGAAATAATTAGAATTTTGAACCGGAGAATTATTCCGGGGCCGTGTCAACATGTCTAACCAAAAGCAGGAAATCCAGGTATTTACATTTCCGAAGTTGAGTGGCTTCAACTATCAGACATGGAAAGTTGACATGAAAGTTCTACTAATTGACTGAGGTTGCTGAGATTATGTTTCTTGAGAGACTAATTCATTACTTGAAACTGCAAGCGAAAAAGAGAAGCAAGAGCTAAGACGATTAAAGGAACGTTCGTATACGACTATTTATCAAAGAGTCGAGCGTCAGATAGTTACGCTGATTTCGAACATTACAGGCGGAAAAGTTGCCTGGTCGATTTTAAAAACGAACTTTGAACCTACATCGAGGGCTAGACTTGCTAGTCTAATTGAGAAATTCTATGAACTGAAGTTTGAAGATGATGAAGAAAGTATCGGAATATTTTGTAAGAGAGTGTATGAAAAGAAGCTATTAATTCAGGAAGCAGGTTTTGATATGCCTAACCAACTCGTCTGTTTTCAATTAATTCGAAAGTTGCCGTCCGACTACGACAACTTAATGCAGTTGCTGTATCGTCTAGAAGTTAATGATTTTAACTTTACGAATATCGAAAATCAACTCGTGAGTGAATCTGGGAGAATAAAACAGAAAGAAAGATGAAGGACTTGTTGTGGTATCTGATGCATTCATGACAAAAACTCAAGCTTCCAGTAAAGTCAGACAGAAGCAAGAAAACATTCACCACAGTGGATACGTAATGGACCTTTAATATGGATGTTTCCAGAGGTCATCTGAAACAAAAACTTGTTTTTATTGCAACAAAAGAGGACATTTCATGAAAAATTGTTTCAAGAAAACAAATGACATGGAAAAATCAGAAAAGAAGGTAAAAGTGCCACAAGAAGTTAGGAAACCCAAGCAGCACGGGGGATTCTTCACTGAAGTTCAACGAAATCACTCATATACCATGCCGGATGATGAAAGTCGAAATTTTGAAATTCCAATTTCGGAGTTAGATGAGTGGTTAATTGACTATGCAGCTTCATCTCACTTTTGCAAGTATAGGGACTGGTTCCAGAATTTTCAGGAACTTACGTCGACATACGCTCTTATAAGTGATAAGAATTACACCTCGGAAATACTTGGAGTAGGTGATATAACTTTTTATGTGAAGGATAAAACTGGTTTTGTACAATTAAAATTAAAAGATGTTTTGTACGCACCTAACATGCGTCGTAATTTAATATGTGGGGCTAATTTAGATTTGGATAAGTATAAAATTATGTGGTATGAAAATGAAATGATTTTATATAATGAAAGGGGGAATATTTTTTAACTGCTCCTAGAGTGGATAAATTTTATATTCTGTATGGAGTACCAGCAAAACAGTTTGAATCCTATAATGTGTAGAGTTAACTCACTTCTACCCAGACTTGGGTGTATATAATTTGAAGTGGCACTCTAAATGAATTTGATACAAACACAGTTTATACATGAAACAATGTTTATTGAATTCGTTGCACATATAGAATTTGCTTTTACAGCAATAAGCATACGTACTACCTGTACGGAATATATATTAACATTCAATAGAAATACACCTTGCAAATACTCACAAAACCAGCAGAGAGTCAAACCAGCACTACTGCCACGTAAACTTTGGGCCCCCTAAGCACTAGCGCAGGAGAGCACCTAGAACTGCTTACCATGTAGCTCCCTATCGCTTATCTATCAACATTAAGAACACCTTCTTCAAGCTCTGTATTAATCAAGCTGCTTGGTATGTATACCAAGCGCGTATGCCGAAATTAGCATATCTCGAGCAGCTTCTTTAATTCATTCACTTCTTGTGAATCGAATCTTATGTATACCTTACAAATGTATTTTTTAGAGGTAAGAACTTAAATGTTGAATTAGCTCATAGGCGTTTCGGACATGTAAATTTTCATTGACTTACTAAGATGAGTAAAAACTCTAGTGTATTTGGTTTAGAAAATTTAAAAGGTAAACCTGAGTCTTGTGTAAATTGTAATCTTGCTAAGTGTACTAGAGCTACTTTTAAATCTCATGGTAGTATAAGTACAAATAATGTTTTTGAAAAAGTGTGTGGCGGTCGAGCGATTTCGTTTCATCTTCAACTGACAGAAGAAGAAACCTCGGTGAGCCGAGGGAAGAAGACATCAGCGACGCACACCGGTGTAGCCATATAAATACCGGGAGTTTCGTGCGCTCCGAGAGAAGAACGCTCGCTCCTTCTCGCTTCCTCTCTCGCTCAATTCCTTTCCAGTACGCTGCGAATCCAGCTCACCAATCTGCATGCTGTAAATTTAGCCTGGGAGTACAGCAAGATGATAATGTTATGTTGTACAGTGTTTATTTGTTAACTTTAAGTTTGGAGTTATTAAAAACGCTAAAGTTTGTTTACATTGGAGTCATTAAAGTTCCACACTACACGCCGAATAAGGGATACGACAAGTGCATATGGACGTATGAGAACCATCCCCGGTAAACTCCTTAAATGTAAAGTCATATTTTTTTTGTCCATAATAGACGATTACTCTAGATATGCTATTGTATATATAATTGAAGATTAATCTGATGTTTTTACAGGCTTTAAAGAATATCTTACTTTTACAGAAAATCATTTGAATAGAAAAGTAAAATCTGTTAGAACTGAAAATGGAATGGAATTTTTCAGTAAAGAATTTGAATCTTTTCTTAAAGAAAGAGGTATAAAAGCCGAAAGAACTTCTATTTATACTCCGGAAGAGAATGGGGTAGCTGATCGTTTTAATCGTCCAATCGTAGAAGGTATTCGGGCAATTCTGCAGGATAGTGGATTACAATTAAGATTTTGGAGTGGAGCTTTACACGCATTTGTTCATATACATAATCGTTGTGAACATCAATTGATGAAAAATGTAACACCATTTGAAATTTGGACAGGTAGCAAAACCTCCGTCAAACATTTCAAAATTTTAGGGTCACTCGCGTATTGTCATATCCCCAGTGTACGAAGAAACGAACTGCAAAAGAAAGCCGACGTAGAAATCTTAGTCGGATACGCAGTAAGTACTAAAGGTTATCGTATTTGGCTTCCTGGAAAGCAACGTGCAATTGAAACCATACACGTAAAAATAGACGAAACTAAAAACAGAGTTTCATGTTTATTTGATCGAAAATCAGGGGAATGTATTAAATTATTAGGCGGAAAGGAATACGTTGAAAACTCTACGTTTAAAATGAAAGAAGTAAACCCTGTAAACGAATCAGAATTGAAGCCTAAACTAGAAAGTATAACTATTTCAAAATGAACAAGAATCGCAAAACCAAGAAAAAAAAGTAAGCGTATTGATGTTTATTATTACCCGCCGAATGGAAAACCACGTTTAAGGTCGATAAATGATGTAACGAGATATTGTGAAAAGGAAAATTTAATATTTAACCCGGAACTATTTAATTTTAAACCTATTTCTCAAAGAAAGTATCAAGTAGATAGTGATATATGTAATAATTCAGATAGTGAAAATTATGAGGAGTCGGATCAATCTAACTTTGTAAACCTTTCTCAAAAGGAAGTGCGTAAAATTGAAATTCCTGAATCGTTCGGACAATCCCAAACATCAAAAGAAAAGCATAATTGGCGTAAAGCTACAGATGAAGAGATAAAAACTATACATAAACGTAAAGTGTGGACGTTAGTTGACCCTCCTAAAGATTCTAAGATTTTAGGTTGTAGATGGGTTTATTCTGTAAAAAAGGACGCAAATTTAAGAATAAAAAATTAAAAGCGAGGACTGGAATTAGACTATACAAAAAATTTTTACCCAGTTGTAAATTTTTCCTTAATTAAACTGTTTTTTATGATTCTGGTCTCATGGCTGGGTTGGATGCACGTACAATTAGATGTAAAATCAGCATACTTGTATGGCGAGTTGCACGAGAAAACTTATATACATCAACCACCAGGTTATATCGAAAAGGGAAATGAATCCAAAATATGTTTGCTACAAAAATCTATCTACGGGTTGCATCAAAGTAGTAGAATGTGGAATAAAGAATTGGATACTGAATTAGAAGGTTTTAAGAAATTGAAATATTGTAATTGTGTTTATAAACTGAAAAATGAAGTAATATTATTTATGTATGTAGATGATATTGTAGCATTCTGTAAGAATGAAAACTGCATTAAATGTGTAGTTACAAACCTAAAAGCAAAAGTGGACATTGTTGAACTAGGTAAAGTTGAATATCTATTAGGTGTACATTTCGAGAAGGAAAACGATAATGTATTTTTACATCGAAAAACGTACATTAATAAACTTAAAAACGATTTTAAAGACATTCCAAAAGTTTTGTTACTTTACCATTTAAGTTGGGGTCTTTACCTCCAAAAATAAAAGAAAGTGAAATTATAGAGAATGAAACAATGCGAAAATACCCTTATCGATTGTTGATCGGATGTCTTTAACTGATAGAAGTCGCCCTGACATAGCTTTCAGCGTGAATACAATGTCACAATTTTGCAATGGTTGCACATATCAGCACTGGTTGATTTTAGTCGACTTGCTTAATTATGTTTTCAATACCAGTGATTACAAATTAAATCTATCAAATGTACAGAATTGTGAACTTATAGCCTACTCAGATGCGAGTTGGGGCTCCCACCTGACCGAAAGACACTCAGCAAGTGGACATATAATTTGTATCGGTAATCTTCCATTTTCTTGGAAAGTGAGTAAACATAAGTGCAACGCACTTAGTTCCATGGAGGCGGAATTTGTGTCTCTTACTGAAACTGTGAAAGAATTGTTATGGTTTAACAATGTTTTAACCGAACTCAAGTTATTTCCTATGTTAAAACCAACTGTATTTTGTGACAATAGATCTGCTATTTATTTTTGCGAAAACCGAGTAGATAATGCTAAATCAAAACATATTGATATTCGATTGCATGTCATCAGAAAATTAATTGAAGAAAAAAAGTTTAATTTAAAACACATTGGAAGTAAAGTAAATCTAGCAGATTTATTGACAAAACCTCAATTGAAAGATCGATTAAAATTTTTTATTGAAAGTATATTTGCATTCCCGTGGGGCCGAATGTTGGGAAGCGGTAATGCAAATTTCGGAAGAATCGTGGAGATCCGCTTTCCTCTCGTCACGACTGACTGCCGAACTGACTTTGATAAAAGAGAGTAACGAAGCTCTATGTGAGTTCATTTGATCGCTTGTTGGTTCGTTGTTGTTTTTCTATAACTGTTTTGTAAGAAGTGGTTGAACCGATATTATGTTAACTTAAGTATTAATTTCTGTGAAAAGTTTTCGTGTCATTAGTTTTCATGCATTTCGTGTGAATAATTTTTTTTTTTGCCAAGAACGTTATCATTCTTCGAACATTCCACTGTACTCTGCTGAATACTTGGATGAATTCGCAGACGAAATTGACTACATTTATTAACATAATTGCTTATCTAAGACCATCCACGGTCTTTAACTGAGAGATCTCACTCTCGAAATTTGCTTATTACTAATTGCTAAAGGAAGAGAATATGGAGACTACTACAATGTTAGCATTTAACTAAGAATTTCGATATTTACCTACCCAAGTAAGTAAAATTCTGATTTATTTTTAAATAAATGCTTAAATTATGAATATATATATATATATATATATATATATATATATAGCGAATAAATGCGAAATTTTATATATTAGGATTTTTTTGGTGTTGTGAAATTTACGTACCCCTAGCAATAACCTATTACATGAACTTCCCTCCTTGAACTGATAGTGATAAACATTTAATACTGATACTAATATAAATTGTTGTCTGTATAATCCAGCAGTTTCTTCCTTTGAAACATAAGGTCATTCAACATCCTCTTCGCACTCACTACAATCGTTTCAGTGCTGTTTCATAGAGCTGCAATCTGTAGTACGATTTCGTAAGCATTACTATTAACTCTGCAAATTAAATATCTGCAGGCATTAATTTAACGACTTTCCCAACAAATATAATTTTGATCTCGGATACATCCGAATACATTCAGCTTGCGCTGCCATCGTAGTACTTTTGTTACGCAGGATTGAACTGTAATCATCATTACATGATGAACATCCTTGTAACTGACTCATTTATTTTGCATTTTTAACGATGAAACAACACTAAATGATTTACCGTTATCATCAAGTACTTGCTTCGTTTGAATTGCATTATTGCAACGATTTACATTAGATTATGGACTTAACTTGATTGGCGTCTGAAAAAAGTTACTTATTATTCGATGGCCAAAAAAATTTTGTCCTCTAGTTGTGTTAATCCTTATTATTTGGGAAATTTATTATGAATGCAAAAAGTTAGGAGTCAAGTGCTTTGACCCAAAAATTTGAAAAAGTAGACTTAACCGATTCGGCTTGAGAATGGTTCAACTAATACTACATGCATTTTACTCTTATCTGTATAAATTACTTTATGTATAATAATCCCTAATCCAACAGTTTCTCCCATCAAAACATTATAAGCTTATTCAACATCCTCTACATACTGCCTACAATCGTTTCAATACTTCCAAAGTGCTATCATCAACTGTCATTTTGTAAATATCATTGCTAACTTTGAATATTATAACAATTCTCAGATTTGTTTTAAATTTTCATAATTCTACTACCTTCCCCCAATATATATATCTCAATCTCTGAATCCACCCCCCGTGCACTTTTCAGGATTTGACTGCTATAATTCAGTACATGATGAACGGATTTCGTGAATTTAACGACAATCATGTTCTTTTATATTCTAACCAGAATCCATTGTTCCTAAAGTGTTTTAGCCCTTTAGATCAGCTGTTCTCAGCCTTTAGGACGCGTAAAATTTTTAGAAGTGGAAAAAAAATCAGCTTTTGTAATAAATTTACATCATAAAAATATTCCCTTTTTTCTGGAATGATCACTAAACTCCCAAGAACAACTTTCTAAAATCGAAGATAAATTTTTCCATCTTCTGTTTTCCCTCCTGCTCAGTGTTTCCGAGTTGATTCTACATCACCTTCACGTTGCTCCCCAAACTGCACGAAAAGAGAATTGATTCGTCCATTTCGATTTTCTCTTTTCAATGTTTTTCCAGTAAATTATCTCTTAAATGACTTTAACTAAAAAAATTTTATTTGTATAATCTCTATGTCTATTTTTTCACTGATTGTAGCCTGGGGTACACACAATAGAGAAAATTTTATTAAGGGAGTACAACAGTAAAAAAAGATTCCATCAAAACCAATAAGTACAGTGCACATGTTTAAATGTTTACCATTCATTGGTCGTTCGGAATTACATAAAGTACAATTAGATGAATCCCTAAGTCTTTCTAAAAAGGCGACCGTGTCCAGTAACAAGACGAAACAGGGCAACAGAAGAACCACAAGGAAAACCTGTAATTGGAGATATTGTAACCAAAAGAGCAAGGCTCTCCCAAGCTTTTCCCCTAGCTTTATTAGTCATCTCAAGCTTATATCTTTTTCCAAGCTCCACTTTAATTAGAAGTTTTGCAGAATAGAAGGTCACAATTGAATTTAGATTTTGTAGTATGGTGGTACTTTTCTTCGCTATGAGGTCCGTTTTTTCCTTCCCTTCCACACCGCAGTGAGCAGGGATCAATTGCAGCAAAAATTACTGAAACTAAACAAGAGTACATTTCAAAATCTCCACACAGTCCGGATTTATTACCCTTGGACTACCATTTGTTTGGACCTCTTAAAGAAGTTTTAGGAGTCGAAAGATTTTCAGCTGTAGAAGAGGCAGGAGAAATTTTGCCCAGTTGGCTGCTTACACGTCCTACTTTTTATAACTAAGGAATGAAATAAACTGCTAAAGTTTTGGTGGAAGTAGGTAAATGTTGATGGAAGATAATGTAGAAAAATGACATTGGTATGCTTTCTTTGTATTTCTTTGTAGGTAAATAATGAGTTCTGGGTAAAGGCTCGTTTTATATTGTATAACTCTGTCTAATGAGCTTAGTGAGCAATGCACTTTAATCGAATTTGCTATATTCGTACACAGTTTCTCTCTCATTTCATACTTTCTTACTTTCTACAATTTTTTATCAAGCCAGAACAGATGAATACCTCCCATAACTGTTGTTCTACGTTAGTAGTGACGCAGCTTCCGTCCTTTTCACCATTCGGCTGACATCAGTTTTGATGAGTAAAACGTTCATTAGTATCTATGCTTAAAGAGGTGGTTGTTCAGTTATGAGTGGCTTTTAATTTTCTCGTGATTTCAAATATCATAACGCCATTCCACTTAAACTATTTGAGAAAAGTAACATAGACATTACGGAATTACACTCTATGACAAAAAAAATCGACGCATGAAGGAGTTGTTCGATTGTAATAAATTTCGTATGCAAAGATATTTCGACCGAACATGCAAATGATTATAATTTAATGTCCAACGAATGAATGGCGGGAGCTCCATCGCATCAGAACTGCGCATCCAGCGGGTGTATATAAGGAACGATTCTCGATCTGATGTTCTAAATTTCTGTTGCATATCGACTGCGGATATCTTACGTATACTGCAACAATGCCTCTCCAAAGTATTCGTTCTTATTACGAGCATATTTCAGAGTTTGAAAGAGGTCATGTCTTGGTCTCATATGGGTTCAAACAAGCTGGTTGGGCAAATCGAAGAATTGGTCGACATCTGGGTCGAAGCGATGCAGCGATTAGAGGATGTTGGTAAGAGTGGCTCAACAACAGCAGACTTAAGCTTCGGGGCGGCAGCGGTTGACCTATGACCACAACAAAGCGGGATGACAGAGCGATTGTCAGATCAGCTGTCACAGTACCGGATTCGTCGTTATCAACCATCCATCGTGTGGCCCGCACACAAGTGTCCAACATGACCATTGACAGACGGCTGAGAGAGCGGATGCTGACCGTTACGCCGCTTATCTCTCACGCCTGTAAACCGTCAAGTTCGATTACAGTGGTCCTTAATTCGATCCACTTGGAACTACGCTGACTGGGGACGTATAGTCTTTAATGACAAGTCCTGTTTCAAACTGTGTCCTGACGACCAACGAAGACGTGCCTGGAGACGTCTAGGACACCATGGAGAACCTGCCATTACTATCGCTCGCCACACAGGTCCACAACAGGGCGTTATGATCCTTGGTGACATTTTCTTTAGTAGCCGGACCCCTTCGGTAGTCATTAATGACACACTATGGCCGTCCTCACACGGAGCAACTCAAAAGAAACTGATAACCGACTCCAATCACAAACCAGTCCGGGATGAGTCGTAACCTATGTAATTGAATGGAGCCACGCACACGGCGCAACTGGTTACAAACCCGTCAGCAACGCGTTTGTAATCAGTCGCAGGTAACTCAACGTGTCGAGTCGCTAGCAACTTCAGTCGCCAGTTTCTCTTGCGCTGTGCGTGTTATTACACAATCTATGTTACAGCCGCTCTTTTGGCAAGCTGCCAAATGACGTACACGAGTCACGTGACTTCTGCCTAGCGATGAAATGAAATTCTAACTTTTTTTGTTGTATGGAATATGTGCGCCCATATATAGTCCATTTTTAAAGGATTGATCAAAGACAATCTATTGTGACGATTTTTTAAAATAAATTAATTTCTGACAATAATTTTACTAAAAATAATGCCCGAAATAATAATGTTCTTCCTTCCATGACAGGTCGCAAACTATTGATTTGAATCACTTCTGAGTCGGCCCGTGTGCAGAGCCGCATCACTAACGAGTTTGCAACCGATAAGCAATTTCAGTCGCTAACCAGTTGAGTTTCCTTTGAGTCGCTCCGTGTGCGAACGGCCTTACAGCAAAGCGCTACGTAGACGACATTCTGCGACCCATTTTGTTGACGTTCCTCTTGCGCTACCCCGTACTTTTCAATAATGCCCGGCAGCCTACGGAACGTTTTGCTATGAAATGTCTTTAAGCTTGCCGAACACTTCCTTGGCCGTCTGATCTCTCTCCCACAGAGTGCATTTGGAACGTGATGGGAAGACGATTGAAACTAACCCGGGATGTTGCCGATTTAGCCCGACAGTTGGAGACAATTTGGCAAGAAATCTCGCAGGACACCATCCGAAAACTTTATCTGTCTATGCCACGACGAGTGACAGATTGCATACAGGCCAGAGGTTGACGAACATCGTATTGACTTCCTCACTTTAAAACGATCAAACCCTGGAGTAAATCATTCAATTGTTCTTAAATTTTAATTTTTTTCTGTGCATGTTCTTCACATTCACAAATTTTTGTCGCAATTGGACCTCCTTTGTGCGTCGATTTTTTTTGTTATAGAGTGTACAATCCCTGGTTTAACTTTAAGATGTATTATAATCAACCCTCACATGATATTATATTGGTTCTTTATTAATTTTTAACCTTAGCTAATGCTGCATCGTATAAGCTACAATACTTTATTTGAAGCCTTTAGGACCTTCGGGAAGAGTAGTGGGAACTACAGTTCATGGGCCGGGCCCTTCACTGTAGTATAAGGAATGCATAAAACTTCAGTAATCAGTAAAAAACGAAAGTATGAAGGAAAATAAAAAGTGCGGGGGGGGGGGAACAAAAAAGCTTCGATAGTTCAAGTAAAAGTAAAACGTGGGGGAAAAATAAAAAAAAAATTAGACGGAGCGAAGCTCCAAGCACGAACTTTGTCACATGGATCAAAGGGAAATCACTAGTAACAAAGAGGGATGTCTAGTAATAAAGAGCAATGTAATAAAGAGGATGACTAGTAATAAAGAGGACCAACGATTGCTATTGAAGATAACTTGGACAGTTTCGGCAAAAGTGAAATGAACTCTACCGAAAATAACTATATTTAACTGAAATTAAACTATTGTCCAGTACCAACTTAGTCATTTCTTCTAAGAACAGGTTTTCTAATTACATCCTTTCTTTAAGTAATATATATATATATATATATATATATATATATATATATATATATATATATGACACGGAAGGTGTTTTCACCCGTGTTTAAATATTCTTCACATGCAGTCAATTTGTACTTAAGTAATTGGGCGAGTGGCGAGGCAATGACTCAATCAACAGTCCATGATCTCTTAATCCTTCTTTATTGATTTTCTTCTATTGACCACGCTCCAGGTTAATTAACGAGCTTCGCCATTTTATAATCTATCCGGCACGAATGCCGCGAGCTTCCGCTCTCAGCGAAATTCACCTCCAATCTGCCGCCAAAGCCCGATTTCCTCCGAGCTCCCTGTTACACGCGCATGTGCAGACCTCAACCTTTGGTCATCTGGACCTTTAAAATTGCTGAACTTGTAATTTTGACTTCGCGCCCAAAACCTTTACATTTCTAAAAATAAATCCTAGAATTATTCTCTTTACGCTCAAGTCGCTTCTAAAAGATGATTTTCCCCACAGGAAAATACGCACGCTTTGTAAATGAAATGTTAGATTCTTATTACTTTAAGCCCCCTTTTCCCGTACTTCTCAACTATATTTTGACAGTTCAGTTATGTATTGACAACTTCCCCCCCCCGTCCCTCTGAAGGCGTGCACACAAAGAGTAGCTAATTATCTGCAGCACGTCCTCAGAAGAAAAAAACAACTAAAGTTAACTTAATTAATCACAACTGAAAATTACTGTGTAGGGCGGTACCTCCCCAACACAACAACCCAGAGAAACCCAGCAGCATTATTCCTAAATTTTAGCCCTGAAACCCTTACATTACTCTTATATCTATTCAAGATGACCTGGAACAGTGGTTTTGTAAAAATATAGTGCATATTCATAACAATTTTACATCGAAATGGTCTCGAGTCTTAAAAAATAAGTATGTACTCATTGGTAAATAAAAAAAATAGGAAACATAGAGGTATTATCTGAAAAATCTCACTTAACATACAAAAATATATCACACAAACATACTAAAATATTATTCACAAATTTCACTGGTCACTTGGACGGTTATTATAGTCTATATAAGTAAGTCTCTACCTTACCAGATGCTTACTCCGATCCTGAGTGGGAAATAGTTTTACAGTTCTACAATCTGTCCACTCACTCACACAGTTTTAAACAGTTCCAGTTTAAATCAGTTACAGATGTATTTAAGTTTATTACATAATTTATGGTGGGATATGAAATTAGACATACATGAAAAAGAACAATTAGAGTTATGAAAAATAAACTGGCGCGGTCGACCGACGTGTTTGGAGGCCTCCTTGACATGGTTGTCCCTGTAAAAAAACTCGGAGACACAACATATTAATAATTGACAAAGAAAGAGAAATTTTTATCAATTACCCATGGGAATTTTTCTCATTTACCTCTATTTACTGTATATCACAAAATTGTTTACATCAATTCAACTATGTCTTATTTTGCATTTAGAACTCTTTTATACCTTCGATTTATATTACATATGAAATTCAAAATATTCTACATATTATTTATAGTTCACAATATTTAATAACACAAAAACTCTGATTCAAATTTATCACAATTCAAATTTATCAAAACATTTTATAATTTACACTTCATTCACCTTAACATTTCACAATTATAGATTCATTATTTTAACACGCCTTCTAATTTCTGAGTAATTGTGCATAGTTGGGTCAGAGAAGAGCGGGTTCAGAATTTTCCCACCGTCATAACCACAACAATGGCTTAAAAATATGTGGAGAGTGTTCGTGTGATGGAATGTGTGTTCCCCACACTGCCCTAGGTTCAAATTCTTAATAACTTTACTACTAAGGAGTGAAGGATGTGTGTAGTTGTTTGCGTATAGTGTTTGCGGCCGTACAGTGGACAAGCCGTAATTCTCCCACAGGACATGACTGCCAAAACAACACGTTGTCAAGAACTAAGATGGAGAAACAGGAAAAGTGGGCGCTTGTCATGCCTGAGGAAGTATTAAGTAAGAATTGGGAGGGAAAAAGGAGCGGTCATCCCATTGCCTGTCTTTAGTCATTTCGTTTAAGTAATATTTTTCAGCACATTGTGACTGAGTATATGAAGTACAATTTATTTATAAGGTTACAATGAGGTTGGGATGACTTTCAACGCGCGGGTAGGTGGGTGATAGCATAGAGTATTCGAGAAGTAGAAAATTTACTGAAAGATGAAAGAAGTAGGGGTGTCACAGTCGGTTATTGGCTCAGAAGATCCAAAACATCACATACAATAGTTTTCTAGTAGAAAGTTTAACCAAGATAGCTTTTTTTCTATTATTTTATGAAATTTAAATTAAGACAACACACAAAGTTTCAAAAAAGGTGTTAGGCACCCAACATGTAAAATCAATTAAGAAATGTATCTCTGAGATAGGAAGTTTGGTCATATTCGGAAAATGTAAACACAGTTCAGCACATTATAAAAACAAAACATTGCAAAAATGGTAACAAAACATTTCAAAATAATCCAAAAATTAGGTTTAGCCAAAGTTTTTTCATTAGTTACTAAATTTCAATTCAAAACACACAATTGTTACAACCCAATAAATTCAATACAAATCATATTCTAGTTTAATTTCACAATATCATCAATTCCAGTTTTATTATTTATTTTACTCATTAACATTCATAATTTTATAGTTTCAATTTTTCACTTGTAATTCGTATCAAAATCTTCTCTTATTTCCCCCCCCCCATTTCCCCAAGAAAATTGTGCATGAAACAAAATTATTTTAATTTAAACTCATTATGTTGATGAAAATGCCTTAATCTAGTTGAGTGCACAATTTCACTCTTTTTCCCAGTGTATTGGTTTGGTTTATCAATTTCGAAATTAACATTAGAAAGCTGGCTTAAAATTTTATAAGGGCCAGAATAAGGTGGATCTAATTTTCTTGAATTTGGGTATTTAAATTCTTCGTACATCACTAAGTCACCAATTTTGAAGTTTGACTGTACAAAATGTCTATCATATCTCTGTTTATTAATTTTATGGTGCTGAATGGTTCTTTGTACTGCAATCTTTCTTGCATCTTCAATTGGCGGATAATTTAATGAAGTTGTTTTACGCAATGGTGAGTCATATGGTAAATGTCCAAATAAAAGGTAATTCGGGAGGAATCCAGTTACACTATGGGGTTGGTTATTATATTCAGACGTTACTTGCTCTAAAATTTTGGTCCATGGAATTTTTTTCGAAAAAGTATTTACTTTACATCTTAATTTTGACACAATAGTTTGATTACATCTTTCATTTTTACCGTTGCACTGAGGCCTATGGGTTGAAGTGAGTAATTGTTGTGTATTGTGGTGTTTTAGGAATTTTTTTAACCTTGAGGAAGTAAATGCAGCATTTCTGTCACTTAATATTTGTTTGGGAACTTCAATTTTGAAAATTTGCTTTAAGCAGTTAGTATATGTTTCACTTGTCACACTTTTAGAAGAAAAAGTCCAAATATATCTTGTCGCATGATCAATCACCAGATGAAGATATTTTTTGTCGAGTTATAGTAATTAAAACCTCCAATGGTATCAACTGAAATTAGATCAAACTGTTCATTGGCAACTGGCCCCCTGCTCCATCAGACCAAACTTTTTCTGTGTTGATCTTTTGTTTTTCTGACATATTTCACAACAACGAACAAAATTTGCAATATCTATTATTATATCTTGCCAATAGTAAATAGGGGAAATTAATTGTAACATTTTTTCACATCCGAATGTCCAAATTTTTCATGTGCAGAAGTTAATAATTTTAGTCTTAATGATGGCGGAACTACAATTTTGACTAGATTTTTCTTTTTCACTGTTAAAACTCCATTATATTTTTTGTACTTTATATTGTTTACATTATCATCTAATTGTCCTTGAATTATTTCATCTGTGCTTAAAAAATATCAATATTGGGATACAAAGTGGCTTATAAGATTTCTTGATAGCATATCAGCTTCATAATTATATTTTTCTTTTATGTGTATTATCTCATAATCATACATGGAGAGTTTTAAAGACCATCTAAACAGTCGTCCAGTTAAATTTTTAACATTTTTGAGCCATTGCAGGGCTGAATGATCCGAATGAATAGTGATTTTTTCCATGCAAGTAACAATAGTATTTATCAATAGAGTCAATTATAGCCAAACATTCAAGTTCAGTGATAGCATAGTTTTTTCCAAGTTTCTTTAATTGTCTGGAATGAAAAGCAATTGGGTGTAGTTGACCATCAGGATGTCTTTGTTTTAAGACAGCAGCAACTGCTTCTTGACTTGCGTCTACAAAGAGGTGGCCTGGATAATGTAGGTTAAATAATGTTAAAATTGGTTTTGAAATGAGCTCATCTTTTAATCTCTGACATGAATATTGACATTCTTGGGACCAATCCCATTTTACATTATTTTTTAACAATTTGTTTAGGGGAAGTCTTAATTTTGCATAGTCTTGAATAAATTTTTGGTAAACATTTATTGAGCCTAAAAATCTTTGCACTTCTTTTACATTTCTTGGGGGTAATAATTTTCTAATAGTTTCAATGTTTGTATTATGGGGGGAGTATTTTCCTTGTGTTATCTCATAACCTAAGAATTTGATTTCTTTTTGTGCAAATTGGCATTTAGCTTTATTTAACTTAATGTTTTCCTGCTGACAAATTTTGAATTTTTTTTCTAAATGTCCTATGTGTTCAAGAAAAGTGTTTGAGAAAATTATTATATCATCGAAGTAGTTAAGGGCAAAATTTATTTGGTGTTTATTTAGAATTTGTCGTATTGCTCTTTGGAAGACACTAGGTGCATTTTCCCACCCAAATGGTAATCGTTTCCACTCGTACAGTCCAAAATTAGTCGTAAATGCTAGTTTTTCAGTGTCACGTTCATGTATTTCAATATGCCAATAGCCTGAGGTCAAATCTAAAGTGGTGAAATAATTTGCATGAGCTAATTGGTCTAAAAGGTCATCAAATCGTGGAATAGGTTCTGAATCTGTTTTCGTTATGACATTTAATTTCCTGTAATCGATACATAATCTAGATTTTCCCTCATTTTGTTTCATTGCAAGGGTGACAGGTGCGCTAAATGGAGAACTTGACGGTTTTATAAATCCTGCCTTTAAAAGTTCATCTATTTGTCGTTTAATCTCAGCATTCTCTACTTGAGATGCACGATATGGCCTCTGTAATTCTGACGTTAAAAGAATTTTTTGAGGTTCTAATCTAATTTTGCCAACATCGTATTTGTTTTTTGAAAATATGTGTTCGAAATTTTTAAAAATTTTGTCTAATTGGGTCCAGTCCTCAGGTATTTGTTCTGGTGGCTTTGAGTTCAAAACATCACCGGGCTCTTTAAATAGAGTGTTCAGCGTATCATCGGGGATACCTAATGTCTACTTATAATTTAGAACATCACAATCATTATTTTTTACACTTTTAAAATTTTAAAATTTGACATTTGATTTGTTCATACTCTTGCTTTGGTTATAAATCGGTGTGTCACATTTATTAACTAAAACAGTTTCAATACCTTGGTTTACACAATTTCTCTTTTTACATTTCTAGGATTAAGCTCAAGAGAGTGATTATGTCTAAAATTTTTTCTCTTTTCAAAATTACTTCTTCTAGAAATTTTTTTACATTATAGGAATTCTTAGTACCATAAAAATTACTTCCTTTATACACATTCTTATTGACCCTTCTTAATTTATACATACAATTTTCAGCATTATCTTTATTTTCATAATACAAATTTTCACCATAATTTTTAAAGTTCATATTTTGAACATGAAATGCAATAGGACTTAAAAATTTATAATCATCATACAACTTTATCTCATAACCAAATTGATACACTCATAAATTTCTAAAATTAACATCTAATTTAAATAACTGAATATGTTGTAAACTCAATAATAAATATGGTAACTTACTTTCAACTATCAGAATTTCAATTTTTTTTTAAGACTTCCTATTTTTACTTCACAGTCTATTAAATTTTGCACAATTACATTACCAACAGTCTGCTTTATTAATACATTATTACTTTCTTTTTCATTAAATTTTGTCACTAATTTTAGCAATTTCGAACTTAAAATAGTTACCGTCGAACCACTGTCTAAAAGACATGGAAAAATTTTGTCACTCACCTCAGCTTCTATTATCAGTCATCTTCGGTCATTTGTGTTATCCTCTCGTCGGTAGCTGTTTTGGTAATTGTTCGAGGTTTGATGTGGTTGGTTGCTGAATCTCTCATGTCCATCATGAAACTGATTACGTCTGTGATGAATATCCTCTCGTCGGGTAAATCTTGGTTCACTGTAGTTTTTCCATCGCCGTCGATCATCCGTATGGTTCCATCGTGTCTGATTTGTCGATTCGTTGAAATGTTGCTGCTATCTAGCAGGTGAATTGGAGTATCCTTCTCTTCTTTCATTTTCGTTAGGAATTGTTGTCGGCAGGTGTATCTTCTTCGCAATTGTCAACCATTGGTATGGTGTCTTATATCTTGCAAGAAAGTAAACTCCACATCTGAGGGAGAGAGTCCAAAATTGAAGTTTCTAAAATTTCTTGATTGGCATAATTTAGGGATTTTACCAATTCTATCTTCGCTTTATAATATGCAAATAAATCGTGGTTTGTTTCTAGCTTCAAATTTCTGTATTCATTGACCATTTGTTCCCTACTTTTCGAATAAATTGATATCAAATTATTTTTGATGTCTACAAAATCTTCTTTGTATAACTGGGTGGTTATGATTGTTTTTTGGACGTCATTCTCAACATTATTCAATATATATTCCTTTTTCCATGTATCGTCTAGTCCAGTGGTCGGCAAACTCATTAGTCAACAGAGCCAAATATCAACAGTACAACGATTGAAATTCCCTTTGAGAGCCAAATTTTTAAAACTTAAACTATATAGGTTGGTACATTGTTATTAACTTAATTAGAATATTCCTAAGCTGGCCTCTGCTAAAAACGTCCTCAACCTGATTGAGGTACGTTCGCTGAGGTTGACCCCTTCCAACTCTCCCATCCTCACTCGTCTTGTATACTTATTTGGTCTATCTCCTTTCGTTCATCCTCTCTGTATGTCCAAAGCATCTCAATATACCTTTCTCAATCCTCGACACTACATCTTCTTTCACTCCACAACGTTCCCTAAAATTAACTTAATAAACTTTACTTAAAGTTTTAAGTCTTAGTTAAACTATAGGCGTGTTGAATAAAACATGATATCAAAGTTAATAACTATATTATTGATAAAATTAAATTGTAAGGTATCCATAAAATTAAATCATGACAATAACTGACAAACACTAATGTGAACAATGGCCTTGCAACTCCTTGGAAAGTTTGGGTAAGTCAGGTTTGTATGTTGTTGTTTTTAATGTTAGGCACGATTCCAGGTTCTCATGAATAAGACGACTTCTCAATTTATTCTTGATAAGGTTCATGCTTGAAAATGATTGTTCGCATGAATATGTAGACCCGAATAAGGAAAGAACAGCAAATGCTAGTTTTTTCAGCTGATTATATGAGTCAGGAATACTTTTCCATGTGTTAAAAATCAACATATCTGCATTCTCCAGGTCTTTCAAAGCAGACCCCTTGTGCTGTGAACTAAGTTCACATTTGTTTTTCTTGATCGTATATTTCGTATATCAATATTTCGAGATCAGCACAAAGACGTTCAAATTTCGAGCTCCACAATTGAGACTATTTTATCTAGTGGAATATGATGTTTTTAAATGCACTGAATTGCAGCATTTGCTATATCTTCTCCAGAGTTTGACCTTTGAGTGGCAATAATCCTAAAAGTTCTTCTTTAGGACCTGTAGATGAAATGAATCGTACAAAAAGTGAAACTTGCGCTGTATCATTTATGTCACAAGACTCGTCAACTGCTATTGATAAAACTTAAGAAGGTGTATAATAAATTATGCATAGTAAAACATACCACTACCAGTTATCACCCTAGCTCCGATGGTCTAGTAGAGAGAGTAAATTCAACGATTATAAATTCTTTGAAACATTTGGTAGATGATGCGGATAGTAATTGGGATAATCAGTTGCATTTTGCATTATTAGCCTATAGAACAGCGTGGCATTCTACTTTAAAAGACACCCCTGCCCACTTAGTTTATGGAAGGGATTTAACTCTCCCTGTTGATTTAATTACAAACTCCCCTAGGCCATCTTACACAGATCATAGAGATTACTCTGAGGATTTAGAACTAAATTTACAAAACGCGTTCAAAATAGTAAAAGATAACTTAATTAAAGCTGCAGAGAAACTAGAATACAATAGAAATAAAACAGCTACTAATAAAGGCATTATTGTCGGTGACTTGGTGCTGCTATATACTCCTGTAGTAAAGCCTGGTCAGTCCAAAAAATTCACTAATTTCAATAAAGGTCCCTATAGAGTTAAAGAGCAGAAGAGCCCAGTAAACTTTGTAATTCAACATATAAACAACCCTAACGATACCCAGCTAATTCACGTTGACAGGTTAACTAAGCTACACAATAGACTAACTTTCCCTTCCCTACCTTCGGATAATGTTAATAATAATATGGATAGTTCCTCTCAATCTCAGGATGAGAGGGTACCCTTAATTTCCCCTGTCAATGATAACTTCAAATTTAGGAGACCCCAATATTTTAAAATATTTTATAATTCCTCACTTTTAAATACTCAGAGTAATCCTCTTCCGACACCAGAAAACCCCAGTGCGCAGTCCAACACACCGATTATGTCAAATACTCAAGTGTCTACTTCAGGTGGAAATGGTTGTAACCAACCGAAGAGATACGATTTACGCCCTCAAAACACGAGATGTTTTGTGGTAAATTCATAAATTCTTAATGATTTTGTTAATTAATGTTAACAAACTTTTCTTTGCATTTTGTATTCATGTTTAGTTATTAAGTTTGACAAAAAAAATTTTTGCATCAAGTGTTCTTATTTGGTAAATAATTTTTACATTTTGTGTATCATGTATTACTATTTTGTTAATTCAGGTTAACACATTTTTTGGCAATTTTTGCAATTTAAACAAAACTTGCTGTTTTAGTGCTGCAGAAATGCACTAGTTTTACCGACTTTATTTTTGGTAAATTTTTGTTTGGCTCAAAGTTGAGCGAGTTTTGTGTTTGATTTGCTGTGAACATCGATCTTAGATTTACTAGTTGTCTGGAGCATACGTTGTTGTAGCAATTTGGTTAAGTTGTATGCTAAGTTTCACTGTGCTCATTATCATTTTTACGTACTATATAGTGTGTTCTGTGTTATCACGACCCGGGTCTGTCCGTCTTTATATGTCAAAGGTTCTCAATATTAGTAATTTTCTGTGTCATTTTCTGCTCCGATTATCTTGTTTAATTGTTCTATTGTATTCTGTGTCCGAAAGAAATTTTTTTTTGTTCCAAAAAAAATTTATCAGGGAGAAGGAGATATTTTGTGATGTAGGTAAAATACACTTAATAATTAAGATGATAGCATATAATTAATACATAACGTGCGTGGTAATGTCTGTTTTAAATATATTTGCATTGTTGAAACTCTGTAAGCCTCTACTCAACTTGTTCCAACTAGCGGCGATCCAATTTTTTAATTGCTTGATTATTACTGAAGATTATTAGAAAAAGGTGCGCAATTTTTTTGATAATGGGAGGTAGCATGAGAGTATATTAAAATATTGGATCACGGCTAGCACTAATATTTGATTCCTTAACTTTACTAATAATTTATAATTAAATAACTAAATATGACTGTAACATTTATGTGCATTATATTCTTTTACTTGTTAAAGTGGCTGGTATATTGTTTTTTATTAGTTTTTTTGGTGGCTGGTATGTATTCAACATAGTTAATTATTAATTTTAGAGTGTTTTATTTTTGTTTTTTCAATTAATAGTAAATTTTGGATTATGAACCCAAACCCTTGTGTAAGCTGGGCTGGTAGGCAATGTAACGAGATCTCCTCCATTTTCACAGTATTTTCACAGCACATACCCAGGACTACACCGGATAAAGGGATTAACAGAAGTATCCATTTCAAGAAACAACCCCTTTTTGCAGCTGGCCAAGAGATAAGCGAAACAACCGTTTTGATGAGGGGTAGGCGCATGGATACGCCTGAGATCGCCAAACGCCGAGTTAGTCCCAGAGTTTAGAAAAAATAAATAAATCCTGATTTGATGCAAGATCAAAGTTTGAAAATAAAATACTATACTGCCTATCAAATTATAATTCAAGCCCCTCAAATTCTGTTGGTCCGAATTTCCCTGTTAAAATCAAGGAGCGAAGACGCACTCATTTTCACCCACGAGTAGCCATACAAAGGGGTGAGAGGGTCATCGAATGGAGTTTTTTGGAGGGGGGAGTGAGTTTTTTTTTGGGCAGGCTCTCTCTCTCGACCGGCGACTTTGAAAAGTGGGGAGCCTTCAACTCTACTAGCCGAGAGATGCAAGATGGATCTGGAGATGATTCGATTTTAGCCCGAGCGTGCCCTAGATGTCTGAGGAAGGGAAGAAAGACCTGCTGGCCCATTCCCTTTTAAATTCTGCTATTGAAGACGGTACCGTCCCCCTTTTTTTTATTTATTCGCTGCAGCTTTAAACATGTTTTTCCTTAAAATTTTTTATTTTATTTAACTTAATTATCAATGAATTAAAATTTTTGGTTACCAGCCACTTACGCGATCCTTTTAAATTAAATTATATTGTGAAAGGTGATGTTGATGAAAATTAGAGGAGAGTAGATCCTCAGAGTGTAATCTGCCTATAGGCAATGTAAAATTAGTGGTCGATCTACGTTCAAATAAATTATGTTAAATTTTGGTATAAATTTTGTCATGTCGTTCAGTTGCCTCGTAGATTTTCTTAGTTTCCTTTTAGGTAATTTTATTTCAGCTTTCCTTTCAGTGAATTTTTGTCAAGTTAATATTAAGCAATTTTAGTGATTCAACCCTCTACAGCAGGGGCATCAGTAAGTCGAACCAGATATTTTATTTTTTATGTGTTATTGCCTTACCACGCGCACCTTTAAAATGTACTAACCACAATGCAATTGAATTAATGTTTCATGCAACTAATTTTTAAACACCTCTAAGAGTGTATGCAAGTATTAGTAATCTTAATATTTTACTTTAATTTAACTCTCCCCGTTATAACGTTTTAAAAACGTAACAATTTATATTATTTTATATATTTTTAACCCCAATGAATAATCACAACAAATTATCTTACTTCCAGAACGGCAATAATAATAACGCTAGAACACAAAATAATTACAATTCTTAAATTGATGACAAAAAACACCTGTAGGATTTACAGCTGGTTGGAAAAATACAGGGAACTTTATGGTCCACTAGTGGGCGGTAGGGACCAGGTTGACTACCAATAGTCTACACTTAAGTCTCCTATAACGCGATTAATTCGTACTGCGTTATATGGAAACCTTATTATAAGAAACTCAGAATTAATTCAAATGAGGAAATGAGTTCTATGGAAACCGTGTTATAAGAAACATAGAAATAAGATAAATCCGATAAATTTATACCTCGTTATATGGAAACTACTGCTGCGTTATATGGAAACCGCGTTATAAGAAACTCAGAAATGATACAGATTAAATAAATTCGTACCGCGTTATATAGAATCTCGGAAATAAATAAATTATTATAATTAATAAACGAGATTGACGCTACTTTGAACGCATTCAAGCATGACCGACCATGACGATGCGTGTTAGGACAAGTAAGAGCAAGTTAGAACCAGTTAGAAAAAGTTAGACCTTGTATTACTGCAAATAAAAAATGTTACGTAGATGTTCTCTAATGTTATACGATTCCAATAACGTAAATTAAACAAGTCAAAAGAACTTTATTACACATACGTCTGAACACATTTTGAGACAATCTTAGAATAAATTAAAAGAGAGTAATGCTTTATTGTTTGCTCAATTTTATGGAAATTCCCTGATAACTAGAATTGATAAAGAGGGAATACCCCATAAATGTCAACTACAAAATTTTAACTTATTTGATAAGTTCTGCCATAGATAAATTTTTCTAGCCATTTGAGTTGTTCGAATGTTCTTGTACGAAAAACGCGTTATAAGGATACCAAGTCATAGGACAGCTGTCACAATTTCCGCTCCGCATTTTATGGAAATTGCGTTATAAAAACACCGCGCTATCGGAGACTTCACTGTATTAGGTTTATTTATTTATTTTTATCACCATAAGTATTGAATTATAAATATAAATTTAACACCGGTTACTTTAAATTACTATCTAAACTAACGTACCTCTAACCTTACATTAAAAAAAATTCTTTCTCACATCTTTTGTTTCTTCTGTAATGCATTCTGTATTTTCGGTGGGTTGCTCGGTTAGCCAGAAAGACATACAAAAAGAACCCTCTTTTGCTTCATCTCTCCTCCTTTCTTCTTGCCTTTTTGGGGAGCCATTTTTATAAGTCCTTTTCATAGTTTTTTTTAATGCAAGTACAGATTTGTATCGCAACTGTTAACTAGGCATACGTAATTTTCGTATTTACGAAACAGATGCGAATAAATGCGAAATTTGCCGATATGAGCGAATAAATGAGAAAATAATTTTTTTACTACTTTCCGGCGAAAACTCGCTAATAAACGGCTATTTAATAATAGTAATAATCCGAAATTAGTTAATTTAGTAATAATCCGAAAATAGTTAATAATAGTAATAATTTATTGAGATAATTGATCAAATAAGACCATCCACGGTCTTTCACTGAAAGATTTAACTCTCCTTCGGATTTTCTCAAAATTTCACCCCGACAGTTTGCCCGTACCGGAATCGAACCTAAAAATCTAACAGTAAAAATCAACCGATCAGATTGCTTTCTCGACAGACTTCTCTTTCGTCATGAGCTCTCTCTCCACTCAGGGTCATCTTCCTTTGTCCTCCCACACACCGATTCTGGGGGCCTCAAATTGTCGCAAGCCTACCCCCTCTCATTTTCTCTCTCGTTCCCCATGCTTGGACACTCTTTAGTGCAGGTGGCCAAGTAGAAGGGGTCGAAAGGAAGCCCCTTTTCTCAGAAGAGTGGGTGGTAATTTCTTCCTACACATCTAAAACAAACGGGGAGGAGAGATGCTGTCCCAAGTTGGTCAGTCCGTTGGGGCCTGTGCACAATGACACTGCTGACTGTTGGCTCGCTCAACTTGTGCATGAATCACGCTCGCTTATCCATGACATTCGGAATCGAAGATCATCGGATTTCAAAGGTCACGGCCTCTCCCGCGCTGCGTATCCAGCAGCCCAACGGAACGAAAGCGAGTGGAGGGGAAAGTGCCGCTGGTGGGGGTACCTTGGAGGGAAGGCAAAGCGCTTCGGACAGAGGCAGGTGGAATTCCAAACCGCAGGGGTGCGTATTTTAACTACAATTCTAGTCTTTACTCAGAGCACTTGCCTAAAGTTAAAGGTCTATAAACACCAACTAAGTATGTAAAAACAGAAATAAGAAAACCAGTCATCACGAAGTTTCAATCACAAGTGGTATTTTGTGGAAGAGCCACACTGAAGGGGCCAAAGAGCCACATGTGGCTCGCGAGCCACGGTTTGCCGACCACTGGTCTAGTCCAAACGTGCGATATTTTTCTTCAAATAATTCTAGCCAAGGGAGAATGTTTTTAATCTTCTTATTGTCGTTCGTCGGAATTACTAGTTTTATTTCAATTCGTCTTGTCTCTTCATTTCGTCTTTTCCACTCATCATCTGTTTGGGTACTTTCTGCATTTAATGTCTTGCCATTCTCCTCTTTTTCTATTTTTACCTGACTCGTTTCTGCTCCATCCCAAATATCTTGCTGTTGCACATAGCTGTCGTCTAAGTGCATCTTGACGCTTTTTAGATCAGTCTCTGGGTTATTTGTAGTCATTGTATATATCGTTTTTAATTCTTTTGAACAAAATGTCCGTCGCCAAGAGTCACAATTAATATAATTCCTTTTTCTTCTTTTCTGGAGCTTCAATCCAGGGGTTTTGTTTTTTTCACTCGCAACGTCGATCTCCTGTCGGCTTCTGACATGGAAGGTGTTTTCACCCGTGTTTAAATATTCTTCACATGCAGTCAATTCGTACTTAAGTAATTGGGCGAGTGGCGAGGCAATGACTCAATCAATAGTCCATGATCTCTTAATCCTTCTTTATTGTTTTTCTTCTATTGACCACGCTCCAGGTTAATTACCGCGCTGCACCATTTTATAATCTATCCGGCACGAATGCCGCGAGCTTCCGCTCTCAACGAAATTCACCCCCAATCTGCCGCCAAAACCCGATTTCCTCCGAGCTCCCTGCTACACGCGCATATGCAGGCCTCAACCTTTGGTCATCTGGACCTTTAAAATTGCTGAACTTGTAATTTTGACATCGCGCCCAAAAGCTTTACACTTCTAAAAATAAATCCTCTCGCCTAGAATTATTCTCTTTGCTCTCAAGTCGCATCTAAAAGATGCTTTTCCCCACAGCAAAATACGCGCGCTTTGTATATATATATATATATATATATATATATATATATATATATATATATATATATTATATTATAATATATATATATAACCCTAAGAGCCGACGTTTGCCCACCCAAAAAACTCTGGACTGAAGCTACCCCTCAAGACAAGTGTATTGACCATTAAAGGAGTGAAATAAAGCAAGGAAAGTCGTACATCAATGCATTAAATGTTTCAAAGTAAAACCGAAAATTGAAGAACAGTTACTGGCATCGTTGCCAAAGGAAAGAGTCAGTTTCTTCCCTTTTTTACCAATACCGGTATTGATCTACGAGGCCCATTTTTCATAAAATGTAAAAATCAACGTAAAGGCATTTTAAATAATGTTTACGTTGCAATATTTGTTTGTTTTTCCACTCGAGTGGTACACTTAAAAGTTCTCACACACTTAAACTCGGATGCTTTGCTACTTTTAAAAGATTCTTCAGTCGTCGTAGCATTTGTACTACAATATTTTCGGACAATGCGAACAACTTCGTGGGTGCTAATTTGGAATTGAGATAATTTTACCAACTTTTGAAAACTGTCCTGAAACCTTAACTTCTTATGTAGTTTCTCAATCAATTTCTTGGAAGTTTTTGGCCCCTTGATCTCCTAATTTTGGAGGCCTCTGGGAGGCAGGAGTTTAATATTTTATATATCGCCTGAAAAGAGCAGTAGGCAATTCAAAATTAACTCTTGAAGAATTTTAACAGTTATATATAAAAGTATACTGAATAGCATGCCACTCATTCCATTATCCTCAGATCCCAACGACTTTGACACAGTAAACCCTGGCTATTTTCTAATAGGTATACCAATAAGCTCCATTCCTGAACCTCAAATAACTAAGTTTCAGATAAGAGGATTCTAGATGGCAGCAAATTCAAAAATGTAACCAAATAATTTAGCGAAAATGTTCAAGTGATTATCTACATAATCTTCACCAAAGAGGAAAGTGGCATTTTGAAAAAAATATCATCTTAAAAGGTTGTCTTGTAATTTGAAAGTCTCCCAATTTATTCTTGGTGAACGGGGAGAATACAAGATGTAATACGAGGAAAATTCGGGTAGTTTTAATAAAAACTCCTCGAGGTATTTTCAAACGTAGTATTTCAAATGTGTGTTTAATACCTGTAAATTATACTTAAATTTTGTATAAACTTATTTGTCTTAAAAAATGACTCGAATGTATAAAACCTTATATTGTAATTATCATTAATTATATTTCTTAATTAGTTGAATTTTCTGATTGTGTCAATGTATAAAATATAATAAATTTTTGTAATATGTGCTAAAATTTCTTAAAATCATATTATTTTAATGTTGGGTGGTATTTTGACGCCTGAAATAAAAATTCCTTAATAAGTATAACCTTCACGCCGTTTTGAAGATTTAGCTTATCAGTCGTAACTGAGTTCGTCAATTGGCTGCAAGAACTCGATGTAATCGCTCATTTCGTCTTTTATTGATCACTGAAGTTTTATGCATGCTATATCTTCCTAGAGTGGAGGGCCCGGCCAATGTACTGTAGTTACCATTACTCTTCCTGAAGGTCCTGAAGATAATCGCTCGTCAGTTTGAATGTCTTCATGTCGGAAGCATAAAATGAAATAAATTTCGTTTTTGGAAAAGCCTCTAATTCATTTATAATATAAATTTCGATACGAACGCAATGTCCCCCCCCCCTAAACGAAATTTATTTCATCTGATGCTTCCGACATGAAGACATCCAAACTGACGAGCGATTACATAGAGTTCTTGCAGCCAATTGACGAACTCAGTTGCAACTCACAAGCTTAACCTTAAAACCGGCGTGAAGGTTACAGTTATTAACAAAGTATTAATGCAGGAGTCAACACTTACTATAGAAATCATTTTAAACACTGCTTTTCATAGAAGTATAATGTGTTTTATACACAGAGATGATGCTAGGTGGCATTTATTCACAGAAAATGTGTACAGAATTCATACATGTTGTGTAATGTATATTAAGATTATCCATCGTCGAAAACATTTCAAATAGTGCACTTCATGGAGGTGATGTCACTTGAGTCACAAGCGTTAATGATGACCATTTTCATGGATGTATTACAAAGCCTTTCATTAGTTTCGGGTGAATTCTCGGCACGGAACCTCGGGTTCGAAGATATTTCGCCTTGTAAAGTTTTTCTTTGAGAACCATTTTTCCGTGCAGTTTTCCTTTGAGATCCCTTTTTCCGTGTAGTTTTTCTTTGAGATCCATTTTTTTCGTTTGGAATTTCATCGAGATCAATTTTTCCGTGTGGAATTTCATTGAGATCCATTTTGTCTTGTAGTTTTACTTTTAGATCTATTTTCCTTGTAGTTTTTCGTTTCAGATCCATTTTTCCGTATGTAATTTCCTTCCGATCCATTTTTCCGTGTGGAATTTCATTGAGATCTATTTTTCTGTGTGGAATTTCATTGAGATCAATTTTCCCTTGTAGTTTTACTTTGAGATACATTTTTTCCGAGTAGTTTTTCCTTGAGATTCCTTTTTCCGTCTGGAATTTCATTGAGATCCATTTTTCTGTCTGGAATTTCATTGAGATTCATTTTTCCGTGTGGAATTTATTGAGATCCTTTTTTCGGTGTGGTGTTTCAATGAATTCCATTTTTCGGTGTGGTGTTTCATTGTGATCGATTTTTTGGTGTGGTGTTTCATTGAGATTCATTTTTCCGTGTGGAATTTCATTGGGATCCATTTTTCCGTGTGGAATTTCATTGAGATCAATTTTTCCTTGTAGTTTTTCTTTGAGATCTATTTTTCCGTGTACTTTTTCTATGAGATCCCTTTTTCCGTGTGGAATTTCATTGAGATCCATTTTTCCGTGTAGAGTTTCATTGATATCCATTTTTTTTTGGTTTGGTGTTTCATTGAGATCCATTTTTTTGGTTTGGTGTTTCATTGACATTATTTTTCAGTGTGGTGTTTCATTGACATCAAATTTTCGGTGTGGTGTTTCATTGAGATTCATTTTTCGGTGTGTTGTTTCATTGAGATCCATTTTTCCATGTGGAATTTCCTTAAGATCCATCTTTCCATGTGGAATTTCCTTGAGATCCATTTTACCTTGTAGTTTTACTTTGAGTTTCCGTCTGGAATTTCAGTGAGATCTATTTTTTCGTGTGGAATTTCAGTGGGATCCATTTTTTCGTGTGGAATTTCAGTGAGATCCATTTTTTTGGTGTGGTATTTCCTTGAGTTCTATTTTTTGGTGTAGTGTTTCATTGAGATCAATTGTTCGGTGTGGTGTTTCATTGATATCCATTTTTCGGTATGGTGTTTCATTGACATCTATTTTTCGGTATGGTGTTTCATTGACATCAATTTTTCGATGTGGTGTTTCATTGAGATCCATTTTTCCGTCTAGAATTTCATTGAGATCCATTTTTACCACTGGTATTTCATTGATATCCATTTTTCCGTGTGGAATTTCCTTCATCGAAATTGACCTCTAATTCCATTCATCCAGCACAGCAGTATGAAATTTAACTCTAGGAACTGGGACTAAGTGTCATGCTGAAAATTATATAAAAAACAAATATTTCAGTCCTTGCAACCCTTTCGCATAGATTTTCTTTAGAAATAAGCATTATTTTAAACTTGAACATGAATTATGCATCTCTACTCAATTAAACGTTATTAGAAATCTTTGAAAACATTCTCATTCAGTTCCTCCTTATGCTTTTAATGCATACGTATATTCAAACAACATCATACATACACAAGGGATAGTGTTCATATACAGATGTTATATTTAGGTTAAACATTCCTTATGCAAATTGCGTAGGAGAAGAAATATTTCGTATGTTGGAGTTTTGCTTATAGTTAATTGGATATTTTAGAGATGAAACCTAAGTCTAAACATAATTCATTTATGTATCAAAAACTTTGTTACAACCATTACAAATATTTATGTTAATATAACCCTAAGCTATTTATTTATTTATTTATTTATTTCGTAAAAGAAAATTTTAGTGCATTTAACCGTCAAAATGGTGAGGAGCATGAATTTCATAGACAATCGGTGGTTTTTTCGCAACTTCCTGCTGTTCCCTAACGTTATTTCAGTCACTCCATTATCAAGTTTTTGATACAATTTGATTTTCTAAGCCATAGAAATTACCTGAATGCGATCCGCTGCTCATATGAATATCTGAATTTTCCCAAGTTGCAAATATCTTTGTTACACAGAGCAAGGAATAATAGAAGAAAATAGGAAATAAACACGTGTCGCACTGACAACTACACTCATGTCCATAAATTAAGGATAATTCAGAATCACACGGAAATCAAACTCTAAAGTAAAAATTTCACCTGTAGAATTATCACATACATCGTCAAGAATAATATGCAAATTACAGGAAGCCACCAGATGTCGCCAATAGTACGTCACAATGACGAGAGTGTAAGAGAGGGGTAAATAAGGAATGGTGGCAAAGAAGTAAAATTGTTCACAAGCGTTTTGTAAGCCGATTAGTGCCATAACCGAATAGTTATGACACAGAGGACGCATGTGGATGATTTTTTACGGGGTAGAATTATCGGCCGCCTGGAATGTGGGCGTACTAAGCTGGAAGTATCCGAGGAACTTGGAATTGCCCAACGTGTCATCTCTAGGCTTTGGCAACGATTCCAAAATGATGGACATGTCAAAAGACGTTACAGTAAAGGTCGCCCTCGAGTTACAACGCCGAATGAAGACAGGTATTTGGCAGTAACTGCCAAAAGAAGGAGACGGAGCACAGCATCCGACCTGTCTCGTCAGCTATCTGCCTCCACGGGTATCACAGTTTCAAGGCAGCAAACCGTGTACAGACGTTTGGGAAATATTGGTCTATATACTGTCAGGCCTGTTAGATGTGTTCCGCTCACGGAAACTCACTTTCGGCAGCGATTAGCCTGGAGTAGAGAACATGCAATGTGGACATCATCACAGTGGGCTTGTATGATGTTTTCCGACGAGTCCAGGTTTAGCTTGCAGTCTGATTCACGTCGGACTTTCATATGGAGAACGCCAGGTAAACGTTACCACCAAGGCAACACCATTGAATGACACCGTTACGGTGGTGCAGGATTGATAGTTTAGGGTGGAATTATACTGGGCTCCAAAACAGATCTGCATGTTCAAATCGGAACCATGAACGACCACATTTATCGGGACATCATTCTGGAACAACATGTACGCTTGTTTAGGGGTGCCCTGGGCTCAGAATTTGTGTTTATGGATTACAACGCCCGTCCTCACCGAGCAAACATCGTAAATAAATGCCTTCAATCTGAGGATATCACCCGTATGGGATGGCCAGCATTCTTACCTGACTGGAAAGAATCCGATAGAGCATGTGTGGGACATGCTTAGCCTATGAGTTGCAGCCCATCAACCACCTCCTACATGTGTACCGGAACTTGGGAGAGCATTGCTTGCTGAGTGCAGTAATCTTCCCCAAGATAAGCTCGATAATTTCATACTCAGCATGCCTAGGCATTGTACGGACTGTATTTCATCGCACGGGAGACATACAATGTATTAACCATCATACCAACCATGTAATATTAAGTTTTTGTAAAGGGGATATATTTTACAGTTGCTCCAGGGAGCAAGAACCGTAGTATTTATGAATGGTATCATACATACACCATCGTTTTTGTTCTTTATCTTTATTTTAATAAATGGGCTTTATGAATAAGTCACGTTTGTTTTGTTTCTGAACCTTTATTTGCCGGAACTGGCATTATCCTTAATTTATGGACATGAGTGTACTTGTACAGCACCAGCTAAACATCACAGCTTTCTATAAACTAGTGATGTCGAAGGGGAATTTTTCCTTTTTGACGTCATTATGGCTTTCAAAAAGTTTCGAATTTTTAAAATATTGGATAAAGAATTTTCGGATGAGGGGCGTTCAATTTGCATATCTGTATATGTATATACGTATATGTCTAGGTATACATGCATACGTACTTACGTAATTTAACACACTAGTATCCAAATTTCAAGTATTTTTACCCATGTAAGTGACGAAATTACAATTACAGAGTTGAATTTAAAGTACACATTTACTGCTACTGCACTTAATAAGTATACTGTATGTAAAATAAGTTTAAATAATTTAGCTCAGATCACATTTTGAGTAATATTTATAGAAAAGACACACTTTGGATCCTGAGAGAATTGCAACTTGAGTGCTGAAGTTTTACCGAATGATAGTAAATTGTAAATGATTTTTTTAATAATCGGTAAAGCCCTCTAATCATTGATCCAACACCTTCATCATCTTACATAATGTAGGAGGAGACAATTTTGTGATTAAATTATTCATGGGATACATCCGCACTGTAGATTCAGTGACAATGGCAAGTTCCAACGGACTGCTTTGTTAGTAAAATAGTCAGAAAAGTTTCGCAATATAAGGTGTAAGAAGGAAATTTTGTTTTTTTTAAAGTTTGCTTCGAAGCTTTAATTTTAAGTTACTCAAAATTTTATGAAGTTTATAGACAGAGGATATACAAGCTGAAATGATACTTTTAGTCAGTTAGCATCATGCGGATATTGCCCTTTACCTCAACCAATCAACAAAAGGATGATAATATTGGTTGCTTGCCAATCAAGTTCAAGGGACATATGGTCGGACAGTGATTTTGCTCTTTAGAGGGTTCTTCAGTTTTAAGCAGTTCCCCGGATACGCAATTTTTAATTCGCAAAAGGTATTTTGTCTATGTTGTTTGGGAGATTCAACTTTGGAGTGACACTCACATTTTGAGAGATAAACGCACAGTCCGGTTGATCAGTAAGATTACAGTAAAAATTTCCCAACTCAGTAAAATTACACAATTGCAATAACATAATATACTAATCATCAGAGTGATTAAAAATTATTAAGCCTCTACAAATCCCTTTTTTCTATTAAAAATAGAACCCGGATCACCTCTCCAGTTGATGTGCCATAAGCTAAATTATGTTGGGGATGCGAGGAACTTCCAGTTTTTTTAGTTCCATTCTTCACTGCAAATATTTATATCAACTTTAATAAAAACAAGAAACAATTAATAAAGTACTTTTCCTTCCCTTCTCTTTTACTTCTTTATTTTTCGAGGTTATGTGACCTGATAAATTATAAAAATGTTCTAGTTCTATATTAAAGTAAAATACCTATTGCAGGTACAACACAATGAGGCAGTTTCTTGACCCACTCATCTGTAGCTTCACACTAATATATTTTTGGAGGTAAAGCAGGCTTGTCTTCATAATGATCACACGTTATATTACATTCTGAAGCTACATCTGGGGTTCCGGTCTTGCAAACTACTGTTCCAGCCGCAATCAGATCCAGTGTGCAGTCAAAAAAGGCTATACAAAAACACATTTAAACAAATAAACAATTAGAAAGATACATTTGGGCATACTGTTTATGTTGACAGTTTGGACTTCATCATAAGGTACAAAAAATGATTATTTGTAAGGTAACACAAATTAAACAGACTAGCAAAAATTAAAGAATTATACACTGCTGGCCACCCAAATTGCAACACCAAGAAAGACAAGAGATATCACAACAAAATTTATTTTGTAGATAACATGTTGACCAAGTATCAAATGATTAAATTTATAGACTTCTGTGAACTGTGGTTCCTTTCAAAATCAGTAGCCAGAGTAGCCGCCATTGTTAGAGATCACCGCTGCCACACGCCTCGGCATTAATTCAAAGAGACTTTGGATGAGTTCTTGGCGTACAGCAGACCAAGCAGCTTCTACACGTTGCCAAAGTTGATCCGCTGTGGCAGCTGGGGATGGAATCTGGGTCAATCGTAGAACAACCATGGACCACATGTTTTCTATCGGTGAAAGATCCGGAGAGCGAGGCGGCCAGGGAAGCAATTCAATCTGGTGATGGACGAAGAATCGTTGGACAATGCGTGCCACGTGTGGTCGCGCATTATCTTGTTGAAATATGGCTGTGGGCAAGCCCTGAAGGTCAGAAAGTACAACAGACTCCAACACCTCGGAGATGTAGCGCTGGCTGTTTAAAGTACCGGCAATGCGTACTAGAGGTGTGCGAGAGTGATATCCAATACCGCCCCATACCATAATACCCGGTGCAGGACCAGTGTGGCGGTGCATAACGCAGCTGTTCAGCATCCTCTCTTCACGGTGTCTCCAGACTCGAATGCGACCATCGTGGTGTTGCAGACAGAAGCGTGACTCGTCAGTAAAGACAATTTCATTCCATTCTGTCGTCCACATCCTTCTGTCATCGCACCATTGGCGGCGGAGACGTCTGTGATTCTGCGTCAAGGGTAGACAAAGCAATGGACGTCTTGCGGACAGACCACTCTGCTGTAAACGGCGTCGAATGGTACGCGCAGACACTGGATGATGCGTTACAGACTGCATGTGCTGTGCTATGGTTCGTGATGTGACTGAGCGATGCCATGCGCACTGCCATGCGCACAATTTTCCTGTCATCACGTGAAGTGGTGTGCTGAGGTGGATGCGATCGAACACGCCGGTCCGTCGTACCTTCCTGCATCCAACGATCACATATCCGCATTACAGTTGTTTGGTTTCGTCCAACACGACTACCGATTTCTCTGAAGGATAATCCACAATCTCGGTAGGCCACTATCCTTCCTCTGTCGAACTCGGATACTTGATCAAAAGATGATCGCTGTTTTCGACGAGGCATAATTGATCGTTTTTTTGAAAAAACCACAAGAAAAACACAATTGCCGAACTTGAAATCGTCGAAATCTCCAAGCCTTAAATAGCGCTTTGAAGTGGCGCCACAGGCGCGCGTGATGTGCGTCTGCGGTGAAATTCTAATCATTTGCATATCTCATCTCCGCTAATGCGTGTTGTAAATTTCATGTTATTTGCATGTTTCCTTCAAGGTGTTGCATTTACAGTGGCCAGCTCTGTAGCATCTGAATGGAAGCTCGAAATAATGCACGACCTTGTGCACACTGAGTAATTAGATATACTTGAATATACGATGCTATTTGGCTATATTGTTGGATATGAGATGGTACTGAATTTGTGCCCCGATGGAGGAGGTCAGTTTTGTTTAATTTTATAATATTTTCTCAAGGAGGGTTAAATTATCAATAAATTAAATTTCCTTAAACGCAGAAATGGTAAAGCTAACGCAGTGAGATTTTTTGCTCTTCTATTCTAACACCAAGACTATGTTCACATTGTGTCCCTCAGCATCAGCATTAATACCATCGAAATACTTTAACCAATCGTAGACATTAAGTAATTTTGTAGCTAATCATTTGGAGGCCTGTGATTGGTTAAATAAAATTATGCGAGTAACGCTGACGCTGACGTACCCAGTGTAAAAAGCACCTTAAACTGTCTGCCGAAGAATGAAGCGAAAGGAAATATTTGGATCCGCAAAACAGTCTTTATTTTGGCAGCTGTTAAACAACTTTGTGTAAATTATTAAGATGTAGGAAAAGACGGTTCAAAATTTTATATATCGCATATATATTTGAAAGACTTGAAATTTATAAATTTTGGTGAGCATTAGGCATTTTTTGACTTATTTGTTTAAAATTTTATAGCATTTTCTAGCTTCGAAAATTCTTTCTAAAACAATAGATTTCATAACAAAATATCTTATTTTAAAAGTGTTACCTCTGATATAAAGAAAAAGTTTTTAGCGAAATAGCCACAATAAATTTTAAAAAGTCTTACGTCTAAATTCCTCAAATCCAAGTGGCTTCCATACATTCTCCGAATATTTGCATTTCATTTGTCTTGTTATCCCTTCTTCTAAAGTACAGTGGATGCTCGTTAATTCGAACTCAAAGGTTCTCAGAAAAAAGTTCGAATTATCCGATGTTAAGAGAAAATATATAACATTAAATGTGTATCACTGAAGAAGAAGCTCTCCTAGTATGTATAACCCCAGAAAATATATTATAATATGTTATCTAAAGTTAAACATATTAAAAAGCAATACAGACTTACCTTAATCATAAAATGAAGCAGAAGATATGCAGTATAAAGTAAACTTTTATTAAAAATATGAATTACACTTTGGGGAAAAACTGTAAAATGGATGTTTGGTTCTGTTTATGATGCCTACATTGTTAAGCCAGCTTCTCGATTTGAAGTAATCATTTCAATTCATTTTCAGAGGAAGGTTCCATCTGAATAAATGCTTTCAGAGTTTTAATAGAGTCCATTATGGCTTTGTTCATTATGGCCGTATTAAAAATATCTTTCGGCAGGTAAGTAGAGAAAAGCCCTGGCAGTTTCCTACCGAAATTAGTGCATACGTCTTCGTTTATATCATTGCTTTGGCCACATACAGTTTGATAAGAAATATTTTGCCTTGACTTAAATCGAGAAAGCCATCCATCACTGCATTTAAAATCTTCAATACCCATTCGACTTGCCAATTCATCAGCCTTCGTCAGCACCAGGGGTCCATTTATCGGAAAAATTCGAGATCTAACATCCTGGAACCATAGCAGTAGAGCTTTTTCTAGAACTTCTTGGGACGCATTTCCCCTGCGTTTCCTTCCTCTAGCAAATTTTGATTTTTAACATGAATCTAAAATTGACTCCTTGTTTTTCAAATTAGTTGACAAGGCATTTTTTTAAAATTCCATAGTCAGCTGCTAACTTTGTTTTACATTCGCCATTCTCTACTTTCTTTAAAATTTCTACCTTTGTCTCCAAAGTTAGGGTTTTGTACTTTCCACGTGTAGACATCCTGAATTTTTACACGTTCACACCACACAATGAGGAAGAAAAACTAGACCACATTAACTTGTCTGGACTGCAGTTATAACTGACGCAGCTCCCTAGAATCTGTAGTGGACTAGTTTTTCTGAAATTCTGAGAAAATCGATCCAAATAAAGGAAAATAGCTTTTTCCGTTTAGCACTAATAAGAAGGACAATAGCTACTAACGTTTGGAGGACATGCAATAGTGTAGGAATGCAGGCATGTGCCTCTTTACACAGAAAAGAAATTTTGACACACAAAATAATAAATACAGTGTGTATTTTCTCCATTAAACGAGGAAAAAGAATTTTTTTTGTCAAATTTTTAGTTCGAATTAACCGAAGTGATAAAAATTTAGTTCGAATTAATGAGATATTTTTAACATTAACTCCAATACAAGTTTTTTGGGGCCTTTGGATTAGTTCGAATTAACCGAAAGTTCGAATTAACGAGCGTCCACTGTATATCCATAACTGCACCTCTGAATACATGACCTACATGATGAAGTAATTCAATTAATATATATTTTTTAATTAGTAAATTTTAAAGTTTTACGGGATAATAAAACTTTTTTACAGAACATATTAATAATATACCAGAAAATTTCAATTATGAGAAAAAAAGAAGAAAGGCAATTTTGAAAATTGATTATCTTTTAACTTTTCTTCAAATATTTGGTTTCCATCGTAGAAAAGTTTTTTAAAAATTTTCAATGTATATAAGAAAGGCATAAACACAAAACTGAAAATACAAAATGTAATGAAATAATTGGAAATTAATCTGATCTGGTAGCAAAAAAGTTTTTAGGATTACTCTATGTCTAGCTGTAGTAAAAGTTGTTAAGAATTAGATGCTGATGTTTCTGTGACCGGTGACTGGTCCTGAGAACACAGCTGTGTGACTTAAACGTGTGTGTTTGAATCAATTAACTTTTCTTTTATCTGGTGAAGTGGCCAATATCTACAGTTATGGTTCTTCTTCATATTCAATTCTAGGGGGAGAGGGAAAATTAAGTTTTCAAAAATTCTTTAAAAAAATCCTTAAATATTGAAGATCTCTCGAAACTTAAGATTTGTAACTACAGATCTCGTAACTTGAATTTTGAAATATCTAATTTAATATTATATAAATATTTTTAGCTGATCTGAAAGGAATATCTGTTGATAAAGCATAACATTTTAAGTTAGAAAGCAAATGTAATGTAACAGACCAATAAAACTGAAACGTAGCGACTCAAGAAAGGATAGCAAAAATGAACAACTATGGTATTCTTACTGAAATTTCACAAATGAATTGAACGCTGTTTTCAACTTCTCTGATACGCCAGCCAACTCAATTTCTTTAATTTAACTACATTAAACCTTCTCAAAGAGGTAACTGCTATTATTAGTAGTGACTATTGAAATTCTCTGTTCATAACGAATTTCATTACTTTAACATTTTGCATAGATATTCAGACACGGATTTCTAAACGAATACGAATTATGGTGTTTTACTGTTAAAAAGCTTATTAAAGTCGAGGTTCTTAAATAACGCAATTTTGTTTCATAGAAAGCTAAAGCTATTGCCATATTTGGCAGCAGGATCACAAATACACGAAAAATATACATCTTTTGAATAGTTGAAATGTCAGATTCAATGAAATGATAAATTTAATAACATAAATACAAATAATAATAAATTTAAGCAATGAAATAAGAAACGAATTAAATCTTTAAAAAACCAATTGAACCCCTAATTTCGTTTTTGCTGCGTTAAGTTTCTCGGGTCCTAAACATTAACTGTGCCGAATTTCGTCCCGGTGGGTGAAACAGTCAATGATTCTATAGCGGACAAACAAACAGACGAGCTCTTTTATATATATATATATATATATATATATATATATACATATATATACAGTCGGACCTCTATTTAACGAACCTCTATTTTGCGAACTTTTCCTTGAAACCAAGAACATTTTGTGAATTTCTTCGTAAAATAACCTCCAAATAGCGAAGTGCATTTTCTATTTAACGAACTTTTTCTTCTGATCCAATATTTTTGTTCCTCCATATTTCTCAAAATATTTCTGAACATTTGAAACTTATTCTTTCTTTTAACACATTTAACACATTAACTTTCTTTTAGCTCATTCCGACGCGGGTTGCAGTTTGAAGAAAATACGCCTAAAGGGGTTTTTGGTGCATTGCAAAGATGAGAGACGTATTATGAGAGAAAACATTTTTTCAAACAAATAACTCAGACAAAATTAACAGACTTTATCAGTAATTAAATTTAAGGACGCATGTGGTAGTGTATGCTTAAAGTTAATTGTTTTAATAAATGCGATAATGTCATTAAAATTAATTGATTTTAATATAATTTTTTTAAATTGAAAATACAGTGTATTCCCGGAAAATGTTTTGTTTTATTCTTGTTTTCCTTGCTGATTTCTGTTTGATGGGTAAGATATATAAAACAAATAGACATTAATTTACAAAATAAAGGCGTGATCAATTACTTTTATTAATAATATTTAGTGTTTATGAATTTAAAATCTGTTTTGTGTAGTTTAAAGTATTTTAAAAGGTGAATCTCTATTTAACGAATTTTCCATATAACGAACTTTTTTTTCGGGATTTAGCGACTACGTTAAATAGAGGTCCGACTGTATTAACAATTATCATATTAAATGACAGTTTTAAGAATCCTCTCCACTTTTATTATTGCAAAACAAAGTAGCATGGACACTTGATAACAGAAGTTCATAAATATCAGTATCTTACATTGAAGTCATTCTCTCTACACAGTGCACACTCGATGAGTACATGTATGATGGAAAAGTACAATTACAAGGAATACGCTTCTGACGACGTAGTAAACCTTAAGAGACAATAAAAAAACAAGATAAATAAACTAAATGAACATACAATTTTTTTAACATAAGATGATATTATGATCACTATTTTACAGACATCAATTTTTTCTTCATTTTGAAGGCAATGGACCAAGCCAGAAATCGAAATTAGAATGCTTTCTGAAATCATTAACGGATTCTCAATACGATTATCTGCTAGCCATTAAGTTACTTTATTGTACGATGACCGAACTAGATAAAATCGATCATTTCTAAAATACTCCTCCTCTGATATTTTAAGATTTTTTTGGTTCTCCCTTATCATAACAGAAGACGCATGTCATCAATGTAGCATGTTTATTACGCAGATAGTTGCGTGTTTCGAACATATCTATATATAAAACGCGTAGGTATGCCGCAGAAAAGTCGACAATATTTCTACACACCGAATGGCAATGGCTGCAACTACGAGATGTAAGCATTAGCGGCCGTCCGCAATTTGCAACCGCGTGTCAACATAGATTTACGCACTGAAATCAGGAATGCTCGAAAGCAAGCTGCACGATCAAGTGAAAATTGGGAACAGTCTCAAGAAAGAAACCAAAGAAGAAATAATTCATTAAGAGAGAGCATAAATGATAGCGAGGTTAGGCTTAACCGTCGCCGGCATAGCAACCGATAGCAAGTAATAGTTAATTTTCTATACTTTTCTCGGCACTTGCTGAATTTTTACTCCTTTTTATAAGTGAAGAAATTTTCCCAACAATTTATTATTTGATATGATTAAGTGTAGATATCTGATTTTTGAACAATAGTACATACAGAGAGGGATGTAATCCACGCTATATTTTAATACTTGCTGAATTTTTACTCCATTTTTTAAGTGAAAATTTTTTCCCCAACAATTTCTTATTTGATGTAAAGATAAAGTGTAGATATCTTAATTTTGAAAAATAGTACATACAGAGCAGGATGTAATTTTTAAAATCATTGGTGTTGGGTTTCTCAGTCTTACGTAATGGAGATTCACATTTTTTAATCACGGTGTTTTAGAATCAGCTTTATAGAGAATATCCCTTAAAACCGCATATTTATGATGACAGTTAATGGTAACATTTCTTACATATGTTACTTTCAGTTGAGTTGTTTTGCAAAAGAAAATATAAAACTAAAAGGGACCATGCTGGTCGCCCAGCGGCTAGTTTTAATTTATAATTTGCTCATGGATAACCACTGACAAATCTCATTTTATTTTCTGTTCCGCTGTCAGTTCCAACAAGCTGTATCTCCAACTGTAATGTTCAACAAGCAACAAAATAAGGAATTAACCAAAGAGACCTCTTGAATGTGTATAATGAGTTGAGTGAGTTTAAGCAAGTGATATGATAATATCACTTGCAGGAAATTAATTACTGTTGACGGAATTATCTTTTATGGTAGCCCAATGTACGGAAATAGGTACCATCACTTTTGTAGAGAAGTATCAACTTACTTTACATCTCACTATTACAATAACTCAAATAAAAACTAACATTTAAATGTATTTGGGTTGAATAGTGTTTTTACTTTTTACTTAACATTAAAATACCTTATCTATATAGTCGTAAACTAAAATCTCTAAACTTTCTAAGCTTTTTCAAAACACTTAGTTTTTTTATGACGTTCAGAAGTTTTATATTCAAATCTATCAAAATAAAAATAAAAGGTCAGTTCGGGAAATTTGATGTTATTTTGTGTTGACTATATCCATTAAATTAATTTATTTTTCAGAGATTAGTGTTCATGTTTTCAGTTTCATTTTACGCTTGCGGATTGTTTTCTTTAAACTTACTAAATCCCAATTTCACACTAATTTCACATTCTTTATTTCATCGAAACAAACAAAAAAGAAAGGCTCGGTCAAGAATTCAGTCCGTTCCCCCCTGCTTGCTGGACAAGTTTCCATACTACCCAAGAGTCATGCCATAACTTCTGTTGATGGACATCAAAAATTCATATCCCGAACTAGTATTTCTTTAGTTATAGTCTTTCATTTTAGCATTTTCAAAATTGTGTGTAAGTATGCGAATTCATCTAAGCATTTGCTTGAAATGGTGTGCTTAAAGGTACAGAGTATCAGAGTATATACAGGGTGTCCAGCGAAGAAGTCCCTGAATTCAAAATTCAAAATCTCGAAAACAAAGATCTGTAGAAGAATGCAACAAACGGAATTTCTATCGTAAAAGCTGTAAGAATTTTATACACCAATTTTTGAAATAGTTACAAAAGCTGCTAACAGATGGCGCTCTACAACTCGTATCAGCATGCATAAATAAACTCGTACTCTTTGCAAGCAGTCTTTGCAATCACTACATCACAATCTTTTCAAAATGACCACCATTCACTGTAGGGAGGTGGCGCAAACGAACAATAAAATTTGCCATCACACCTTGTAGTGTCTCAACAGAAATCGATTCAGCTACCCAACAGATCGCCGACTGAAGCTCGTCCAGCGTGGTTGGATGGGTCCTGAAGACAGTATCTTTTAATGTGCTCCGCAAATAATAGTCACAAGGACTCAGGTCCGACGAATATGGAGACCCATCCATGCCTGCGCCCGTAAATTGCAGTAAATTTAGCTAACAGCGCTATCTGTTAGTAGCTTTTGTAACTATTTCAAAAATTAGTATATAAAATTCTTACAGCTTTCACAATAAATATACCGTTTGTTGCATTCTTCTACAGATCTTTGTTTTCGATATTTTTAATTTTGAAATCAGGGACTTCTACGCTGGACACCCTGCATGTACTACATTTATTGTTTCATTTGTGTTAGAATAAATCAACCCATTCACAACTGCCCTTACTCAGATCCATAAATTTTTAAAGCATTCAAAACTTCGTTATGTTAAAGGGGTCCAGGACAAAAAGTTCCTCAAATTTTCGAAAAACAATTATTGCATTAAAATTTGTTCTGTTCTTTTCCACTTACAATGACGTTTAAATCGTGTTTCTACCTTAATTAGAACAGGAGATATTAATTTTTTTGTTTTGCAACATTATAATATAAGCCAATCTTTGTTTAAACCTTCAAATGCGTTTTTCTGCATGATGGGTTTTTTAACAACTCGTCTTTAAATTGTTTTAAGTCAAGAACCGTTAAATATAAATGGTTCTAACCTGGAACATGTCTTTTTCAATTACTTTAAAAATAAGATACTTTTTTAAAAAAAAAGTTACATAATCTTTTTGAAATTTTTATCCTAAATATTTTTATTTTTTTTAAATTAATATTTTAAAAAGTGCTGTATTAAATATAAAACTTATATATTTCTATTTAATTAAATGAAAAATTTTTTTAATTCGACAAATAATACAGAGGCTGTTTGCACATTTTTTAGACGATTTTGGTAAGCGGTAATAAAAAATCGTTTGCTGCAAAAGAAATAATTGCAATTGTACTATGTTTTTAAAAGTCAAAATTATCGTCTGCGGCTTGAAAGTTTTGTTTTTATTCAAAATGGCGTTTTTAATAAAGCAGTGGTTCGAAGGCTACATTTATGCTCTTTCCGAAGAGAAATATGCATACTCCGTTATCCAAAAACGATGTGAGAGTCATGGTTTTGTGATATCTAAAGCGTCGATAGGTAATATCGTCAACAAGAAAGGAAAAAAACTTCAAATTGGAGCCTCAAGTGGGACAAAAATTCCAAACAAGTCTCCAAGGAAAAAACGGACATCTTCGACTATTGCAAAGGTACGTTGTTTAATGTTAAAAGAAAATCCCCCTAGTCAAAGGACAGTTGCAAAATCATTAAAATGCTCGGTGTCCACTGTAAACAAAATGATAAACGTTGATTTAAATCTTAAGAAAGCGAAAAAACGCAATGTGCTTCGTCTTCTTCCAAATCATATCGCTGAACGCAGGACACGCTGCAGAATTCTATAAGAGAAACACTTATCCAAAGAAAAATGGAAAACAATTGTCACAATAGATGAATCATGGGTGTATTTAAATGATTGCAACAAAAAAAGAGCCATTCATTATCATAAAAGGGGAGAAAAAATTTAAGTACATGGTTCAACGAATCGAAAGAAAGGTTTTCTAAGGGATTCATGATTGTTGCTGGTTTTTCTTATAATGGCAAGTTAAAAATAAAGAGAGTGGAAAAAAATGTCAAGATTAACTCCAAATACTATCAGGATCATATTTTATCGCCAATTTTTCTGAATGAAATACCATCGCTTTACCCACAGTGCCATCAATCTGTGAGACTCCATCAGGACAAAGCTAGCAGTCACACATCAAAATCCACTGAACAAAAAACTGGTATCAAGGCCATACCCTTCACTGATATCCCTACTAAATCTCCCAATGTATCACCTATGGATTTCTGTGCTTTCGGACTTTTAAAATCTGCATTATCCAAACGTCGTCCCAAAACCCTTACAGGACTCTGGAAAGCTGTTCAGGAGGAATGGGATAGAATACCTCTTCTGACACTTCAAAAGGCATTATTATCCTGGAAATTGCGGTGTCGAAAGATAGTTCAGAATAAGGGATGTCAAATAGAACATTTAAAACAGAAGAATTTTATGTAATTTAGTTTTGTGAATACAATATACATTGTGTAAAAAATGTGTGAACAGCCTCTGTATTTCGAGTTATAACTATTTTAAATTACTCCACATTTAAAAAAATTTTAAATTTAAAATTTTTAAAAAACTTTATGAGAAGTTTTATGATGTGATTTTGCTTACAAATTATATGGTTAACCATCCCAAAAAATTCAAAATTTTTACTCAATAAATAAAAAAATTTTTCATTGTGTCCTGGATGCCCTTAAAGAATATTTTTAAATTCATTTAGCATGCTAAAAGAAAATAAAAAATCCACAATGACGTTTATTTTTCTTGCTACCATTGCTGCCTTCAACCTCATATCTACGCATTTCAATTTCTTCTGTAATAAAGAAACCTTATTAAATATAGTTTTTTCATAATTTGACAGCATATTTAAGATAAAAAAGAATTATTAACAGCTACAGATTTTATTCTACAGATTGCAAACAGGATTTAAATAGCATTTCACTTACGTTTCAAAAAAGATATAATGCATTAATATCCTAATTTAAGTCCAAAATGTCATTTAAAAAATAAATTTAAATCATTCTTTGAAACATACAGTTTTAAACTGGATACGTATATTAATACAAGAAAATATATTTTTCCCGAAATTCCAATAAATATGAATACCCTTTTCAAAATTAGAAACTAAATAGACAAGCAATGACTACTTATCCATCAGAGGTAGGTGCAGGGCCCGATTTAGAAAATTCTGGACTATAGGCACAACTCGGGATGGGGGCCCCCTAACACTGATGTGGGCATAAAATTTCCAAAATTGACACTCACACAAAAAATAATCCTGAATCATTGTGAATGCACCATTTTACCTAGAATTGGCTATTTGAAGCGTAAAAGCCTAGAACATTATCAAATAACAAAAATCAATACAACTTATTAACTTCATCATTAAAACACCAATACAATGCAACCATAAAAACTTATTAATCCCTTATATACACTATAACATACATATGATGAATTATACATACAACTATACATATGATGAATCAATCAAGCAAATTTGAAAGGATATATAAAAAAAATTGCTATTAAAAAAGGTAAAATAAAAAAAATTGAATTGGAAATGTTTTCTTTCTTTTCTTTTAAAATAAAAATTTTGGGGGCCCCCAACACTCGAGGGTCCCTAGGCCGGGCCTACGAGGCCTAATGGAAAGTCAGGGCTAGGGTCGGTGTCACTATTTCTCTTTGATCGTGCATCAGGCAGTGGTTTTTATTCCAGGCTCTCGTCTCTTTGTATCTCTGAGTATTAAACGAAGTTGCAAGCGTTGCTTACTATAATTTACCACCCTTTTCTCAGTTTTTATTCAGTTTTTCCTTTTCTCAGTTTTTACCACCCTTTTCTCAGTTTTATTCATTCAAAATAAAAATGACATTTTGTTAATCTTTTCAAGCTTCCTTATTTGATACAATGCATTTCTTTCTGCTTATCTTTTGTTGTTTCATTTTCAATTTCTTACTACACAAGATTTGTGACTTCAAATGAATTTTGGTTTTTTACGTATTCATGAGTATATTGATTAAGCTTAACTTCTGAATTTCATGTCCCGGCACTCATTGTTTATATATCTTAAAACTCATTTGTTTAATAGTCAAATTCAGCTTACAAACCTATTTTCGTATTTTAGTTTATTAGTCACTCAAAACAAACTGACTTTTATCTGTAGGCAATAAACACGCTATGAGGTAGAAAAAATATAAAGTTATGTAACTGTCATTTATGTAATTACTGGTGTTAAACCGAGTAATCAAGAAAATCTCGGGGTAAAGTTTTGCTTGAGAAGAATTATTTATCTTTAAAATGTTTAATTACTCTAGAAATCACAGTTGCAAGGGACGGATCACATTACACAGTACAAAACAATTTTAAAAAAAAATTTAGAGAAAAAAAGTAAGTTGACTTAACATAGTTCAAAATTGGGCATCAGACCTGTAGGTCCTCTCTCGACGAGAACCCCGCTCTCTCTGTCTTAAAAAAATGACAGCACAACGGAAGTTGCATGCAAATGTATGTATGTTTTACTTTTGCAAAGTATGTTTTACTTTTAAGAAATGTAAAAATTTTTAAGCCTACTTTACATTTAAAGCAAAAAAGTATGTAAAACTCACTCTTAAAACATCTTTGTCCTTCTTTTGAAGATACATAGCACATAGACATCTGAGCTTTGCAAATGGAGCACTTCTTTATCATATAACAAATAACATTAAGCGAAAAATTTTGACGGCAGAAGCTGTAATCCTCGAGACTGGTAAAAACATTATCAAGGTTGTCCCTGGAAGGAAATAATACTTGAATATGATATACATATTTAAATATATATACTATTTAATACAATATATTATATTAAGTAACTGTGTTAATTAAACATTTTTAATTCAAATCTCTGACAAATAATATATCAACCTCTTAGCATACAAAAGCAAAATATTTAAAAACAAAAGAAATTCATTTGAATTGTATTTTTTTAAAATTTTGTTTGATTTTATATTCTATGAGACCATATATCTACGCTAACTTTTTAATATAAGAAATATTAATTGCATTTTACTCGAGAAGTATTATTTGTCTTTAAAATGTGTACTACGGATAAAGTTCTTTTTCCTGCCTTTCAGCATCTAATACTTTAAACCAAATATTAACACCATCTCACTTTTTCTAACTTTAAAGTTCTCCTAAATCGAAAGTTTACTATATTTACATCATTCGGGATTAATACGTCAACAACTGGTTTTTCATAAAAATAATGTCTATACAAATTACGTCTTATTTTGTTTCTTATAAATGGTACCAGAATCTTTATCTTATAAAACGGCCCCTTTCTGTTCGAGTAAACTCCTGGTTTTTGTGAATGTTAGGTGAAAACTCCCAAATCGTAGGATTTAACGCAGACACCAATACAGTTATGTTTCTTGGATAGTTTCGTCATTCAGGTCCTTCCCAAAATTCTCAAGCTATTGTATCTCCTAAAAATACTGAACAAGATTGAGATTGGATAACTTTTTCCCCCTCTCATGTCCTCATATCCTGAAACCACTTGAATGGCATTCACTATACCCAAAGTATTACTAAAGAGTTGGTAGTTAACAAATTAAAATTGTATTTAAACAAAAGATACTAGAAGCTGTGCATAATCTTCAAGGTCTGATTTTTTAAACAATAGTCTGATCAAAGATTAATATGTGTGCTTGCGGCATTCACAGTTACTCGCGCAAATTACTTAAATCCTATTTTGCACAGTTGGATGGTGGAGTATTTGGATATGTATATTAGAGCAACTTGCAATGACGGCAGATACCTCGCGAGGCCTTTTAAGTGTCTTTCAATAATTCTGTCGTCATTGATCTTAGAAAATAATTGTCTTTTTACTGATGTGAGATTTTTGTAAAGATATTCGGTAACAGATATCTTCCCGTGCCACTTGCTGCTTTATGATTTATTCTTTAATGATAACTAGCGTGTAAAATAATGAAGAAACGTACTATAACACAAACACAATTATAGCATAAAATTAGTGCTAAAGTCAAAGATAGAAGCTTAGATTAAAGTTTAAAACTTCATTAAAATGCAATTTTTTTTGTCATAAAGTCACCAAAAGAATGTATAGAGAATCTATGCTCACTTCTACCCAGACTTGGGTGTATATAATTTGAAGTAGCACTCTATTTGAATTATATACAAACACAGTTTATACATGAAATAATGTTTATTGAATTCGCTGCACATATAATTGGCTTTTACAGCAATAAGCATGTGTACTACTTGTACGGAATGTAAATACAGCTTTTAAGGACAATATATTTTTATACTCACGAACAGTAAGTCAAACCAGCAGTACTGCCACGTAAACTTCTGGCCCGTAAAGCACTAGCGCAGGATAACACCTTTTCAACCTTAACAACAACTCCCTTTTTCCTTTTTCATTAATGACGCTGCGTGGTATTTATACTAAGCGCGTATGCCAAAATTAGCATATCTGAAGCAGCTTCTTTAATTCACTCAAAAGTTCGATTCTTGTGAATCGAATCTTGTGTATACCTTACACTGGCCTCCCTCGGAAAAAAAAATTAGGTAACTGAGGTCTGAACGGCTTCAGTTAACTAATTGAAAACGCGTGCTGGTCTGACTTTTTACATAATGGGTGGCAAAGCCAAAAAACCTTCCACACGTTGTGTGGGGGAAAAACGCCACTACCATTTTACAAAACTAACCCCGAAGGGTCCAGGTGACACCATTACACAGTGGATTTGCAGAGTTGCGGATACTGGGCTGGCCAACTGCGCCCTAAAATATCTATTTTAATTAAAAGTGACAACACAATTGCACAGCATGACATTTCTTGACTGTATCTGCTCTCCCCCAATTTATAATGTACATGTGTTATGATTTGCGAAGTTAGTATGTTAGTTGTTTGTTATCTGTAGTTAGTATGTATTTTTTTTTCACTACATGTCCCCTTCAAAAATTTATAAAACAACAGTATACCGTTTTTTTTCAGTGCCTCACCACTTCCCCTCAAAATGTTTACACAGTATATACCCTGGGGAACTTCAAACCAATTTGGTTCGATTTTATTAAAGGGTGGGAGTTAGAATAAGAAAGTTGATACAAGACTTGTTCCTCATGAATGCAGCAACTTCACTGCACCAGTTTGTCCAATCCGCTGAACCTCTCTTGATGGTCGCAGTCCTAGTAAAGGGGTTCGTTGACCGTGTGGGCATCCTTCGTGCAGCAGGTCGTTGGTCCTGAGGCGCTGGTCCGGCTTGACGATGGACAGGAGGTCTCTTGGGAGGAGGCCAACCTTGCTGGGCGGCTGATATCTTGCGTTCCCTGTGCTTATGCAAAGGAGCTTTAAAATTGTCATTCTTCCTTTTTACAACCTTGTGTACCTTATGTGTGCCACGTTCATCCTTAGATGGAGGTTTTGTAGTGCACACTTTACTTTTCTCCGTACTTTTTAGAGTATAGACATTAGATTTTAATGCAGATTCTATTTTTTGAAACTTATACGCCGCACCAACGTGTTTAGTAACTGGCTTTATCTCGCTGCTTGTGTCATGTTTTTCAACAACCTGACTCTGTTTTTCGTATTTGTGCTTATACGACTTCTTGTTTACCGCCTTAATTACTTCAGTATTAGCAGTTTTAATGCTGGAACCTGAAGGCTCTTTTTCACGTTTTTTATCCCCCTTAACTTTAGTTTTATCCTCTTTTGACGAAAAAGTCTCTTTGAAACTTGCGATATCAGAATCGTTATCATTTAAATTCTTTAACACTGCTTCAGTTTTAGGAAGATTAAGCTTTTCGTACTCGTGCGTTTTATTGCAAACTTTCTCTATAACTTCCGAAGCATCAGCTAAACTACCTATAGTATAACTCTGTGTCAACTTTTCATCCTGATTCTCAGTCTGGTTTTCATGTACTTTATTTAAAACCATATTATCAACCTGGCCTACACAATCCCCATTCGGCTGGAAACTTGAAATAATATCATCACCTAGCAAGTTCCTACTATCGTTTAAAGAATTTTTATTGTCGTCAACTAATAAGTATTCACTAACTTCCGTAACGCATACTTCGTCATCTACTAAATTTCCTTCATTAACAGATGTGTGAATATCATCTAAAATATCAGGTATAGCATCAATAATATCAGGTATAGCATTAATAATATCAGGTATAGCATTAATAGAAGTGTCCGATGATTTATTTTCTAAACCACTAGCATTAGTATCGGCCCTATTTTCAGAAATTTGTACTGGAATTACCGCATTATTCCAGCTAGACTCACTTTCTTTATAAGCCACAAAAATACCCTGACTTTCACTATTCTCAAAATAATGATTACTACTCGGACAAAATAATACATTTGACCACACAGTTTCAACAGGTTGAACCATATCATGTGAATCAACTTGCCAGTGCAAGTAAGGTGCTTCCCTATTATTTTCTTTAAGTGCACTAATTTCATTATAACGCCGTGCGCTTCTATTATTTTGCCTGCGGTACTGCTTACGCTGCTGGTTTGAAACTCGCGAAAAATTTTGGCGCGGCTGTATAAAACTTCTCGTACCTGAATGACGGTGAGGGGTAGCGAAGAAATGTCTATTGTCATATTTAGCTAAAGCTTGAAGGAGGGTAACCTTGCTTGTAATTGTTTGATTATCTAAAAAATCTTGAACACTTGGCTTCAAACGTTGGATAACTATTTTTAAGATTATCGCTTCCGTCATTCCCTCTAAATATTCCTCACACTTGGAAATCTTTTCCATAGCAAAATCTAATGCAGACTGACCTTCACGTTGCCTTAGCGAATAAATTTCCGCTTCAATTTCACTTTGATTAAAGGTCTTTGGAAAAACACTAAGAAACTGTTGCTTGAATGACAAATAGTCAAAAATCAGATTACTGCTTTTCATACACGTGTACCACTGATATGCACTGCCTCTTAAAGCGGCTAGAGCAATTTTAAGTTTATCCCCCTCTGGGGTGCATTGTTGCTGAAAGTAATGCTCAATTTTCTTTAGGAATTGGCTTGAGGGGCCGCCATTGAAGGTGGCTTCGAATGGCGCAATTTGCCGAACCATAATTACCCGAGGAAAATTTCCAGCAGGATTTTGTTCTACAACACTCATTTTTAAATAGTATATAAGTACTTGCAACAATTTTATCAATATACGTACACAGTACACAGTTTTTAATTTCAATTATGTTCTTCGTTACAAATTTAACGCTAACTACCAGGGTATATATATTTTTCGGGCGCCAGTATAGAGAATCTATGCTCACTTCTACCCAGACTTGGGTGTATATAATTTGAAGTAGCACTCTATTTGAATTATATACAAACACAGTTTATACATGAAATAATGTTTATTGAATTCGCTGCACATATAATTGGCTTTTACAGCAATAAGCATGTGTACTACTTGTACGGAATGTAAATACAGCTTTTAAGGACAATATATTTTTATACTCACGAACAGTAAGTCAAACCAGCAGTACTGCCACGTAAACTTCTGGCCCGTAAAGCACTAGCGCAGGATAACACCTTTTCAACCTTAACAACAACTCCCTTTTTCCTTTTTCATTAATGACGCTGCGTGGTATTTATACTAAGCGCGTATGCCAAAATTAGCATATCTGAAGCAGCTTCTTTAATTCACTCAAAAGTTCGATTCTTGTGAATCGAATCTTGTGTATACCTTACAAATGGTTTCAAAAGTAAAGGCTGTAAATTAAAATCGCAAATGTCTATAAAACACTGCTTAAAAATACAGGGTGTTTCAAAAAGAATCACCCGATTTGAAATGAGTACATTACAAAAATATTGAACATAGAAACTTAAAATTAATTTTATATTACATGGCTAATTATAAAATTTTTTTACAAACCAAATCAAAGGTGCTCTATATGCTCACCTTTGGATGCACAACATATGTCTGTACGGTAGGCAAATTCGTCCCAAACTTTTGCGAGCATGTCTGCTTCAACTGCTTCCACGGCTGTTATGAGTACACAGACAACCGTATCGTGGAATTGTTTATACCAGAGGTGGTTGAACGCGCGGCTTCTGTGATCTTCTCTTGCGGCCTTCATAAAAGCTAGCACTTGTATTAATTAATATTTAATTATATAGATTACAATTTCCAAATAATAGAATTAAATAAAGAACCACATGAATGTATGTACAGTGTCGGCCAAAGTAAAGTTGACATTTAGAAATTGTTGTCTAAAGTCGCTACAATTATATATTTATCGAAATGAGCTTCTTTTACCTTGATTGTATGATACTCTAACTACACTATGTATGTAATTTAATGCTCAGAGTTTCTTAGCAATACTACCAGACATGCTATATGATCTCTACACAAAAACTATTTTCTTACTATTATTGTTGTGACTGACTCCATGTACGTTAAAACGTATTATTTTTTCTGCAAAAAAAAAATATTAATTAATGATTAATGTTATAACAAGTTTTTATCCTTATGTGAATACAAAAATATTTTATATTGTAACTTTTTACGTATGTAAAATAATAAATAAATAAGGACTTAATTTTTTTGTTATTGTTCTATATAATGCACCAAATTGTTAAAGCTATATCTAACTATAATAATTTGATAAAAATCGCATTTATAGGTTCATCAACTTATGCGGCCACCTTTATTACTACCTAATTTACATGTGGCCTCTAATGGTAAAAAGGTTCCCCACCTCTGGTTTATACCATCGCTCTGAATTGTTTATACTAGTAGTTCTCTGAGAGGTAGAAACTTCTATCTACCAGGGTTTTGTTGACGAAAATCACGCTGTTACGGACTCACACTTCGTAAAGCGTAGAATACAAAATGATTTCTGTTGTGAAGTCGCCATCTTTACAAACACATAGCGGGCGAAGTAAAAGCGTTTGCGATACTTGTCGGCAACTGCGTGAAACTCGAGATTTCCCTCTTTCTGGCTATACATTATTAGATCAAAACGGATTAAAAGATGAATAGTTATGACTTTTTTTTAAATCGGATGATTCTTTTTGAAACACCCTGTATATTAAATTCATTCAGAATATTTATAAACATGCTGAATTTTATGAGTATTCAGCACATTTACAATAAATTGAATACTATATTTCTCTTTTACTGTCTCTCTTTATCTCACTCAAGCATTTTTTAATAATTATTTATGATACGAATGTATATAGACTTAACAAACGCACCGTGGTAGCTGTTGAGTTATTGGAAAACCATCGCATAGGCAGGAAACGAAACCTTCTATTTCTCCAGAGTCTTTTGAATCTCCTCTTTGGATACTCTATACGAAATTAATGCTTGACTGAAGTCCAACAGTATATACAAAAATGAAAAAATGACTGTAAGAAAATAAAATGGAATTAATTTGTGTGGAAAGATAAAGTTTCTTTCTATGTAAAAAAATACGTTTATTTAAATACATATTATTTATTACATATATTTTAAACAATAAGTGTATCATATGTTATGAAGATTTAAAATATATATTTTAAGTAATGTAAAATTAATTATATCATAATTTATAACAAGCTTGTATTAAAGATCTTTGGCATTTTATACTTTTAAGGTATACAGACAATAGTAAAAATGTAGTTATATTTTACTACCCATTTTCCACCGTTCATAAGGTTTGGTTTGGAGCGCTACGATCAATTTTTGCTACATGAACCACCGTTGATATGGAAAAGTACAGGTAAAGAAAGAAGAGTGTAAACCTAAATAAATAAAGTATACCTCTGTAGCAAAACGTCGTTCAGTAAAGATGTAGAAACTAAATGCTGCAGACTCGTGAAACATAACTTTTATTTTCAAAACTGTGGCTATTATTAGGTGCCGAACCTTACTAACGAACATCACATATCAAACAAACATTCGTTCCAGCAGGTGATTCCTATTTTTGTAGCTGTCAGAGATTGCCCTCTCCTGGCAACATGGAAAGAATATTTAACAACCTCACTTAAAATATGAATTTTATTTTAATATTTGTTTTATAGAAGGGTCCCTAAGCTTCAACTCCAATAGCAGCATAATCACTATGTTCCTGAAAAAGAAATTTCTAAAACTTTCATTGCCTCTATTTATGAAGTTCAGGTGATTGTTATAGTTTCAGAGGTTTGGAAACATCCTCTCTCCTTTCCATTACTGAAACTGATATTCTGGAAAGTTACTTTATTACTTGCTTATCCAATGCAGTCTAATCTATAGAAGTTGTTTAATTCCTTAAAGTCTGACTGCTTGTATAGCTATCATGCGTAAATTTTTGATAATCTTCTTTTGGGTCTTACTTTTATAACGCTCAATCTGTAATTGCCTCTCTGTGATTTGAGCTTATTCCCTATAGTAGTTACGGTAGCTTGCAATTTTAATTTTTTTTTTGCATTTTCCATTTTTTTAAAATTTCATCCACTTCATATATATGTTGTACTAGCTGATTACCCTGCTTCGCTACGGAGTACATTCAAATTAAAGACAACAGTCAATGTATGCAATTAATGCCATAAAAAACCAAAAAATATATATTTATAAAAAAATCGTAACGGTTATTTTTATAGACAAAATAGTGTAGAAGAAAATATTCAAATTATATCTAATAGAACATGCTAAAGAATATAGTTCAGTTAATATTGTAGAGTTTCAGGAACATTTCTTTTACTGTATTTTAATATTTTTTGGATAATGTCCAATCATCTGCCGCATTAGCAAGAAATTTTTTTTGTCTATTTCGTTGTTATGCACGTGACGCAAAATTAGTTTAAAATGTCACAAAAAGAAAAGAAACCACGTGATCAGCATTTAATAAATTAAGTTCTAAATATTAATCTTCAAAAAGTCCCCAAAATCAGAAAATGGATGTAAAGATTCGAAAAAGATTTCATTTTAAAGGAATTTTTAGGATCTTTCTCGTGATATAAATTTTATAACCCTCAGATTATTATTTTAAATGCAACCGTAAAAAAAAAAAAAAAAAAAAAAATTACAAAAACAGCTTAAAAATTTAATTAAAAAAAATCTAAGAAGAATTTTCAAAAATAGTTCTTAGTGCACCCCTACACTATAAGAAAAATCGTCATGCAAAATTTCAGCCCTTTAGGTCCAGCGGTTTGGTCTGTGCGTAATTTGTCAGTCAGTTACTGAACTGTTTTATATGTATAGATAATGTATTTCCTTTTAAAGCTCAATATTTGTATTTTGAATATTTACACATAACTTAATAAGACTTGCATTAGGACTTTTGAAAGAAAATACATTCTGAACTAAATTTTGTTTTAAAATATATTTATTGGTTATTACATGAGTAACTATTGCTCATACCCGTTTTAATACATAAATATGTCTTTCAGCTCAAAATACTTTTTTTTGTGAGGGGAGAAGCGGTATAAAAAGTACATAAAAAATATGGCTACCGATACAGCCTGAGACAGCTGGCACCTGGGATAGAATCATCAGAGAAAACACACGAAATTTTGACATATGCTGCAGTTAAAAACAATTTGGAATTTATATGAAAATAAAATATATCAGATTAGTCTGCCACCAAATTGGATAGGGTAAAATTGATTTGGGAAGTATTGGACTCATGTAAATGAAAATAAAAAATTCGATATTCCAAAAATTAAGGGAATTGTGAGAATTAATCAACAGGAAAAACTTTAAATGGTGTAATCTTATCCCTTGAATAACGGATTATATATAAAGGAAATTTTAAAAATTTCAGTTCTACACAGTATAACAATATTTTTCAATTTAATATCGTTTGAAACAACTTTTTATATATAAAGTTAGCGTCGGAATGTCTATTTATTTCAAAAACTCAATTACCAGTTTTACATCTTGAGAAAGAATTACACTATTTCTAAACATATTCAGTGCCCTCTCAAATAAACAACAACAACGTATTGTACTCGTTGTTTTCATCTAAACCAAATCTTTCAGCACAGATAAGTGGCAAATCCTTAAATAATCGGTCAATAATTTTTAGAGCGCATAAATTACCAATTCTTTATTCAGGCTTTTTCAAAAGTTGGTAATAAAAAATGTTCTACTTAACATAAAAAAAAGTTTCTGAAGGTTAATTCTGTAGCATACACTGTCTAATACATCTCTGGGAGATTTTATAACTTTATATAAATGATATAATAAAAAATATACGAGTAAAATTATGCACTCACAGTATACAGCGAAAGTGACTTGCATCTTCGATCAGTTGACTTTCACAGCTGCTTTCCTTGTCATTGTACCAGCTTCTTGAACACCCTTACGAAATGTAAACGAAGCAGCATATCTGGAGGCAATTTATAGAATTTCTTCAATACGCATTCACCTTCAGTCTTGGAAATATACCCTCTCTCCCGGAAAAAAATCCCTCTCTCCCGGATGTAGCAAATCCGGGACGATTTTGCCACAAAGTGAGGGCTCAACGTTCCAGTTTCAAAATCACTGTAAATTGAAAAGAATATGTAAATTTTAAATCACGAAGGAATTATGAAACCACTTGAAGGTGTTTTATAGTTTTTATGTACTTAAGTGTGCATTTTACATTATGAAACAAGATTTCAGGCAGTGATATTTTACATGAGAGCAAGAATTTTGATGACTATCTCTATACAATAGTAGCATCAAGAAGCATATTTTTAAGCAATTAAACATTTGGTCTTCGCAATAGTTCTATTAAAACTGATATAAAGGACGTTTAAAATAGATTGTAAGCCTACTTATCCAATATTAAAACTAAAATTATTAAAATTTAACATTTAACTTTATTTTTTTATGTTTTAAAATTAAATTCTCATTAATTCTCATTATTTCGATGCAATTGATGATGACATCAAAATTTTTAGAAAAATTATTGTTCTTTCTTTAAGGCATAGCTGATAAAAGGTTTTGGAAAGAAATCGACATCATAAAGCTAATTTTATAAAAAAAAAGTAATCTTAAGGGGACAGTGGACTTTCAAAAATGTGAAATTTGTCCAAAAATTCGATTTGTTTATTTTATTGAAATGTGAAACTACGGACGAGTAGGAATGTGTTGCAAAAAGAATTTTTAATTTCTGCGATTACTTTCCTAGCTATAGGCATTTGTATTTAATTTAGATATTATGTGGTTACTAATAGCAATAACTTTAAATGTGTGTTTCTCAAAATAAAATTTTTTAAGTCATACGAATATTTAAACTGCTCCAGGCGCATTTCTAATTATCGTATTGCTTTGAAATTTAAGTTTTATATACTTAACTGTATATCAAATAAATCTTATTGAAAAAAATTATGCTTCGTAGCTCAGAATTTCTAAATTTTGTACTTGAAAAGATTATTTATAGGTGTTTTGTGTAATAAAAAGGGTGTTTTCACTATTATTATTTTTTTTCTCTTTATATTTTTAATGAATGCTTAAAATAAGCAATAAGTTTCATTGTTAGTTCTATAAGGCATCCTGTAAATAAAAATTGTCATGTTATATGCAAAATAAATGCGCGTGGAACATTTTTAATTAAGCCAATTTTTTATATAATTAATAATTCATAATTCATAAATTATTAATATTTCATCTTTAAATTTTAACCACTTTTACATATCTATGGTACTAATCACATATTCAAATTTCAAGCAAATCCATTGAAAAAAAAAGTTGGGTTTGAAGGTCCACTGTCCCCTTAATCTTTAAAGAAGAAGAGTAATTAGAAGAGTGAATTTTGCATCATTTGATTTTTTACTCATTACCTGAAAAAAAACTCTTTCTAAATAAATAATCAACATGTGCTTTACCTCGATTGAACATTTTTGCTTTTATATTTCGGACTGATATATTTAAAGCTTCATGTAAATAACCTAGTATTTAAGGGACTTATGCACGACTTAATATTTTCTGTATTTAAGAATTCTTTTAGTCCCTTGGAATTTAGAAAATTGAAATTTTTATTTTCACTAAAATAAAAAAATTGGTTTGAGTGCTACTATTATTTACGTAACTCTCTCCGGTCTGTGCGGCAGCCACCGATGTCATTATTATTTTAGATTTAAATTTTACATATTAGTTTTAAAATCAGAAAACTGAACCCTCCGTCTGTAGAAAAATTGTCATGGAGTTACTACATCCAGGAGAGAGTGTTATCTCTCCGAAACAGGTTATATTTTCAAGACGGAAGCAAAAGTTAAAGGATGGCTTCTTTATATAATTTACGTAATTAGAAACGATATAAGTTATTGATCACAAAGAAAAATAACAAACTGAATTCCTTCAATCGAGGACATGTAATGGAAACTGTGCTGATTATACTATGTATAAAGACATCCATAGTAGACCTATCTTATAATCAACAGTTCCTTTTTAAGGCGTAAGATCCAAAAATCCTATTTTTTTATGAAATATATGCCTGATTCACACAGCTTCTTATATAAAAAATTAAAGACATGAAGTTTTACGTGATTCGCAATTAGTACAACTGAATTATTTTTACTGAATATCAGAGGTATTTAAAAGATCTGAATGACTATCTGAATGACTGAGTAGGAAATTTAAAATATGGCTCAATTTATCAACAAATTCCATTTAATAGCGAAGCATTACTATAACATTTGTTGCATTATTGGAGATTATTAGGAATTTAGTGACAATCAAAATCCAAAAGCTTTCATCTGTAAATATGTTTGTTTAGAACTTCAAATATTTTTTCCATTAAAGAAAAAAACACTGAAGCTGTTTTAAAGATATAATGAAGGAAGGGAGTATTTATGTGCGGTATCAGATAAAGATGACTATCAAACAGTAATGAAATTTCCTTCAATCGAGGACTCGCAATGGAAACGAGTACTGATTATACCGGGTGTGTCACAATTCCCTCCGGGGTTCGGAAGGCTTAAAAAAAAATATTACCAATACAGCAAAAAAGTTGACTTTACTGGAGAAAGAAACATTACAAGTTTTGTTTCACTAATGTGTTAGTAGATGGCGGTTAACAGATTAGTTACTAGGTCTAATAGCAGTATGCGTGGTTCATGCGTGGTTTCGGAAATTTCAGGAAAGAGGTTGCTTGTGTGATGGAAAACGAACTGGTCGTCCCGGCCCTTCGGCGGAAAAGGTTACTCGTGTACGAGATGCGTTTGTGCGAAGCCCGAGAAAGTCAATTCGTCAAGAGAGTGCGGAATTACAGATCCCGGGAAAAAGCGAGCGAAACAAGAATTTGACTTTAGACTTGATATCTGTTGCATCACGAAAGGTTCGCATATTGAGCATTTGTGAAACAAAACTTGTAATGTTTCTTTCTCCAGTAAAGTCAACTTTGTTGCTGTATTGGTAATATGTTTTTTTATAAGCCTCCAAACCCCGGAGGGAATTGTGACACACCCTATACTATGTATAAAGACATCCATTGTAGACCTGGCTTATATATCACCACAATTTTAAGAATTTAGGGTAAAACCTTGGCTTCAGTAGTCTCACAGCTCCTTTACATCCCAAATAATATTAAGTTGTCGAATTTGAAAGACAGCATATTTGAAATTAAACTAATAACCGAACTGTCTTTTACTAAATTCCTTATGTATTGTAACTTTTTCTGAGAAACATAATTAAAACTCACATTTTATGTAGTCAGTATTAAAGCGTGAAATTAAGATTAGATAAACTGTAATTTTTATATTAAACTTTCTGGTTTGATCTGAAAACTTTTTTGATGCATTCATTGTAGCTATGTAATTAGTAGGAAAATATCTGTAAGCTAACTTAAAAGGGGAACCAAAGATTATAGGGCATAAAACTTGAAAACCAACAGCGACCATTTCTTACATAAGTAAGAAAATTCCTGATAAAATAAAATTGAGAATCTACTAAAAAAAAGTGAAAGAAATACCTACAGCCAGCATCCAATATCAGTTCTAAAGAATGCGAAGGAAGAACGGGAATAAAGTGAACCAAATTTTGAATCATCCCACCGCATGGTAACTACTTATAAAAGTACCAAATTTGAAATGAGAAAACTGGAGTTCGATTTCGGTACTCTCAGTTGGTTGATTCCTTAAAAAAGTTAAACGACTAACTTGTTGACAGCACAAAAAAATAATATTCGCTATAAAATAATAAAAATTCGCTATGCTTTTTCATTAAAAAAACTAAATTATTTTTGCTGCTAATGTAGGGAGCATATTTTTTAAGGGATTCTGGTTTATGTAATGGGGTTTTCTTTAATTTAAAACTTCTTTTGAGTTAGCAAACTTTTAATGAAATTCCATGCCATAAAATATAAATATTAATTAAATAAATTGATAGATGAGAAAATCACCATCACTAACCGCTGATAGTAAAGTGGCTTTTAACTTTTTAAAAAATAATTAACACAAGCACGTTAAATTAGAACACAGGACATATATCAATATACCGGGTAAGTCAAAATGAATGCCCCAATTTCATAGGTGTACTACGCAAAATGTAATCAATGTATTCATTCAAAATATACATACATGCAGAGGTAATATACAAAAGTGACGAATAGTACGGTGCAACATCTGAAACCAGAAGATCTACCACGTCGATTATCTTTCTGTGAGACACTTCTGAAGAGGATGGAGGATGACGAATTTTCGAAAAAGTTAGTATTTAGTGGTGAATCAACTTTTCACAATTCTGGATTAGTGAATAATCATAACGTGAGAAATTGGGGTACTGCACATCCACATGCGACATGGCAATACCAACGTGATTCCCCAAAGGTTTTCCGACAGACATGCTGCGTAAAGTTTGCAAGAATTACATTTCAGAGTTGATATATGCTATATAACAAAAGTAGCACATATCGAACATTTGTGAGGAGTACATTCAACACTTTTGTATATTACCTCTGCATGTATGCATATTTTGAATGAATACTTTGATTACATTTTGCGTAGTAAACCTATGAAATTGGGGCATTCATTTTGACTTACTTTGTATAATACATTGATTTATTAATACACATTAATACTCAAACCCAGATTGCGGTTGGGTCCCTCCTAGTGCTTGATTCGCCACTGATTTAGAACATTCAAACCCGGTAAATTTACTTGTTGTTGTTGTTGTTTCTAATGCCCCCTGGCCGGGGGGCTGGGGGTGCCTTGGGTGGATTGCAGATCTGTACTGTATATCCGGCAGCCTTCAGCCCCACAGCAATTGAAAATGCATCCGAACTTGGGAAATTAACCCTCTACTGCGTATTCAGGCTCTTGCTACGTAGTGACTGGTCTTCGGGTGTTTCATGGCCGATACTCGAAAGAGGAGGGGGCCGAGGTGGATTATATAGATGCCCCCTGGCTGAAATTTACTCCAGACCAGAATTTATTTGTAATCATCATGATTATTGCTTCTAGTCCACATAACTCGCTGACTTTACATCCATCAATAGGTGTCCAGTTTTGTGCCGATTGGCATTACTACTCTTCAAAGCGACTGAACCCTGAATGCATTTATTTACAAATTTTAACTGACCAACTCATATTGCATAGTGGTTTGACATCCAAGCTACAACCACGTTGGCCGAGGTTTAAAATCAGCTAAAGGATGGATGATCTTGGTCTGTTACCACATATGGAGCTATGTGAGTTCATCTCTCGGGTGCTCCCGCAATAAAGAGAAAATGCCCTCCGGACAAATACTCTGCTTCACTGGAAAAAAAAATTAGTTGCACAATACAGAGGCACAGCTAAGAAGCCGGAGAAAACAGGAACTGTTGTAACCTCCAATGCACCAGAACGGGTATGTCTGTTCAGTGGAGAACAGGAGGCCAAGTCAGACAGAATCACTTACATTGCAGGTCCTTAACCTTAATCCTACCATGCCTACCGAACACCCTGTCCACCACGAGGAGCGAGGATAAATAACAGTGGGAAATCTTAACGTCAAAGAGGTTTCGGAACATTCAGATAGACTGGGGAGAAGTAAAAATAAATAAAGTTTAGTGGGGAAGATATTAAAAATACTCACAGGGACCAGTTGGGACACCCTAGGTGTTGTATCTATAGTTTTTCTTATTTAATTATTTAATTCAAACAAAAACAGTATTAATTAATTTAAACTTATTCCTTATATTTAAAACGTATAGTGGTTAGTATTGCGTTGTGTAATCAATCTCCTAACTAAAACAATAACCTATATTTTGTGGCTAAAAGAAATTAACAAATGATTACTCACAAAACATGACAGACACAGTTTTAACTGAGGAATCAAACCAAAAAATTTATTCGTTACCTTTACACAAATTAATATAATCTTATCACCTTACGTTAAACAATAGAATTTATAGAAATCTTATCTCATTGCCATAACTCCTTTATACATCAATATACACATAGATATTAATAATTTCACTCGTTCTACTTGTAAACATAATATTAACTAATAATATCCCTCATAATAAATTAATAAGTATCACTTTGAACAGCATAAAGAAAAAAAATGGCTACAATAAAAAAAATATATTTGAGATTGACTGACCCCAAAAAAAATTAAAGAACCAAAAAAATTATTTAACTTATGCCATGGCTAAAAAAAAAAATAATAAAAATAATAAAACTTAACTGAAAAGGGAGTTTGAGCCTCGAGGCAACTTAATGTAACTAAATCTTCATGTGACATCGGGAAAGAATCTACTCCAGCTCCAGGTCTTTACTCAATCTTCTTCATACTGGCGTTCTTCGAAAATTCTCGTCAGCTCCGAACAACCGGTAGCATTGATCAGGGCAGAGACATCCAGCTAGAGCTTCCGTCAGCCAGACAACCAGGAAAAAGGAAAAGTCCCCTTATTTTTTGTGTGCAGCCCTTTTATAATATTTTTTAGTCCATTTCACGTGGTACTTTTAATTACATCAGCTGTGCTGTTTCTGGCCTCAAGCATGTCCAAGAGCTTCTGACCCTCTCACATCCGGGTAAAAACATATGGTGGGGGAGCCACAGGTGGTCCTCTTATCAGTATATTCCTTTGCAAAAAGTGGGTAAAATGGTCTCTTTTTTTTAATGCAACTGAATAAACTGTATCGCCATTCTTTTTTAAAGATTCTCGAGAAGAACTTCTGTGTTTCAAACCAATACGTGATAATTTAAAGTATATATATATAGAAAAAAATTAAGCGTATAAAACTTAAAAATAAAAAGGGGAAAAATAAATAAAAAGACTAAATAAAGCTTAATTTAAAAAAAAACTTTACCTTGAGTCAGTCAATCCACATGAAAAAAAATTAAAATAAATTTAAAATTGTCAGTCAATCAAACATTAAAATACATTAAATTCCTGCATGTTACATTTATAGTACATAAAACATGATTTATCATTTGCTCAACTTTCATGAATGCCACTACAATTAATCCGCTCGAAAATTAATTCAATGACACTCATCAAAGTTAAACAATAGGTGGAGAAAATTATTAAAGTATTTAATTCACTGTATATTTAATTTATATATATTTTTAATTATAAAGCGATACACAACACTAGGAAAAAATTGTAATACATTATTTTTTTAATAATAATAATAATGTTTTTCCAGTCAGTGTCGTTGGTAGCGACTTGAGGAAAGCACTGGTTGATTACACGTGATGGAGAGTATTCGGTGGAAAGCTAATTATCCACTCAAGAATTTGGAGTCCCACACGAATACCGATGTCTTATTTTTGCGTTTCCCCATACATGGAGATGATACAACCTAACTGCTGTCTAGTTCTATACGGTAAAATCTTTAGAGTTAGACATTTTTTCTGTCTATAGAAACACTACAAAATAAAATTAACTGCAAAAAAAGTTTATTACAAAACAAAAATTAATATTTGAAGGCCAAATCAATAATAGATATATTAATGTTCAAGAAGCTTTACGTCAATGAACGCCAATATCTCCTACCACTAAAATTAGTTTATTTAGAGCATAAACTTTATGTTACGTTCAAATTAATCTTTAATGAATCACACATTTCGACATTACAGAGTCAGCACATGCCTTTGTAAAGTTTCGGGGCAGCAAGTTTTAATTCGAGTTTGCCCATTCTTTTCTTATTGAGATGTTGCTAAACGATAGACAAATACAAATTGGTGCATCGTTTATTGCCATATTCAAGTACGATGTCTCTTCATAGTTTGGTTCATTGAATATATGCGTCTGTAGTCCTAAATGTCCTTTACAAAGTATCTCTTAGAGGTTGGTTAATTTTTTCGCGGCTATTTTGCGCATTGTTATGAAAGTTTGTTGACTTGCTCTAAGATATATGTGTATAAAGAATTACCATCTCCGTTGTTTACTTAGTCTGTCACTGTCTCACCATCCTGTTGATGGAAGATGGACTACTAATGTATCTGCTAGAACAGAACATCTGATAATTCAGTGTATTGGTTTGAAAGTGCTATATCACCTTGAAGAATTACAAAGATATTCTCTCTCTCTCTCTCTATATATATATATATATATATATATATATATAATTCAACACGTACTTTAAAACCTAACTTATGCATTACTAAACCTTTTAATAATATAATTGTGGAGTTTTCGGTATACTACCACGAAGTTAAAGACATGAAATAACTCAACAATTTAGATTTGAATGATTCATTAAATTTTAATTTTAATTCTAAGGAAAAAGAATTTTCAAAAAAGACTTATAGTGCCAGAGGCGTGAGGCTTCCTTAACTGCAGTATCTCAGTTGCTGATTCTGCATTTATATAGAAATGTTTTGTTCCGTATTAACCTTGTATTGACTTTTTTTCTAATTGTACTTTGAGTGCCGTAAAGAATACCTAGCTTTAAAGGTATGGGTGTGTAACAGAATAGTCAGCTTTCAAGTTATATCCACTCCTGTTTTCTCAGGCCTTTGATTCACTTCCATATCTATCTGTCTATCTATATATATAAAACAGTTCGTTCCGTAACTGACTGACTGACTGACTGACATACACTGCACAGACTAAACCGCTGGACCTAAAGGGCTGAAATTTTGCATGGCGATTCTTCTTATAGTGTAAGGGTGCACTAAGAAAGATTTTTGAAAAATTCTTCTTATATTTTTTTAAAATTAAATTTTTAAGCTGTTTTAGTAACTTTTTTAAAGTTTGCATTTAAAATAATAATTTGGGGGTTATAAAATTTATATCACCAGAAAGATCGTAAAAATTTCTTTAAAATGAGATCTTTTTAAAATCTTTACCTCCATTTTCTGATTTTTGGTGAATTATTAAAGATTCTTTTTTAGAATTTAATTTATTAAATGCTGATCACGTGATTTCCTTTTCTGGTACAATAAATAAATTTATCGTCACGTGCATCTTTGCACGTGACGATAGCACGTGACTTTGCACGTGACAGCAGTTGAAAATAATAACAACTAAATAGACAAAAAAAAATTTTTTTCTTGCTAATGCGGCAGACGATTGGACATTATCCAAAAAAACATTAAAATTCAGTAAAAGATATTATGTTCCTCAAACTGTACTATATTAACTGTACTATATTCTTTAATATCTCCTATTGCATTTAATTTGAATATTTTCTTCTACATTATTTTGTCTATAAAAATATCTCTTACGATTTTTTTTAAATATGTTTTTTGGTTTTTTTACATCAATTGCATACATTGATCATCGTATTTATTATAAATATATATATATATATATATATATATATATATATATATATATATATATATATATATATATATATATATATATATATATATATATATATATATATATATATATATATATATATATATATATATATATATATATATATATATATATATATATTGGCATTAATTGCATACATTTGAATGTACTCCGTAGCGAAGTACGGGTTTTCAGCTAGTCTATATATATATCTATTTATTTATAGTACTGTAAGCTCTTTTCCCGAAGTCATTTACTTATATGCACCGCGTTACATTATTATACGAGCACCCGATACGGGAACCAACATTGTTCCCTACAGGGAACAAAACTTATTCCTCCATTTTTACAGAATAGAACGGATGTTTTATCCCTTAAAAGAGAGTTTCCCAAATTGTGTGCCATGGAACCCCCGGGGTTCTGCAAAAAAATTTAGGGATCCCGCGAGACAGTCTGATGACCAAAGTACTTTTGTTTTATAATTTCGTGTAATATTTTTTGCTTAATATTTTTGTTTTTCGCATTAATATGCAGTAGAAAAGATTATCAAAAGTTATTTTTGCACTGCTAGTTTTTTAAGCTCAAAAATGGCAGTTAGAGCATTCATTATTTCCTGAACGGAAAAGTTTTATTGTAACCCATAATTGCTCGAGTTCCCGTAATTTTTCAAATAATTTCATTTAAACTTTTGCTGCCATGTAAAACTAAATTCAAAATGTACAGCATTTCAAGGTCTTACTAACTCAACCAACCGTAAAGCTCCAAATTAAGCTAATCATAATAATATCATGAATTTTGAAGTCTCGGCGACTTCGTGTTGAAAATATATACTAGATGGCAGCACTAAAAATTGATCTTTTTAATTTAGGTAAGTAATTTAATATTAGAAATCTGTCAGCTGCTTATAAGTGTATATTTACGGATAATAACACTAAATTTTGATTTACCGGGGTGTATATAATTTGCCTTCATAAAAATCTCTCGGTTACTCACTGACTGTTCAATCAAATCTGTTGTACGATTTCTACATGCTTGGAAAATAATCCCCTCTTTATGAGAGAGAAAAGAGAAAACAATTCCGTTTAAATGAACTCTCTACAGATTTTATAGTTCATATGCACTTCTCTAAATCACTTTTCTTCTTTTGAACCGATGAAGTAGGGCTGTAACTAGCCGAAGTCGCTCTAAATCTTTTAGCGGTGATTGAAAAATTGCATCTTCATAAATGAAATTTGCAAATCATTAAAGGACAAACAGGAATCATAGACTATAATAAATAAAAATGTATTATTTCAATTAAAATTCAAAGGAACCTATGAATTTCTTTAAAACTTAATAATCAGTTCCATATCCCATTGCTAAAATACAGCAGTTTTCGAACATATTAAGAGAAAAATATGAATAACTTCATTGCAGTTTTCAGGTCCCCTATTGCATGAAATATAAAGAAATAAATTACTTATCTACAAAATATTTCATTATATAAACAAAATTAAATTCAAAATATATTATGGATGCTTTGAAAGTTTAAAACAAAAGCATTTCTGTTTAGAAGATGATGAAACAATTTAAACATTCGAAATTTCTTAAATGACAGTACAGAATTTCCTCTACTTACGACCGAGATAGGAACCGAGACATTGGTTGTAAGTCGAGTTTCAAACAATTTTTATTTTCTATATGCACATACATATATTTATTTATTTACTTTCATATGTAATTTAAAATAAATTGTATACAGAAAACATAAATTATTCTTCGTCATCACTACTTTTTATGTTAGTACAATCCATTGGTCCAGAATTTGCGACAGAAGATACGTTGAAAGTTTTTTTAACAAAGTTATCAAAGGTAGTTTGAACAGCTTGCGTCTTCTTTTCCTTGTATATTGTCTGGTAGCATCATATTTTCCCGAATACGACGATATGCACTTGTAAATCTTTCTTCATTTGGATCTATTGTTTCTAATTTTTTTAGTCCTTTATTAATATAATGAAAAACTGAAGCTATTTCTGTAGCCAATGAAGGTTTATTTGATTTGTCGTGTGGATATCGAAAGTATTGCATCATACATTTTTATTATTGCGTCATAAACTTTTGCATTATTGCAGAATATTGCACCATATTTTTTAATAATTATGTAGTACATATAGGTATGTACTGTATATTCGCGGGACAGTATTTTTAGATTTTATTTTTAATTTAAAAATTTCGGTCGTAAGTCGAGGAATGCCTGTACTCCCGTGAAACTTTCACGTTAATACATGTATCTGTGCATGTATTTATGAGTATATATTTGATGTAGGGAAATCGATGAATGAGGAATTCTTATCTCAAAACTTTTAACGAAACGTTATGGATATTTGAGGGATTTCCTTTTCCCTTTTAATTACGTTTCAGTTTCCTATGTAGTTAATTCTAGTTCAGGTATCGTTTACCGAGCGTTGGAGCTATATTGAGAAATAATTCCAATTTTGTCACTTCATGACAAAGTTTAAGAAAATAATAAGAATTTAATATTTAAGGTCAGCCCCGAATCAGGATCAAGTTATTCAATCCGGGGATTTATAATATTCAAGACTTCCCAGAGTTCATTTCTTCTGTAAAAGGAACATTTAAAAAAATCTAAGAATTAGCAGTTTTCAAATCGCTTATGCTTGTGATCATTTTAACAGAAAATTTAAGTCGAGAAATGTTGTCAGAACTAACAAAGGACTCTCAGTAATAAAATAATAATAAAAGCAATAATGAAAAACCTCTTGCTTTATTTGATTTATTCAATTTATATATGGGTCCATTTCAACTTATCTCAAGAGAATGTTAGAGGAGATCAGCTCTCTTCTTAACTGAGCATTTTATCTCTACTATATTAAATTATATAAGGGTTGTCCAAATAAAAGTGAGACTTTTGTTTTAGCAGCAGGGGTTAAATACCTTTGTGTATGTGCCAGTAGATGAAGTTGTATGTTACGAAATAAAGCTGCTACCGTCGAAAAATGTCATTGTGCTGTTTGAACGTGTTTAAGTCAGTTGACTACGTACGGGCGGGACATAGATTCGTCCAAAGAGGCCCAGCGAGTGGTTATTCAACTTTTGAAGTAGAAGTGTTAGTGGATCCGAAATTTATCGTCTACAAGGGATGTGTACAGGCATGAATGTCTGTCACAGTGCACAGTATCAAGATGGTTCAGGGAATCTCGTAAGGGACGTGGGAGAACGAGACATGTTGAGACCTCTGCCCAAGCACACTTGGCCGTCACCATGGAATCGACTGCCGTGCACAAAATTTGCTGTTGCTCTTCCACTGGGACGTCATCGACTATCCTCCCCTATAGCCCCGAACTATCGCTCTGCGACTACCACATCTTTGGCCCATTGAAAAAGGCTTTCAAGGGTCACCGGTTTGCTGAGGATGCAGAGGTCCGATGCAGATATCCTTGAAGACTGGTTTTTGAAGTCAACCAATGACATTCTTCCGTCAGGGTATCCAAAATCTAGTAAACGCTGGGACACTTGTTTGATCCGACACGGCGACTCTGTGAAGCGGATATTAATCTCATATATCACTATAACTTCCTGTATATTGACATATTCCAACCAATAAACAATTAGAGGAAAAAATTAAGTCTCACATTCATTTGGGCCACCCATATAAAATATGACGGTGAATCTCTTAAACAGTGAAAACATTTTGCTGAATTTCTACTCAGCTATTCATCAACTTCGAGTATCTTGCATTTGTCATTTGCTGTCTATTTCATTCAAACATTATTTTAGAACATCCTTCATTCTTAGTTTATCAAAACTAAGAATGAAGGATAAAGGAAAACTAAGAATGAAGGAAAACTAAGAATGAAAGATGAAGGAAAACTAGGAATGAAGGAAAACTGAGAATGAAGGATTAAATACTTTTGACTCTCCTGAGCGAAGAAGATAAATGGATATTGCTTTTATCAATCAATTCCGAATAGTTTTAAATCTATTTGGTTGAGAGATAACGCAGTTACTATTCTTTTTGTGGAATATTGGTATTTGAGAGCTTCTAACCTTTGAAACCTTTTATTATATTGCTATTTCATTTCATAATCATAACTTCAAAAAAAGGCCATAAGGTTTACTTTACACCCAATAATGGCATCAACTGTGTTTTTATGATAAAGTTCATTTGTAGAAGAGATCCCTACGAAAATAAAACTATCTATAAAAGTTTAAGATGTTCATTATTTATGTTCACACACGCGCACTCAGGTGTATATATATATATATATATATATATATATATATATATATATATATATACAATAATGTAAAACTTATAGGCCTACGTGTATATATACTTACGAAAATGGTTAATACTGAAGCATAATTGTCGAGATATGCATAATATTTTAAACCACCATCGCGCTGAAATGAATGCATCGAATACCGATATTAACAGTTATGGTGGAGCAGTATGTTTTAAAGTAAAGTATTAGCTGCTCGCCTTTTTGGAAAGAAAAAAACCCACAAAACATTGCTCCTCTCTTAAAATGTAATTACATTTTTAATCAAAAAATAATTTCACGCGGCGTTATGTTGGATTTTCGTGTATAAAGAGGGAATTTTTGAGGTTTAAGTTACTTTTTTTTGTAATTAATAAGAATATTTGAAAAATCATAGCAATATCAAGGAAATACGTCGAAGATGTTTTTCGGCGAATGAAGTAACCAATATGAGAAATCTTTTCTGATATCTTTGGCTCATATTATATGCTCTGTTAACAGAGTAAATTAAAAAAAATAGTAGTATCTAAACATTTTTTAAGTCGCATGTAGTCTCTCTATACGAGAGAATATTCGTTCTCCCGAAACATCATTATTAAAAATTGTACAAATTTGTTTTCAATAACGCAAAAAAAGAATAATATTGCCATATAGCAACTTATTTGTTTTCTGTTGAAGAGAGATTTCATTCAATACTCTGTAATTCGAACAAGTGTAAAACAGTTTACAGTAATTTGAATTAATCCGATGTTATAAAACTAAGTTCATTGACATACATTTTAAAAGATCTCTTTATTATTATCTTCGTAAGATCTTTAAATTACTTTTCTATTAATAAATACTGGTTTACAAATTTAAAACATGTGAGAGTCATTCAAAATAATCAAGAGAAAAATGTTTTTCTAAGGCCTTAACTAGTGTCGCCATCTAGGTGGAGAATGTTCAAAAATATTGTCTAGGAGTGTAGTAATGAGTGATTCAAAACTTCCTTTTAAGTATGTCTGTGATGGAATCATGTACACCTTTCTTGGACCAATAATGTATTATTTATATTATATCTATTATTGAAATGATATTACCTGATTTATTGTTTAATTCACCAAGAGAAAGTTTTTTTTTGGTTGTTGTTGTTGTTGTTTTTGTTTTTGTTTTGTTTGTCTGTTTGTTAGGCACAATCGGAACTTTAGTTTTAGAAAATATTTCAACTATATTTAATTTTATAAAGGAATGTTTAAAGTGACTTGTTGATTCAATAACATGATTTAGGCTCTTAAATGGGGTTCATGTAGGCTTTTTCTGAAATGAGGTCTTCATAAATTTCAGTCGTATTTATGTATACAAGAAATTTGCTTCTAGCAATGTTGCTCATTTATATTTCCAGTAGTTTTCCTAGTTAAAAGTGAAAGCAGAGGGATTAATGAGCATAGGATCCTGACAACCAGTGAGAAAAAACAGTGTCGTGAGGTCTGATGAATCCCCTTTTACAGCATTTCTGAGCAAACTAAGTCAAGAAAATGGTATAAAAAGCTTATCTTGAAACTCAGTTCTCATTAATAAATGCTATGTATTCCAGAGGTGTCATTATTTTCTTGAATTGCAAAGTGTTTGCACAAAATAATGTGACTTCCGAGAAAACAAAAAGTGTTTTATAAACTTTAAAAATTTTTTTAAAAATATCATTGGAGATATTGATTTACGACATATCTATTTTATACAGATGTACACTATTTATTGAGCTTTAGTTTGGTGCGTACTGAATAAAGTTTTTGATCTTCAATGCCGAGAGAACAAAACAGAGCAACTGAAAACCTTCTGAGAATTCATTGTTGTTTCTCATTCACTATTTTTTATTATTCTTTTTTTTTTTTTGGTACAACAACCTCCCTAAAAATATCCCTTTAGGATATTTTAAGCTAAGCTATGCCATTTGTAAAGGATTAGACTATTGGGTAGGGAAAATTTATGCTGTAGATGAGAATTTCGGGTATGATTCCTTGCGACATTTTTTTTTCATTTCTAAGGATCTATGAGCTAAAAATAATAATATTTAGTTTTGGATAAAAAGCAAATCTTGAATGTTTTCTCCCTTGTATGCTTAGAGATAAAAGGTATTTTTTTCTGTAAATATGCTGTATCAAATTTTTTACCGCAATTTGCAGTAGAAAAATAGGAGACCGTAGAGAAAAAAAACTGACATAGAAATCAAATCAAAGTTGTATCAACGAGTCTAGGAGTAATTGCTTTGCTGGGTATGTTTTATAGGAATTCATTTATAAAGGATGACTAGAACTAGAAATTTACTTTTTCTGATAATTAAAACAAATTTTTAAGAGTAAACGGTCTAGGTATTCACCTTATATGGATTTCACATTTTGGGAAAGTTGTAAAATGCACACACAAAGAAAATTAAGTGTCTAACTTTGGTTAGAATTTACAAATTAATTTAATCAGTTCTTAGAAATAGTTGTGACATCTGGAGATGTATCCATTTTGTACTGTTTAAATACTCTTCTGTCCGCCCGAGGTCTTTTATTTGCAGATTCGCAATTACAGTGTTACAGTCGTCAAAGATACAATTACAGCGGGCTTAATTCGCAGGCTCTATAATGTAATATAACTACTTCCATCTTCATCAATGGCTGTAATGAAAGCTTAAGGTACATGTGGTGGTGATTTGGATTTATTATGAAACTATGATTATTAAGAAGTATTTAATTGTGGTTAGTACAATGCTTGAAGCACAAAGGTAGTGGTTAATACATTGTTTGGCACAAGGGATTAATGATTACTCATGTGTATGATCAAAAATCAATTTATTAATTATCAACACACTATTTATACAGTTCACATTACTCATTATTGACTTCCTATCATTACTCTTTTATCATGTAAATACAATACATATATATACCTCATATCACTTATACTTTTACTACTCAATTTCATATTCTAACTATTATTATACAAAACCACAAATATTCGGTGACATATATCTATGACAACATGCAATATTAATCGCGGCTACTATCATCCTCCTAATCTAACTAAGCATCGGCACAAGATCACCAAATAAACAAAATCCCGTACCTGATACTTGCACGGCTGGGGAGAATCGTGAGGGACGATGGGTGGCTTGCGGCGGTCATCTGTGGCACAAGGGCTCTACACTCGGGGCGATGGTGGCTGGTGGCAATCATATATGCATAGGGGGCTCCGGGACTTTACAACATCTTGGTAGCGGGCGCTCGCTCGACGAAGGGGTGCGGCATGGGAGAGTTTTGGTCTCCTGGACAGGTATCTCCTTCTAGGGCTAAGCTATCGGCTGGTCGTCAGATCAACTTCGCTCCTGGGGTCATTATGCGGGCGCATTGAGTTTGGGTCGGCGCGGAAGGCTTTCGGCTCAAGTGATCCTTCAATCGGCAGGCATAACATTCATTGGCACGTGAGGGCTTACACCTCTATTTTCTTTATTCGTCTGTGGCCCTTTCCGTCTTTCTTGACTCCGACTTCTCCTCAGCGGATTCTAAACTCCATTTTCTCACTGCTTTTCAAGTCTCTCTCTCTGATTTTTCTCAGCCATCTCTATCTTTTACTTAACTCTTTCCATTCTTCTTTTACTTAACTCTCTTTCCATTGGTGGCCACCTCCTGACCAATGGGTAAATATGGATACCCTTTATTGGCTCCAACTCTTTTTAATATAATAATATCTCCTCCACTCAAAATTGAAGAGGGCGTCAGTCATTGCACCCTTCTGGAGAATTCTCACGCCCATACATTCACACGCTTCTATTCCGACCCCCTACCGATCTCCTAACGCATTGAAGCTCGTAAAGTCTTAACTCATCAAATTTCGGACCCCTTCGTTTCCTATTTCTGCCTGTCCAGATCATTAACTGCAGCTGTCCGCTCTTTGCCATCAGTTGCTGATGGCCGCTCTTTGCTATCAATTTTCGACCGTTCCCCTTTTCACATGTCAATTCTCGTCTCCCTTTCTAACATAAGCAGATCGTAAACTGCATCTGTACACCACTTATCCGTTGTTTGGAACATATCTTCTTCTATTCTTTGTGCCCAACTTTGCACCTGTTTAACTTTACAAAACTGTCGCCTACACTGCGACAGTACACCTATGGAGGGGATTTTTTAGAAACTTTTTGAATTTTGTCTTTTTATCTTTGTTTTTATTGACATGAAAGTTAAAACTTAGAAAAATGTATAATAATACAGTTGGTTCTCTGTTTAACGACTTTCAAGGGACCGTGAAAAATCGTCCTTAAGTAGAGATCGTCCTTAAACAGAATTTGTGAAAAAAATAACATTTCCCTTCACACTTTACAGGCTTAGGACTGTCAATATATTTCTTAATATATTGGTGTGTTTAAAAATGTTATTTTTATTATCATCATTATTTTATTCACAAAAAGTTATTTTAAATTACATTGAAAAAAAAGAGTACAAACAATACAATAAATTACGTTTTAAAAAATTCAAAAAGTGTTGATTGCTTCATTCGTCTTGTTTTCGTTATTCTCTTTTCCAGATTTTCTAAAATGTTAAATGAGTTACCTTCCATTTCCGATGTAATATAGCGTCGGAGAACATCTAGAGCAGAAATTGCATTTGTGTAAGACGGTGGCAGTGTCTCGTTTTCCGTGTCTTCAACTTCACCTTCTTCGTCTGACACTGTGCTTTCGTTTACAATATCTTCATAAATTTGTTCTACATTTCTGAAATCTGTTGTTAAAACATATTTATCACAATCGTAGAAATCTTGAATTGAAACATCCTCATCTTCAACAAGACTTCTCCATTCTTCAGGGGAAATGTCATCTTCGTTGATTTCTACATCCGTACTTTACAGTTCCACTACAAGTTCTTTGTGAATTTCAGCAACGCGAAAGCAGTTTTTTATTGTGGATGAAGAAACTTCTTTCCATGCTGATGTTATCATGTGCATTGCTTCCAAGATTGTAAATTTTCTAATTTTTATACTGTCAGCCGAATTGTTTATTAATTTCCTAATTAAAGACTTTCTGTAGTATGCTTTAACACTGCGAATGATACCCAGGTCTAATGGCTGCAACTTGCTAGTGCAATTAGCTGGTAAGAAATGGATAGTCAAATTTGTAAGTCCAGGAATATTTGAGTATGTGCAGTGCATCGTTCGATTAAAAGTAAAACTTTTCTCTTTTCTCGATGCATTTTTGCATCAAATTTTCTAATTCAGTCAATAAAAATTTGTGATGTCATCCACGCTTTATTGTTATTGCGGTACTCACAAGGTTTCCTGGTGATATTCTTAAAACACCTTGGTTGCTTTGATTTGCCTATAACTAGTGGTGGAAATTTCTCAGATCCATCCGAATTAGTGCACAGTAAAACAGTCAATCGTTTTTTACTGTGTTTTCCACCAAAACACTTTTTGCCCATATACATTAAGGTTTTATTAGGCACCATATTGTAGAATAGGCCCGTCTCATCTGCACTGAATATGTTCTTCTCATCTTATCCATCTAATATCCCCTTCAGCTCTATTTTCCATTCATCCACTATTTTTTCATCTACGGAGCCACTTTCGCCAGATATGCTTTTAAATACAAGCCCGTATCTTTCTTTGAACTTTGTTAGCCAACCAGCCGAAGCCTGAAAATTTTGCATTCCAAATTTTTCTGCCAGAATAATAGCATTTTCTCTAAATATCACTCCGGAAATTGGAATGTTAGATGCTCTTGCTTGATGAAACCATTGCAGGACTGCCTTCTCAAACTCTTCTGATCGGCCACATTGAATTTTCTGCCGTTTGGATTTGGATCCCAAACCAAATTTTTGCGCTGCTTCAAGAATTTTCTCTTGCTAAAATGCCTTTGAGAGTAGAATCGGGTAGCTGAAATTGTCTTGCGAATTGGACTTTTGTTATTCCAACACTTTCTTCCCAGTTTTCAATAATTTTAACTTTTTCGTGTAGCGTAAGATGCTTTCGCTTTGATGCCATTTTGTTCTACTCACCCGGTATTCGTACTTGAATGAGCTCCTACACACAACCATGAATTCTCTAAACATGAATACGTGCTTCCCAGAAGGAGTGAGAGAGGGGTGCTTTTGGACAGTTCGTAAATCACATGACAACATAGTAGGTACAATAGAGTGATTCCACACCCGCACTAAGAAATTCGATCCACCAGTGAAGAATGTTCGATCTTCCGAGAAACAGTAAATCGCCCCCTCCCCCGGTTTTTTCCACTGCAACAAGTCTATGATTGCAACAAGCAGAAAGGAAATTCCGGGTCTGTTATTGAAACCAAACTCCCCCACAGAAAGTAACCCTCCTGTAGATAAAATGTTGAAGAAAAAGTTTATCCTGTAAGAAAAAATCGTCGTTAAATAGAAACAAAATCGTCTTAAAATAGAATTTCTTTACGTCGGAGGGACCGGGACCGGGAAATATCGTCTTTAAATAGAGATCGTCGTTAAGTAGAGCGTCGTTAAACAGAGAACCAACTGTATTTAGTTACATTAAAATTTTTTCAGGGGGGGAATTGGAAAAAATGGGTAAAAATTTGACATTTTTGCAAAACATGATTACTCAAGAACAAAAAAATATATTACCATTTTATAAATTGAAGAATGGAGATAATAACTTTCTGTAGGGAATAGAGCATTCTCAGGATCACAATTTATTTATCTCAGAGTCTGTAGGAGTTAAGTACTGATGTACAGAAAAATCACTTAAAATTGATTGTCATTTCCAATTCATACGTAAAACGTAAGCAAAAAACTAATTAATGTGAAATCATCAGCATTGTCTATTCCCTGTAGGAACATTTATACATAAAGTATGACAAATTTTAAGGCATTTTAAGGGTACTTTTTGTTATAGGAAGTTTTACGCAAAGAGAAACTATGAAAAAACTATTTTTCAGAAAACGCTAAAAGTAAAATTATAACACATTTCTTACTTTAAAAAATAGTTATTTTCGTACAAAAAACCATCAGATTTATAAATTCGAACGAAACTAGAAATATAAAAGTTTAGGCTTTAATGTTATTGAAAAAAATCGATATTTTGACAGTAAATGCCGCTTTAAAGGTGTACGGATACCTTAATTGAACAGCTACGTACTATATAATAGACTACAAACCTCAACAATGTGAGTTATTATAGTTATACCCATTATATCCAATATTTGTGATCTGTTTGTAGTCTTCCTACTTCCAATCGTATTGTTGCATAAGTATTATATGTATGTCGCCATGACCACTATTAAACTCCTCGATTAATCTGAGACTTAAAAGACTGATTAGACTCGGAAACTCTGCCTTTCTTATTTTCATACAAGGACAATTTATTCCTTTGAATAGAAGTGGAGCTAACCGGTCGTAATTCTGATGAAAATTGAACGTATGTCAAAGATCAAAAGCAATAGCGATAGTTATAGAAAAGTTGCAAGGGAAAAATACATGATCTTGTTGAACACACCCTCACACACGTATATATATATATATATATATATATATATATATATATATATATATATGTATTATTCCATACTGGCTTACCCATGCAACACATGAAAAAATATTTATATTCAAAAATATTTATAATCAAGGAAGAGATGGAATTTTAATTACTATGATGAAGCGGTATAGATTTTAAATAGCTTGTCTGTTTACCATGTTTTACTAAACACTGTAGTTCAGACTCCTGACTAGCACTTAAGAACCCAGTTTATTACTGAAAACAGCCATTCCTTTCATGTGCATTGTTTAACCATTTGCTGGTTACTGACCACTAGGTAAAATGACTGTAGTAGACTTGTTTCAAGATATCTTAGTCTTTCAATCTTATTCGACAACTATATAAAACCCAAATACTACTAATAACAAAGCTAACTCTACAGGTAAACCTTATAGTACTCCCCTGAAAGCCAGCCTTTATATTAAGTTTGAATCAATATTACCAATCCGTGACCTATATCAGTGTAAATCAATTAATTAGTGTCATAATTGACGACGAAAAGATTAATTGTGTAAGATCAAAACTAACAATCCGTATTTTTTTTTCAAAATTGAGTTAAGGGTACTTTCTTATAGTATTTCAATTAGTTAAAAAATTTAAATTTTTGGTAAATGGCCTACTAATAAAAAAAGATGTGAGAATTTTTCTAAAGGTAATTTCAAATTTATATCTTCAAAAATGCAAAAGATAAGTTCTTTGCCCTTTATCGAAAACAAAGAGGTCTGATGGGAATTGCTAGTTCTGGTTCTAGATATGCTAGATTTTCTCGTTTAGTGTCATGGAATCAACATAAATGTATCTTCATATTAATACATTTTATCAGTGTTTATTTATAAGCAGTATGGATTCTCTATAAAATTTAGACAACTATGATTTTGTAGCTAAGAGAATAGAAATAATGATATTGTCGTGGGAATATTATAAACAATATGGTAGAGGCGGGAAAGTGTTTCTGAACGATGGACTTTCATCAACAGACGCGCAATGAATCATCTCGAGGAGTCATGTAGAACAGGCGAACTGAATCCCATTCTCCTAGCTTTTATCGACAGAATGAAGGTTGAAAACCCCTTAAGGGATATATCTTTATTAAATTGCCAAAAATGTTTCTTTGATTTTGAAGCAATAAAATTTCTAAGAGGCAGAGAAATTTTGGAATGATGTATAAACCCGCAATTACCAAAAAAATTCTTATGCATCATACATTCCGTCTCCAAACAAAACGTAATTAACTTTGAACTGATACGAAAGGGAAAGTTTCGTACCATTCCCTTTTTGGAAATAAATCATGAGCTCTATACAACTGCTAAAACTACCCAAAATTATGTTCATCTAGGCTCCCACAATATTATTAAAATAATGCAACATTGCCTAACTGAACATATAATTGCTCAAAGAGGCTTAAATGATATTTTATCATTATGTAACTGAAACGATAGGAATATCAAATTATATTTCACATTCCTATTATTACTATTTAAATTGTCTAAATGCAGTTATCCTGTATAACGCAAATTGATAAATGAACAGAGAATTCAATGGCTTTAGATTTCATCAGGTGATTTTTAACCTTTTTTATTAAGTAAAATAATTTTTAAGTTTGAAATTGAATGAGCTACCAGTTTAATTCGTTCAAGACGTTCCCGTATATAGCCTTTCAAATGTAACAATCCAATACTGACGATATAATTGTCTAAGGAACTTGATTATTAGAGCAGTTTCCACGTCTGGATATAAAGGAATGTATCAGTCCATGGCTAATACCTTTTTCGTTTAGTCAAACTTACTATACATGTAGGAAACAAAACGAACGAATTTGAAAATAAGAGTAGAAATAGAAAATGTGCTGATATAAAAGAATCTATTTTCTTATGTATAGGTTCAGGAATTATGTAAAATTTATTGGCTAAATATCTTTTTTGACTTAATCAATCATATTAATGTGCAGAGCAAATATATGTAATTCATCTCTTTGGCTCAGAGGTTGTGTTATCAGACATCAGAAACCATTAATGTTATTAAATCGCAGTAGATAACACGAAAAAATTGGTATCCAGATAAAAAATGTTTAGGGAATGAGATTGAAAGAGACCTTTTGCTTCAAAGAAATTAAGCCTACTAGACTTTGTTTGAATTTTGTTTTATTCTTTTCCATATAATTCTTTCAAAAAAGGTATTTTGCATAATATTTTCATCTGTTACTTCGTTGCGGCATTTTTTAGGAGAAAAAATATAATGTACTGAATTCCTAACAAAAAGATTTTGAACTTATGCTCTACCGTTGCAAAGAACATCTTTTGGTATTATGTTATGCATGTACAGATGTGTATATTTGTATTATTCATTTGTATCTGTACATATATACACAATTTTTACATGTGTAAGTACAAGTTAGCTTCCTGATTTGATGAAAATAAAGGGAGATAAAAGTATGATAGAAAATAGCCACAAAAATACATATACGAATATGCTTATTGAATTAAATATATCACTGGACTATATGCCCATTTATACATTTATGAAAATACTAACTGAAAACCCGCGCTTCGCTACGGAGTACATTCAAATTAAATACAACGGTCAATGTATGCAATTAATGCCAAAAAAAATTATATATATTTATAATAAATGCGACGATCAATGTATACAATTGATGTAAAAAATATGTTTTATAAAAAAATCGTATGGGATATTTATTTTTTTTTTATATCTAATCGTCTGCTGCATTAGAGAGAAAATTTTTTTTTGTCTATTTAGTTGTTATGCACGTGACGATAAATTTATTTAAAGTACCAGAAAAAGAAATCACGTGATCAGCATTTAATAAATTAAATTCTAAAAATGAATCTTTAAAAATTCACCAAATATCATAAATCAAGGTAAAGGTTTGAAAAAGATTTCATTTTAAAGGAATTTTTATGATCTTTCTCGTGATATAAATTTTATAACCCTCAAATTTTTATTTTAAATGCAAACTTAAAAAAAGTTACAAAAAGAGCTTAAAAATTTAATTTAAAAAATCTAAGAAGAATTTTTCAAAAATCTTTCTTAGTGCACCCCTACACCATAAGAAGAATCGCCATGCAAAATTTCAGCCCTTTAGGTCCAGCGGTTTGGTCTGTGCGTTATATTTCAGTCAGTGAGTCAGTTACGGAACTGTTTTATATATATAGATATGCAAGACGTTACTGAATAAGTAATCTTTCTTTAGCTTTTAGTGACTTTTATTAGCCATAAATGAATGAACTACTTGTGATTGGCTAAAGAATTTTCATAAGTTTTTAACGGGTTAAAAATGTTTAAATTTATGAAAGGAAAAGCATATAAAATTGCTAAGGTCAAGCATCAAACTAAATTCAACAACATGAGGAAACTAAGGAGTTATAAAAGAATGCTACTTGATTTCCATATTTCGCGATGCTTTTTTCTCATTAAAATCTTGAAATAAGAACCTTTTACGTTAAAAAGCAACTATATTAAAAATATATCAGTATAATTAAATCAGAAAATTTTAATTCTTTGAATTTAGCATAAGAAATATTTCTTAAGTTCAAAAACTAAAAAAAATCTACTTTTGAAAAGTACAGTTAAAAATATATCTCTTGGAAGTACGTGAGCTGGACTATAATTATTTTACCGGAAAGAGCACTAAAACAAATCAAGGATTAGTAAAAACCTTAAAATAGTTACTATTAAATAACTGAAAATTTAATCTTTTATGCAAATTTCAAATATAAATTAAATTTTCTTCTCCAGAAGCAGAGCTGGAGAACGCCCACACAGTAAAGTAAAGCTGACATAGCGTCTACCTGGAATTTTTTCGTTGTGTATTTTACCTGTTTTGTCTTACTGTGTCAGCATTTTTCTGCTATGCCTCCGAGAAACTTGAATTAGGTTTTGAAATTGGCGAACTTTGCTTTCGAAATTGGCTGTATAAGGATTACCTGCATTAGGAATGGGTGACAGCTATGCGTAAATGATTATAAATATGTTGTAGGTTTTGAACTGTTGCCGAAAACGAACTCTTACTTCTACGAACTCACCTCACTCCCCACTCACCCCCGTAAACCACTGAACACTGAGAGAAATATAGATGACTTCCGCTTTCGGAGACAGAAGCAGTGGCGCACCCAAGGGGGGCACTTTAGGGGGCAAAGGGCCCTGCCCCCTTAAAGAAATAGAAATTGTATTATGAATATTGATTTTGCATCATACATATTTTTATCTGTTCATCTCGACCCCCCCCCCTATGCATTATAAATATTTTATATTTTTATCCGTTCATCTTGCCCCCCCCCCCACCAAGAAAAAATCCTGGGTGCGCCACTGGACAGAAGGATCTACTTTCTGTTTTTAATTAGTTATCTATGTATATAGTGACACTTCTCTATGGAGACCAGTGTTGTTTCCGGAAATAAAGTGGCCGTTTCGAGGGGTGGTAGTGGAAAAGAAGATAAAATATCATTGGCTCTATGGAGTGTATTTAATCGGTTGTGACCAAAATATGGCCGTTTCAAGGGGTGACCGGCTAGAGAAGTGTCATTGTAATTTGAATATATCTTTAAATTAATAATCTATATATATAAAACAATTCCGTAACTGACTGACAGATAACGAACAGACAAAACCGCTGGACCTAAAGAGCTGAAATCTTGCATGGCGATTCTTCTTATAGTATATGGGTGCACTAAGAAAGATTTTTGAAAAATTCTTCTTCGATTTTTTAAAATTAATTTTTAAGCTGTTTTAGTAACTTTTTTTACGTTTGCATTTAAAATAATAATCTGAGGGTTATAAAATTTATATCATGAGAAAGATCCTAAAAATACCTTTAAAATGAAATCTTTTTCGAATCTTTACATTCATTTTCTGATTTTTGGTGAATTTTTAAAGATTAAATTTTAAAATTTAATTTATTAAATGCTGATCAAGTGATTTATTTTTCTGGTACTTTAAATAAATTTATCGTCACGTCCATAACAACGAAATAGACAAAAAATATTTTTTCCCTTGCTAATGCTGCAGACGATTGCACATTATCCAAACAAATATTAAAATACATTAAAAGATATGTTCGTATACAGTAAAAGATATTAACTGAACTAAATTCTTTATTATGTCCTATTAGATTTAATTTGAATATTTTCTTCTAGATTATTTTGTCTACAAAAATAACTCTTACTATTTTCTTATAAATAGTATATTTTTTTGTTTTTTACATCAATTGTATACATTGATCGTCGTATTTATTATATATATATATATATATATATATATATATATATATATATATATATATATATATATATATATATATATATATGTATGTATAATAAATATGAATAATCTTTACCTCCATTTTCTGATTTTTGGAGAATTTTTAAAGATAAATTTTTAGAATTTAATTTTTCAAATGCTGATCACGTAGTTTTTTTCTTTTTTTGATACTTTAAATTAATTTTGCGTCACGCGCATAACAACGAAATAAATTGACAAAAGAAATATAAAATACGGCAAAAGATAAAATTTAATCACTAGACTAATTGAGATGGAAGAATTTTAAGAATTTAATTCAAATTAATATATTTTATGGATATTAAACATGCAAATTAATTGCATACGTTGACTCTTTGTATTTAATTTGGATATTTTCTTCTACATTATTTTGTCTATAAAAATATCCGGTACGATTTTTATATAATATATATATACACACACACATATATATATATATATATATATATATATATATAGTCAGACCTCTATTTAACGAAGTCACTAAATCTCGAAAAAAAGTTCCTTAGATGGAGAATTTGTTAAATAGAGATACACCTTTTAAAATACTTAAAACTACACAAAACATATTTAAAATTCATAAACACTAAATATTATTAAAGTAATGAATCACCTTTATTTTGTAAATTAATATCTGTTTGTTTAAATATCTTACCCATCAAAAAGAAATCTGCAAGGAAAATAAGAATAAAACAAAACATTGTCCGGGAATACACTGTATTTTCAATTTCCAGAACCGAAATTACCAACACGACTCCGATCAACAATCGAGGAAATGGGAGACTAGTTGAAGGACACGGGACAGCTCCATTAAGGGTGAAAGGGGGGTATTGAAAGTTATTTTAATGAAGTTAACAGTGGGGGGGGGGATAAAGGTTGCACTTCCTGGATGAAATGCAAAGAATGACAGCCAATTAATTTACTGCTCTCGTTGAGTTAGGCGGATGGCAAAACCAGTTCAAGGTCATTGACTGGTCTGTCGGACAAGGTCTGTCCGATCACCATAAATTGAGTTAGAAGAATGAATAAGTTTGAAATGTCCAGAAATATTTTGAGAAATATTGATGAAAAAAAATATTGGACCACAAGAAAAAGTTCGTTAAATAGAGAATGCACTTCGTTATTTGGAGGTTATTTTACGAAGAAATTCGCAAGATGTTCTTGGTTCCGAGGAAAAGTTCGCAAAATAGAGAAATTTGTAAAATAGAGGTTCGTTAAATAGAGGTCCGACTGTATATATATATATTTATATATATATATACTCAAGAGCCAAAACATTATGACCACCTGACAATAACGAGTTGGCCCACCTTTGGCGCGCAACACAACCTCAACCCGCCTTGGCATGGATGCCACAAGTCCTTGGTAGATGGCCGGAGACAGATTGTACCAGATGTTTAAGCAACGGTCGCGCAAATCCGAGATATTGCGAATTGGTGGTCTTTGAACTCCGTCCCATGACATCCCAAATGTGTTCTATCGGATTGAGATCTGGTGAGTTAGGCGGCCAGGACATTAACTGGAATTCAGCATCATGTTCCTGGAACCACTCCAACACAATTTTAGCCTTGTGACATGGGGCATTGTCCTGTTGGAACATTCCATTTCCAGCTGGAAAAACAGAGGCCATGTAAGGGTGCAACTGGTCCGCAATGATGTTCAGATACCCTGTAGCATTCATGGTCTGCTCTACCACAACCACGGGTCCCAGAGACGCCCAAGCGAACGTCCCCCAAAGCATAATACCGCCACCACCGGCCTGTGTATGACCTACTGTACATTGAGGGAGCAACAGTTCGCCTGGAAGACGGCGTATCCTGACACGGCCATCGGCGTGATGAATGACAAAACGTGATTCTTCTGACCAGGCAACTCTCTCCCACTGATCCATGGACCAGTCGCGATGTTCCCGGGCCCAGCGCAGGCGCAGTTGGCGATGACGCTTGGTCAACAAAGGCACACGAGTGGGACGTTTGCTGCGTAGCCCCATATCCAACAGTGTCTGCTGAACAGTGTGCTGCGATACTATTCTACTTGGCCCTGCATTGTATTGGGCTGTCAGCTGAGCCACTGTCTGGCTCCGGTTTTGCTTCACCTTGCGAGACAGTCTCCGACGACCTTTTTCTTTGATAGCGTGTGGACGTCCAACACCATGTCGTCTACTGCTGGTTTCACCGTCATTCATCCACTTTGCATAAGTACTAACAACTGTAGGTCGCGAACAACCCACGAGTCGTGCAGTTTCGTAAATACTTGTTCCGAGCCTTCGAGCCATTACAATCTGCCCTCTATCAAAGTCGTTTAGATCCGCAGCCTTTCCCATCACACACAGAAGTAAGTGAAAGAATGATTCTTCAGACTCTTCAGCAGCAGTTAAATACCACTTCCACCTGTTCACGTTCCTTCCACGTCATCCAGGACCACGTCATCCACGTCATTCCAATTCATCGCTAAATGTAGGGGTGGTCATAATGTTTTGGCTCTTGAGTGTATATATATATATATATATATATATATATATATACAGAGTGGAATCTCGATCTATCTTTTTTCAAGGGACCGATTGAAATGAACGATAAATGCGGGAAAACGATAGATGCGGAAACATAACAAAGCAATATGATCTTTGGGACTGGATAAAATGAACGACACATACGGAAAAACGATGGATCCGAAAACGATTGATCGAGATTCCACTGTATATATATATATGTCAGAAATTAATTGGGAAAAGAATAATTAAGTTAAATTTAACCTTTTCCTTACGGGTTGGGATAGAATGTACCCCAAGAATATGGGCCAATAATGAATATATATATATATATATATATATATATATATATATATATATATATATATATATATACAGGGTATAACGAAACTCTTGGGCAAAACTTTAAGGGGTGATAGAACACATCAAGACAAACAATATTATATAAGAAACTTAGGGTCCCAAACGTCTTCCAAATGAGATAGACGCCATTAAAGTTTAGGGTCCGAAATTTCAAATGATTATAAAAAACGGAAAAATGGGTCAATTCGTTAGCGGTTTTAGCTAAAATTATTCTTTTTGTCAGTTTTTTCTTGAAAAACAAATGTAAAGATAAAGTAAAAAAATGTCGATAGAGGGCGCTTTAGACTTTGGAGTAACGAACAACTATTTTTTACCGTTATTTTTTTATCACATTAAATGCTTTCAAAAGCTTAGCCATAAACTTAAATTTTGAGCTCAAAATCATATTCTTTGGGGGTGGTTAAGTAGCGCAAACGGAATTGTGTTCAGGAGTTGAAATTTGAAACTCCCTCCCCCCCTGAACAGAGTTCAGTTATTCCCGATCTTGGTGTCGTAGGACTTTGTATCGTAGACCAGGCAGCAACTACTACCTCCTAGACGTAAAATAAACTAGAGAGGGATGACAAAATTAAAAAAATTATTCATAATACTAGACATGAGCAATTTCTCTTCTCGAAATAAAAAAAAAAACAATTTGATGTACGCACGTCGTGCGCATGAATGAAGGTTGAATGAGTGATGACACGTAGAAAATGGTACACGCATGATTTTCTTGTGGAATCACAAAAATTGCTCGAAAGAGTGCCCACCAGCAAGGATGCAGGCCTCACACCGCCGGCGGAGGGACTTTCGAACATTAGCAAATACCCCGGGCATCTCCCGGATATCGCCTGCTACGACGGCAATTCTCGCAACCAGTTCCTCGTTGGAGTCGACAGGGCTTGCGTAAACAAGACTCTTCATATGGCCCCAGAGGAAGAAGTCTAGACAGGAGAGGTCAGGCGAGCGTGCCGGCCAATTTACCGGACCACCCCGTCCAACCCATCGCCCTGGATATGCTGTATCCAATGCACTTCTCACATTTGCGCTGAAATGTGCAGGTGCTCCATCATGTTGGAACCACATACGAGCCTTTATGTTGGCTGGAACACTTTGCAGCAGAACTGGAAGCACCTCTTGTAGGAATACCAGATACGTTCCGCCGTCCAGGCGCCTTGGCAGAAGATATGGCCCGATCAAATGATCGTGGATAATTCCGGCCCATACATTTTTGTCATCCCTCTCTCGTTTATTTTACGTTTAGTGGGTAATAGTTGCTGCCTGGTCTACGACCGAGCATCCAAAATCGTGAATAATTGAACTGAGTACAGGGGAGGAGGGGGGTTCAAATTTCACCTCCTGAACACTGTTGATTTTTCGCTACATAACCACCCCCAACGATTCAGATTTTGAGCTCAAAATTTAAGTTTAAGTCTAAGCTTTTGAAAGCATTTAATCTGATACAAAAAATAACAGTAAAAAATAGTTGTTTGTTACTCCAAAGTCTAAAGCGCCCTCTATCGGCATTTTTAAAACTTTATCTTTAAAATTTATTTTCCAGAAAATCTTGACATAAAGAATAATTTATGCGAAAACAGCAAACGAATCGACAAATTTTCCCGTTTTTTATGATCATTTGAAATTTCGGACCCTAAACTTTAATGGCGTCTATCACCTTTGGAAGACGTTTGGGACCCTAAATTTCCTATATAATATTGTTTGTCTTGACCTGTACTATCATCCCTTAAAGTTTTGCCCAAGAGTTTCGTTACACCCTGTATATATATATATATATATATATATATATATATATATATATATAAAACCCCCCTAAATGGCCGCTTTTACAAAAGGGGTATGAAAATTCCTGTTCTAAAGAGGGAATCGGAAAAATGGGCACTGAAAGCTAAAGGTTAAAGGGGGCTTAGAGATTAATCATTTTCGTGGCGCTAAAAAGTCACTAGTTTTCATATTTCAAGACGCGCTACAGGTGAAATCAGGGGAATACCCGTTTTCAGTGATTAACCTTCGATTCGCAGTGAAATGAAGCTCCATGCAGAGAGCTTATTTTTAGATACTGTACAGTTTTGGCGGGAAGAAATTTCTAGAAAATTCTAAATTGGGCTCTATGCATGTGCCAGGAGAGTGGACGCGCAGTTTTGACCTCGAAATCGGGAAAGCGCGGGATAGAATTCAATGCCGACGGACGTGTGTTCGTCACGTCTCTAAGTATAAAATGGCGAGAGTTGAATGCGCTGATTTGGAGCTTTGGTTAGCGTGAAAAGGAAATAAAGCGAATTGATTCGAATTATGTATTGATGATATTCTATTCCTTCCACTCGCCACCAATGCTAAATGATGGCTGCATTAACGGTGTTATAACAGGCAAACCACACCCCTGTCATATATATATATATACACTGCTGGCTACCCAAATTGCAACACCAAGAAAGACAAGGGATATCACAACAAAATTTATTTTGTAGATAACATGTTGACCAAGTATCAAATGATTAAATTTATAGACTTCTGTGTAGTGCGGTTCCTGCCAAAATCAGTAGCCAGAGTAGCCGCCATTATTGGAGATCACCGCTGCCACACGCCTCGGCATTGATTCAAAGAGACTTTGGATGAGTTCTTGGGGTACAGTCCAAGCAGATTCAACACGTTGCCAAAGTTGATCTGCTGTGGCAGCTGGGGATGAAATCTGGGTCAATCGTAGAGCAACCATGGACCACATGTTTTCTATCGGCGAAAGATCCGGAGAGCGAGGCGCCCAGGGAAGCAATTCAATCTGGCGATTGACGAAGAACTGTTGGACAATGCGTGCCACTTGTGGTCGCGCATTATCCTGTTGAAATATGGCTGTGGGCAAGCCCTGAAGGTTAGGAAGGACAACTGGCTCCAACACCTCGGAGATGTAGCGCTGGCTGTTTAAAGTACCGAAATGCGTACTAGAGGTGTGCGAGAGTGATATCCAATACCGCCCCATACCATAATACCCGGTGCAGGACCAGTGTGGCGGTGCATTATGCAGCTGTTCAGCATCCTCTCTTCACGGTGTCTCCAGACTCGAATGCGACCATCGTGGTGTGGCAGACAGAAGCGTGACTCGTCAGTAAAGACAATTTCATTCCATTCTGCCGTCCACTTTCTTCTGTCATCGCACCATTGGCGGCGGAGACGTCTGTGGTTCTGCGTCAAGGGTAGACAAAGCATTGGACGTCTTGCGGACAAACCACTCTGCTGTAAACGGCGTCGAATGGTACGCGCAGACACTGGATGATGCGTTACAGACTGCATGTGCTGTGCTATGGTTCGTGATGTGACTGAGCGATCCGTCACTGCCATGCGCACAATTTTCCTGTCATCACGTGAAGTGGTGCGCTGAGGTGGATGCGATCGAACACGCCGGTCCGTCGTACCTTCTTGCATCCAACGATCACATATCCGCATTACAGTTGTTTGGTTTCGTCCAACACGACTACCGATTTCCCTGAAAGATAATCCACAATCTCGGTAGGCCACTATCCTTCCTTTGTCGAACTCGGATACTTGATCAAAAGATGATCGCTTGTTTCGACGAGGCATAATTGATCGTTTTTTTGAAAAAAGCCACAAGAAAAACACAATTGCCGAACTTGAAATCCTCGAAATCTCCAATCCTTAAATAGAGCTTTGAAGTGTCGCCACAGGCGCGCGTGATGTGCGTCTGCGGTGAAATTCTAATCATTTGCATATCTCACCTCCGCTAATGCACGTTGTAAATTTCATGTTATTTGCATGTTTCCTTCAGGGTGTTGCATTTACAGTGGCCAGCAGTGTAGCATCTGAATGGAAGCTCGAAATAATGCACGACCTTGTGCATACTGAGTAATTAGATATACTTGAATATACGATGCTATTTGGCTATGTTGTTGGATATGAGATGGTGCTGAATTTGTGCCCCGATGGAGGAGGTCAGTGCATATACATACACACACACATATATATATATATATATATATATATATATATATATATATATATATATATATATATATATATATATATATATATATATATATATATATATATATATATATATATATATATATATAATTAATTTTTTTTGGCATTAGTTGCATACTTTGGCCGTTGTATTTATTATAAATATTTATTTTATTTAATTCATACATTGACCGTTGTATTTAATTTGAATGTACCCCGTAGCAAAGCACGGGTATTCAGCTAGTATTTTTATAATCGTAGGACTTGTGTCCATGTAATGAGTCATGTTATTATTATCCTCCTCTTCGATTACGTTCTATGAATCAAACGCTCCAATCAAATTTCGAATTAATGGATGTCAACCTGTTCGCTGCCCGGAATACCGAAAGAGGTAGGAACATTTAATATTTCCAATTTTTTTTTTTTGATGGAGGATTGAAAATATCTACCTACACTCATGAGAAATTTTCAACAACTGTGCTTGCGACTGCTCCAGAAGTTACCAGTGACAGTCAAAGGGGACTTCATCCACCATAAAGTAGATCCTTAAAAAGATTTGTAGTTATTGAACTTTGCAGATGATCTGTCTGGCCTTTTCTAACATCTCGGATCAAAGAAATTCTAAGAATGAAATTGTATACACAGGAAAGGGACTCTAATTCAAAATGTATTACGTTGGTGTATAATCATATTTTTAAGCGGGAAAAGAAGCATTGAAAGTGAGACAAACCAGAATAAAGGAATGTAATTATAATGGATCTCGGATCAAAAGAAATTCGATGAATGAAATTGTATACATAGGAAAGGGACTCTGTTTCCACCAATGTATCACATTGGTGTACAATCATATTTTTAAACGGGAAAAGAAACATTAAAAGTGCGACAAACCAGAAAAAAGAAATGTAATGATGGATTTCGGATCAAAGAAATTCAAAGAATGAAATTATTTACACAGGAAAGTGACTCTAATTAAAAATTTGTCATATAGGCATACAATCATATATTCATAACATTGAAAGTGAAACAAACCTGAATAAAGGAAAGTAATTATGATGGATCTCGGATCGAAAGAAATTCGACGAATGAAATTGTATACATATGAAAGTTACTCTAATTCAGAATTTATCATATAGGTAAACAATCATATTTTTAAGCTTGAAAAGATACATTTAAAGTGATACAAACCAAAATAAAGGAATGTAATTATGATGGATAGATTTTTGATGCACATGGAAGTTAAATCCTCGGAGTTATGAGAATAAATGAAATGAATGATATATTTGAAATTAATTCAGCATTTAAAGTTCTTTTCTTTAATGCTCTATAATACTTGAATTGATTATTCGAAGTTTGTCTTATTGGTTTACTATCTTAATTGTACATTTCAAAAAGAAAAACTTGAAAGGTAACCAGTTTAAAGAACTTTATTAAGTATGGTGATCTTTTTCTAATATTTATACTTTAGCTTAATGTTCACACTTATCGAGTTAATATTAATGAGAATGAATGATTTAAATGATACATTTGAAATTAGGGAAGCATTAAATTTTTTTATGCATTATAATACTTGAAAAGATTTTGTTGTGCGGTTTGTGGTGACTCCATGTACATAAATATTTTCGCCTTCAAAATTTCCCTGTTTTGGATTGGCAACACTGTCTTTTTATGTTGGCGCGTTTTGGTTCTCTTTGCTAGCTGCGACGATGTTTTTCGATTAGCTAGAGACAATTAGCAATATGATTAGTGTGTTGGAAATAAAGTGTAAATAATTATAAAATTATTTTTCCTTGAACATCAGTACATCAACATACGCCTCTCAAGATAAACAATTATAAATGTACACATGAAAGGAAAAAGAAAAAGTTGAAAACTCAAGTATAAACCTGTTTCAAGAAATCCAGTTAAGTATGCCGATATTTTTCTAACATTCATATTTTAATGTTCCCACTTATGAAGATAAAGTATAAAAATATTTGTAATGAAAGAATTTGAATGACCAAATCTATAACTGGAGAAATAAGATTCAACTGTTGCAAACAAGGTTTCCGATGAAGCTTTTATGTTGAAAGATATTCCGATTATTATTCTATTTTCCTTTACTCCTGTTAAAATCAATTTATTTCCCAATGCACGCAGTGGCAGTCATAAGTCCGGTATTAATTCAGCATATTAGTATCGTATCTTTATTTTGTTTGAAAAAGGATATGCTGAGAAAAGTAAATTATTTTCAAAATCCATGAAGAAATTTCGAACTAAAAGTTTTTCCAAAAGTTATTTAATAAAAAGATAATTAGCAAAAGTAGGAATATTTATTTCTAAAGGATTAAATTTCACTTATAGTTATGAGATCAAAATTCTGCCATTAACCTTTTTGTTGGCAATAGTTTTATTAATTTTTTTTCTTCCTCGATATAATTTATTTTACTGTTGTAAAATAAATTATGTTAAAATAAATGATAAAATTAATTTTGTTATTTTGTAAGAGCAGATAAGAGGTGATATACAAGATGCATGAAAGTAAAATGAAAAAATGACAAATATTTCTGCATTGCCAAAATTTAAGAAAGGATGTACTAGAGATAATTAAAAAAAAACGAAAAAAAATTAAGTTATAATATTATACTGTGGTCTGCATCCCGCTAAGACGTTTATTGTCCTTTCAGTCGTCTAACTTGTAATACCCAGGTTAAAACGTAAAGCGCAATCTCTTTATTTCAGAATCGTATCAAGAGCTGTTAAACAATCGAATAAGTTTGATTGAAACATTTAAACGGCCTTTAAAAAATAATTTGTGTTATCATAAATTTTACGATAACATAAATTATTACACAAGTTATCTTTAATCTTTCTAGTTCTTTAGAACATAAAGGACTAAAAAGATTAAATACTGGGTGAGGTGGAATGGACTCCAACATTTCCGAAGTTCCCTGATTAGGTAGTGGTGGGAGTAAGGCAGCGTGGGGGGGGGGGGGCAAGAGTTCGGGCGGTTTTCCAGTTGTCAGACACCATGAGTTGGTCCGGTGAATATAGAGGTTTCGTTATCGAAGCCTTCTTTAAAAACAATGATTCTGTGACCGAGACACAGGACGCAGTTCGGGCTTTATGCAACTGATGTCGTTCCTGATCAAAAAACAATCCTGCGATGGGTTTCAAACGTGAGAGCAAGTGGATATGCATTACCAAGGAAACCAAGTGTTCATCCTCGGAACATTAGAACACCTGAAAATATGCAACGAATCCATAAGTCTATGAGGAAGTTGCCGCTGTTTCCTCAGAGATGATTAACAGAATGATGGAAAACAAAGAACGGCTTCTGCAGTGCATTGCAAATAACATTCGCCGCCTGAGTGATGTTATTTATAAAACGTAGCGGAATAAAACTATATTGTTAGTAATTTTCAAAACTATAAAGCATTTTTAACGTAGGATTACGTTCCTCAATAACGGTCCTGCGGAAAGCAAAATTTCAGCGTTGTCGCGAGTTATAATTTTGGCAGCGCGCCAAACTCAGTAGCAGTAAAACAGTTAAACAGAGAAGTACCAAAATGCGTAAAGAAAGAGAGAGAGATATATATACGCAACGATAAGTAATCGTTCGTCAATAACCTGCGGTAGTTTCGTTAGAAGAGACTACCTGAAATATTTTTTCTGTTAATTGTTTCGTTCGTTTTTTATTACCCTTTGAATTGGGGGAGACCATTTTGCCGCATCCTGATGTATAACTTGTTGCATCGAAGGAAACACATACCCTTTGATTTGACGACTATTTCTTCAATAGGTTTTTGTGATTTGAGTAAGATGCGATAGAAAAGAGATGAGACATAATCAGGAGATACGTAATTAACAGCATAATATCACGCCATACCACACAACCTGCACACAAATGAAATAGGATATTAATGGTATTTCATGTCTCCAGGATTTTTTCACAATTGCCTATACAAATATTCGCAATAAACGCTATGAAGTACAATTTTACCGTACGATTAGGAACAGTATCTCATAACTTGATATTCAGCAATAAGGGAAAGTCAAAATGTTAATCAAATGTTTATAACTATGATAAAGTTTTAAAGTAACAGGAGTTTATTATAACTTTCAATTTGTATTCGAATGAATCGCTTACGGAGGACTAAGCAATTTGTCTAATTGTAGCATTATATAGGTTTGCGAAATCATATTTGTGTGTTTCTTTCGAGGGCTACATGTTCCCATTTTTAACTTTGTGGTGAATTTAAAGGTGAACAGAACTTTCTCACACCACATGGAAAGCTCTGCTATTACAGCATATACCCCGAGAAGACGTAAGTACGATTAGGCGCTGATTCAATTACTGGCACTGACAGGCGGTCGTCTTACTGGCATCAGGCAGTCGAAGATGAAACTGGATAGCCTGCCCTGTAAATAAGTGATAAAATAAGGAGAAAAGAATGAGAATCATTGGAGCAAAGCAATATATATAGGCAACGATCATCCAATTTATTTGCAAAATAGGAAATAACGGGAGAAAAAACAAAGATGGATAAGGTCTACTCACCAAGGCCTTACAGAGCTGAGCGGGCCACTGATAAACCAGGGGCCTTTTTTACACGTGTTCAAATTCCAAAATATATTTTAAAACTAAAATGAATATGATATATTCTTTTACACGTCAGAAGTAATTTAGTTTTGATGTTGAAGTTTAAAAAGTTAGTTGTTTAATTTACAGATTAGGAGAGAGAGATAGATAGAGAAAAATTAAGGAATTTTCTAGTCAGTTTCTTAATTTCATTTTACTTTAACGTTTCATTTACAAAGAACTGTCAGTAATTTACATATTTCACGTAATTATTCATAGCCTCTCTTTCAATCTGAACGACCAGAATCAAGAACTAGAAGAAAAGCATTGATTGGTGAATGCCGTTCGGCATATGACTGAGTTTCGAGTAATTTTGTTTCGAGTTTTTTCGAGTAATTTTTCTCATGTTTCGAGTAATTTTTCAACTGTGCGCAGTTTTTTTTCTTTCTGAAAGAATTTTAATCTTTAAGCTGATTGAATTTTATGCATCTACAAGCAAATATTGGTAATGTTATTAATTTCAACATCCAAAGATCCATATGAGCCGCACTCAGCAGGTCTGTTTCAAATAATAAAACCCAAATCGTTATCCTTACTGACGTCATTATGATTGCACATTGAAACCTTTTTAAAGATTTTTTAATAGAGTGTAACAAATACGTGATTGAAATTTTAATGTTTCTTTCTACCTTCTCCAAAGCCTTTCTTATATTTTCTACATTATTAGCAATTGGTTGAACTGAATAAATTCTGATAACCGCCTTGGACATTAAAAGGTTTGAATAAAAAATTCGCACGCTTTAAAACCTCCTGCTGATTAATATATATTTTCTGAACATCACGCTAAAAATAAAACTGATTAATGGTATAAATCAGCATTGTTGATGGTTATGATAATGCCATCTATTTTAATAGCTGTATGTTTCTTCGGTTGGTTCGTTTAGAGTGCTACGGTCAACTTTTGCTGCACAAAGTCTAATTAAACCGCTTAATAGGTATATATTTTCCTATTTAAAAAAAACTTTGGGCAACATTTTTTCACAGTTGAAATGGCCGAATGGTTCGGGCTCTGGCACTTGGTACCAAATAGTCTCACTGTTAGCTTGAAAGCTTGTAGTTATTTGGAATCGGCTTGAACCATAAAATCATGAACCTGAAAGCTATAGAAAAAAAAATTTCTAATATTAATAATTAAATTCATGTTTTAAAATGTTCCGATATAATTCATACCTATATCCATCTAATCTCTCTATATATAATATTTATAAATAAATAAATAAATAAATATATATATATATATATATATATGTATGTGTGTGTGTGTGTGTGTGATAATAACGGCCACCATTATATATCTAATGCGTATTTAAAATTATCCTTGTTTCCTCTCAATAAAGTACGGTCCCTTTCTTCTAATTGCGACCTGGGAATTGACCAACTAACCATCCATATTACCCCTTAGTGCACGCGCGTTAAAGATACTTTTAATCATGATCAGCACCACGTGTTGTTTTTGCTACGATATATATATATATATATATATATATATATATATATTTATATATATATATATATATAATGATTAATATAATATTTTATTCAAATATATGCATACTCATACACATCCGTGTTTTCGTAAATAAAACTTAACGCCTCAGTATATATTATAGAAACATTTATCAGTTTTACATCCTCACGACGAAAGCAACAGATATTTCTTGTAAGATGTTCCTGGAAATGTTTTTGAGTTTTATTTTGTTTGGGCAGAGACTTATATAAACACATCAACAGCGCAAAAAATCATTTTCCTTTAAGTCAGCTTTTAGTCATAAATTGACAGTCCAACGTGTTAAAGGCTTAGTTCTTTCATCTTTGAATTGAACATTCTGAGCACGACCTAGGTTTTACTTTGTTTTGCAAGATTTTCGTACGCTGGAATAGTGTGATATCTGGTTTAATTGCATTTTGTATTCCTTTTTTAAGACCTGTATTTTGGTGATTTTAGAGGATACAGGTATTTTTTTTCAAAGTTGTTTTATTTCGATAAAAGAGAGTGTCGTAGTTTTTCTCATAGATGGCATACATAGGAATTTTAATTTATTATTTATTGATTTTTTTTTCGCACGAAGGCTTTTCAAATCTATCTCTTCCAGTTACTGTATATTTATGGAGTGCTGTATTTCTTATTAAGAAGGTTTCATTCGCCTAGAAAAACAAAGATTCGTTTGAAGTAAAATTTTTAACTTTGAAATATTGATTTGCATTTTTCTTTTGAAAGGAATTCCAGACATACGTTCTAAAGTATATAAGGTTATTTTTAACACATTTTAGCTTATTTAATTTTAAATACTTATCTTTTCCAAATTTTCAACATTGATTTATAAACTACAATTTACCTGGGCAATATTATTTGTAGGAATTTTCTCACTTATACAGAAAGTCGTTCGCACTTTATGGAAACGATTTTGTAATTTGCTTTTGGCGTTTTCATTTTGAGATAAATATTTGGCAACTTCAGAATAATTATCTGCTATTGTTTGGCTTTTCTTGGAATGTAAAATATAAGATTTATTTTGAAAATAGCTCCTAAAATTGATAGATGGCTCGAAGGTTACGTAACTGCGCTTTCGTGGGAGAAATATTCGTATCAACAAATTATAAAGCGGTGTAAAAATTTGTTATGGCATTTCAAAAATAGGTATTTTTAATATATTAGCCGGGCTTTGCCCGGTTATGCTCGGGCTTCGGCCAGCTACACTCAGGTTATCCGTCCACCAGACAGACAACTATTATTCGATTTTAATAAACGCTCAACGTAATAATTCATCAAACTAAAAACAATTCCAGGCCTGCAGTTCAAAGTGACGCCAAAAACGTTCTATATGAATGCACACAACACATAATGGCGATATATTGGCAAAAAAAATAGCCACGCCAACAGGGTTGCCACAACTATGTTCGCTAATACTCTGCCAAGAATACGAGGGTTGCTACAGCGCAAGGGCTCTCGTAAGAGCTCTTTGGAAGAATCCAAGTCTCTGAGCATGCCCATTTGTGCACATTTCAAAGAGCCCTTACGCAAGGCAGATGCTCGTGTTTACATCAGATGATCTCAAGATTAGAATCCAAATAACTCTAAAACTATTGAAGTAACAGATTAAGTGTGCGCAGAAAAAATTATCAGTTTTTAAAGCTCTTTCCAAATGTGCAACATTTATGTACTGTCATGAGAAAAAAATACACCAATTTTGGACCAAAATGGCCGCCAAAATCGCAGTAGGCCATAACTTTCTCAGGATGAGTGATCTCCGGAAACGTGATGTCACTTATCTCGACGGACTCCATGACATTCTTCACTGTTACTTTATTTATATAGATTAAATTTGAGAGGGAAAAAACGTCTAACTGAAAGTAAAAATGAAAACATGACCACTAAACTTCATCCTAAGACTGTTCGAACGCAGATAAATATCAAGAAAGTGAAGTCTCTGATCCCAAAAGAAAATACGCCGACTCAAATATCCATTGCATCGAAACTAGGAATATCTCCTGGCACTGTAAGTAAAATCACTCATAAAGATTTGAAGTTAAAAAAGATGTTTAAACCTAAAGTTCATCTGCTTTTGTGAAAGCATATTGTTGAAAGAAAAACAAGTTTTAGAAAATTATATGAAAAACACCTAGCTGTTGAAAAATTAAAATTTGTGGTAACACTCGATGGGCCATGGGTGTATTTAAGTGACTGTTGTAAAAAATGATCAATTTTCTATTTCTCAACTGACGGGAATGACTGTACGAAATGGCTACGTCAGTGTACAGAAATGTTCTCAAAGGAGTTCATGATAGTAGCAGGATTTTGTTACAACGACAAATTAAAAATATAAAAAGTTTCAAGTAAAACCAAAATTAATTCACTCTACTATCAGCAGCATATTTTAGAACCAATTTTTGAAGAAGAATTTCCAGCCTTATATGGAAAGGACATTGATAAAATTTAGATTCTTATGACGTGTGACTAGAGGCTTTGTCACCTCTTGTCACGCGTCTATATCAACTGTCACTTATTTAGCAAAGATAGAAACAGGAATAAAATGTATCCCATTTAATGAAATATCTGTAAAATTACCTCACTCTTCTCCAATGGACTTTTGCGATTTCGGTTTTTTTATACGAGCCTTAGGTAAACGGCATCTAAGAACACTGAACGGACTTTGGAAAACGGTCCAAGAGGAATGAGGTAAAACTGACATGACAATACTAAGCAAAAATTTACTTTCATGGAAAATTCGAGCTAGAGCTATTGTAAAGAACCATGGCTATCAGATAGAAGCAAATCACCGCATAAAATACGGCATTTATACATAAAACTTAACTATCAAAATCGTTTCCATAAAGTGCTTAGGACCTTCTGTATAAGAGCTTGGGTTTACATTCAAATGTAATATAAAATTATCCGTTCTTATTTGTTGATTCACGCTTCCTGCAGAAACATTCCCTAATCTCTAATACATTTTTCGATATTGTTATAAGGAACTATCTAAAAATGGATGTATCTTATAAGCGCACATACACACACGTTTATACACAATCATATAAGAACATATTTATAAAAATCATGAACAGAGTGGAAGAAAACTTAAAATTAATATTTTGTTTGTTATGAAGAAATTTTCCAACTCTGGGCTAAAAATTAATTTCTTTTTAACAATTAGCAAAGAATGTAACTTTGATTTATCAGTCTAATAATTTCATAAATATTAACTGTATTAATACCCATACTACAGTAGAACCCACTAATACGAGCGCGGTTAATACGATATCACGGGTAAAACGTACAAATTGATTTGAAATATTGGTTTTTAATGTGTAATAATGCAAAAATTTACGCTTTATACGAGGACTTTCACGGATATTACGAGAGCTGAAAAATCTAAACATACTGAAAATGTTTAAAACTATTAATATTGCTTGTATTTGTACATAAAAAATTTTGTCCTTTGAACTTTAAAAGACAATTTAAGGGGACTCACGACCCTTAAGTCGGGGAAATAAGGCATATTTTCGTACTTTTTGACTCTTTTCTTAAAACGAGCATTTTCAGTGATTCTAAGCATCTTGTATTAACCGAGTTCCATCGTATATGATTAAAAGAGTACACACATGTATAAAATTAGTGACCTTGCTAATATATATAGCAGAATAATTAAGATAGATATAAATATTGGCAGACATGTTCGGTGATTTCCTACCAAAGCAGTATTGCTGGAATGATAAGCGGTAGAGATTTTACTGACTTCCTAGACAAGTGATTGAGTGCCTCGCCTATAAAAAATATCCATTTAGGAGATTTCAAATGTTGCAACAACCCTGAACTACATTAAGTGACGTCATTATGAAATGAATATGTGTCGGAGTTACAGCCTTACAAACCCGAGCAGGTAAACCACACGTATTGACTGAAAAGGGCGGAAGATTTATTTCTAGAAAATAGTATGTTCTGATCGGAAACAATAAGAGCAGGATTTCAAAACATCATAGGAAAGTGGTGTTGCACAATATTCGTTTGGATTTCAGGGCAATGGGCTATTTCAGCTGAGCATCCACGAACAGCATATTAGCATGATATATGCTATGCCAAACGTCAATTAGAGTGGTATAAAACTTATAATCAATAAAGGAGCAGTGGCAAACGATCGGAATCTCGTTATACTATCAGACTATTTCTATAATCAAACTTGTTTGTAAAACGCTTGATTCTAGTTAATGTCTGGCGAAAACTGCTTTTCCGAGTGCATTTGTCAACTTTCAAGTTTGTAAGAAGAAGCAAAATGGTATGGAGATATATTTCAAGGTTCGTAATAGGTCTCTTAGTTCCACTCTCAGTACTAAAGTATGTATTGGTATTTTAGATTCTTCTGCAGTTCCAAAATTGGGACAGTTTAGTGAGGGCAAAATTATTTTCCTCATGATAATGCATTCATAGAGGCAGGTCATGGTTTAATGATAAGAATGTCCAGCAACTATGATTGTTCTGTCAGGGATCTGAAGTCAATCCGAGTGAAAACCACTGGAATGAATGGGACCGCTAAATTTGAGTTAGGTTTCAACACGACATCAGTAGCGAACTTGCAAATAGTCAACAGGGAGAATGGGAAAAAAGTATCAGATCAGCAGCAGTGATTCAAAATTTAATGGATATATTTCCTAAAACAGCGTAGCCCATTTGTTATAACCCCAAAAATGTGGTCACAACTAATTTCTTAGCGGTTAATGAAATAAAGGAAATGCCTTATATCCTGATACATTTGATCGTTTAGTGATTATATTTAAAGCTGCTATGTATTTATTTCCATTTCTCAGTCTCAACTCTTGTTCTTTTAAATATCTTTTGCATGCTCCCAAGTAACACAAGACCGCTGGGATGTTATTGAGCAACCGTTGTTAAGCATAGTTGGCCAACGGTTGGATTTGGCCGTTGGGGAGAGGTTAATACAATGGTTGGCATTATAATGCATCCATAGAGGCAAGGGAGGCAAAGATTGGACCAAGTAACAGCCAACCGTTGGCTGTTAGTTGGGCCAAAAGTCAATTTTGCAGTACAGCAAAAATTAGATTTCATTGGGGCCGCAATCCATTTTGAGTCCGAGCCAACTATCAACTGTTAGTTAGGCCAACAGTCAAACTATCACTCTGAAAGGCTTGAAACTGTACTTTTTTTTAGCAAACTGTTCACAAAAGGGAATTACTTTTTTGGGAACAGTTTACTTTGTACTACTTGATATTAATCACAGCATTTAGTAATTCAAAATTTACAGCATGCTCAGAAATACTTTTTCTATAAGATATTTGAAAACTACAAAATTGACTCGATTTCATGGATTCCTTAAAGTTTCTATGTCAAAATGATCAATGTAAAAAAATGAAATTTATAATTTTTTAAAATTTAGGGCTTGAATTTATATTTTTGTATATCACACCGCTGTATTTAAGCATGATTTTATAACTTTATTATCATGGTTTTTAGTAGTTCTTTTACCACAAATATATGTTTTTTTCTATACACTTTTCCATTATAATGAAAGCAAGAGTAACATCGAGCATCTACAATAAATAAACTTGAAATTTATTTTTTAGAAAGTATTCTTAATTTAATTATTTTCGTTTATTTTATTTTTCTTGAAAATTCAGTTTATCTTTTGATTGAGTCTTCAGATCTGACGTAAGTTAAATATATTGTCTCAATTGTTAATTATGATATATTTTTAAGAACTTTCTATAAAACTGCAAGAAAAATTTTTGAATGTACCTGAATTACTTCTTAAAAACAGCATTATTTCTAAAGAATGTTACAATAATTATAACATATAACATCGCTAAGACTTTTTTCATTTAAATACATTTTTTATACAATTTTATGTTATAAAGTTGGTTGATATTTAATACAGATAATCTTATCTCTCTTCCTCTTCTCTGGTGTTTAGAAAAGCAAAACCATTATTCTATTATGGCATCTGTAAGATTTTTCCCATTATCACCTCAGCTCCATGGGCCAATCTGACGAAAGCTGTCAACAAAAAAAATAAATTATCATAAATAAAGTAGCTATGTGGGCATTAAACAATTATACAAAGAAGCCTAATTGAGAGAGTTATTTAATTTTGTAGAATAAATTAGCAGTTAATAAATTCTAACTCTAACCTCGTTAACGTTTGATCCAATATATATATATTTAACAAAGCATTTGCTACACGATGTACTACACAAATTTCTTTACATTATGGGAACTACTCATCTTGTATATGCGAATAATAATAACTGCTTGCATGTATTTAGCAAATATTATTTTCATAAATTATCAGAACATAAAATTAAAGACAAATTTGAAATATTTTAACCAAATTAGCATTCGAAAAATTAGACATTGCAGGATATGATGGATAGGATTAATTTATACACACATTTTAGCAATACAACATTGAAAAATTTAAGGTATAATTTTTCCTCTCTTCTTAACGACACAGTAAACAATATTTTCTCAGTTAAAGTCGGATTAAAGTCAAAGCATCAAAAGCACAACAGTTTGAAAATACATGTTTGCCAACATAAAAAACTAAGCTTTTTATTAGCAAAATATTATTTATAAATATATCAATAGTTTAATAATTTTACACAACATTTACAACCCCCGAATATTAAAAAAATATAAATGTATGTACGAAACATCAATCCTATTAATGGTTTTGTATCTACTAAATATCACAGTATTATGATTTAAAGAAAACATGCTATTTAATCTATTTGAAATAGCCACTGCTCTTGTTTCATCAGTAACAGACCAACAATGAAACATTTGTATAACAAATATCTTCAAAATTTCCCACTTAACAACATACAATATTAATAATTATTCTTTTAATTAATTACAATTTATACTTTTAGTAATAATTATAAAACTGTTAGAGTTAATTTTCATTGCAACTAAAAAATAAATTTTTGATCAAAATTAGTAAAAACTTTTAAATTTTATATAAAATACTGTGCTAATTACGTATAACTAAAATTTTAAAACACACTAACATAATGATTTAAAAATACATACTCTGTAAAGTAAATCAATGGGGAAAAAAGAGTGAGGAACAAGATTTCAGTTAATGTAAATAGGCATAGAATTTAAAACAAGTTTTTGCCTAGATATGGTCATACATAACATGATTACCACACTTCCAATTATTTCATATATGGTACTAATGTGATATCACGAGTGGTAGAGACATAGAAAGATTTAAATTTCCAGAATTCCTCACTGATCATCTAATTTCCTATGCTTTTCGATACCAATCACATGCTGCATGCCAGCTCTTTGAATACATGATCTTAGAGACAACTAAAAATAAATGGACTATAATTTAAAACTGTCAAATTATGGTTCTTAAAATTATGTACAACTTTTATAAAGGTGTAAGGTTTACATAACTTTCGATTCACAAGAATCGAACTTTTGAGTGAATGAATTAAAGAAGCTGCTTGAGATATGCTAATTTCGGCATACGCGCTTGGTATATATACCAAGCAGCTTGATTAATACAGAGGTTGAAGAAGAAGGTTTTGTTAAGGTTGATAGATAAGCGAGTTAAGGGAGCGACGAGGAAAGCAGCTCCAGGTGCTATCCTGCGCTAGTGCTTAGGGGGCCCAAAGTTTATGTGGCAGTACTGCTGGTTTGACTCTCTGCTGGTTTGTGAGTATTTGCAAATTGTATTTCTACTGAATGTTAATATATATTCCGTACAGGTAGTACGTATGCTTATTGCTGTAAAAGCAAATTCTATATGTGCAACGAATTCAATAAACATTGTTTCATGTATAAACTGTGTTTGTATCAAATTCAAATAGAGTGCCACTTCAAATTATATACACCCCAGTCTGGGTAGAAGTGAGCTATTCTCTACAAAGTATATTGTTAAAAACATAAATAGTATAATAAGTGGCAGATAATCAGATATTAAAGACAACTGAATTATTTTAATCAGTGATCTGCATGCTTCATAAATACTTTGTATTCATATTTTACTTTCGAGCAAAACATTGAACATTGAATACTAGTTCGAGTCTGAGCAATTTTTTTTTATGCTTAAGTAGAATAAAATTGGCAAGTCGATAGTAGGCAGAGAAAAAATTACTGAAATTTCACCAAAGCAGACAGCTAATTTTATTTTTTTCTTGTATTCATAAGGCAATGGTGGACGCTTCTTTATAAATTTAAAAATTTAATAGAATACGTTTTCAAAATTCTTGAAGTAAACTTTGAGGTATAAACTAATAAACTAACAACTTAAATACACTAAGAATAAAAGGTGCAATTTCTTATATGAACTGTTCAGTAAGCAACTTTAATAACGGATAATTGATCCTATTTACCATAATGTTTACCAAAATGCTTTTATTGTAAATACCATAGTTCGTGCGAAATAATCGTACTGAAAATAGAAGATAAGAAATATCAAACACAAAACAATTGTAAAGCTTTTTTCAAATTAGCCCCTAACAGTGATTTATAAGCTCTTGTAACCCTCTGAGGACCAATGCCAAATAATCCAAACTAACTCTTGACATTTTTAAACATTTAATAACAAATCGAACAAAGAAAACATGATTGTTGCACACGTCAACACATCCACTTTCTATCTGCTAATCCTACAACTGATCATCTTTCTATGTAGATGTTTTCATGGGGATACAGGTTTTCATGTAGTGGCTTCGCTGCGAAGAAGGGAACTTTTCAATATGCAAATAACGGACGGGGGCGAGTTTTATGCGCAGGTGAAGAGAGTTGGGGAAGGAAAAAAAAGATGGTGTGTGGTAATAGGGGGCTTGCAAAACAGAGGTACCATCTGCCTCACAGTGAGCCACACTTACAGCCAGACTGTCTGCCTCGTCAAGCTGGCAGTTGCAATGTTTTGTTTAAGCCTGGCCACACACCGAATGCAACAAAACAGTGCGCAACGTTTCTGTTTCTAGCTTTCTGTATCAGACGCATCGTCTGCAATGTAATCAAAGGAGAGTGCTTCACACCGGATGCAACATTGTTTTGAATCACGACGCATCATTTCGGAAACGTTGCTGCAACAAAAGTGTATGCTTCTCTGACCGATGTTTCTCGATACACAGCTGGTGAAACATTTCATCTGCGCATGTGCGGGAACATGCGCATTTTATTTTCATTAATGCTCCGTGTTGAGGATTTTTGCAATATTATAATAAAAAGAGATGGAGGTTGATGCTGACAAGTTGATAGCTCTTGTCCACGCAAGGCCAGAAATTTATGATTTTAGAGCAAAGGACAACCACAACCAAGATGTAATAAATAAAATTTGGCAAACTATAGCTGAGGAATTGATTATTCCAAGTATGTACCACACCAATTTATCACATTTAATCGAATAAACCTTGCCCTCAAGTAATCCAGACACCCCTATTTTTAAAGATATTGGTAAGAAAGAAAAATAGAGTTGCGTCACTCAGGGCCAGATCTAGGGAGGCGCAAGCAGGGCATCTGCCCAGAGCGGCAAATTTGAGGGGCGGCAAAATTGGTACAAGGAAAAAAAATTGCGGTTACGTTGTTTTTTTATTGATTTTTTAAAATATTTTATAAGATATGTTTTTCTTAGATTTAAAAGTAGATACTTAACTATATATTTGTCTTTCTTTTGTTACTGCTCTTTATATTAATACGTTTAAAAAATAAAAAAGCTTTTGTTATTCACCAATGTTATTAAAAGTTATTCTGTAATGTTATTAAAAGCCTTTCTTCTGGAGGTATACTCTTTCGGTAGTTTGTGTTCTTTATCTAAATCCCAAGAGATAATCAAACGTATGTAGGCTTAACCTACAATAATTGTAAAACTTATCTGGGTCATTTCTAAGTTCTTTAATAAAACTGCCAATGTCTCTTTTTTTATTGATTGGATGAATCCAACAGCGTCTTTCTGGTTTTTCATCCAAAAATTGTGTAAATTGCCACAAAAGAATAGCTACTTCTACTTCCTCCCTTGCCATATCATCTACAATTATGACCAAACTACTTTCCCAAAACTAAACCCTTCCCTCAACAAAGAACGAAATGTTGCACACCTCTTCAACTTCCGTGTTCTTGCTTACTACTGATGAAATATCAAATCAACCTAGCTTTGCGAGTCAAAATGTATCACCATTTTCCACGATAAAACATTTTGGTTGCGCAACGTCTAGCAACATAAACGTTGCACAATGTTTTGTTGCATTTGTTGTGTGGCCGGGCTAAAAGTTCGCGCTTTCAGTGCATCTGGCATACCTTACATTTTTGAAGTGAAAACAATAACTAATTTTCGAATATAAAAAAAAAATTGCAAAGGACTTTCAGAAACATCAACAACGTTTGAATAACATCAGTCAGAAACATCAACAAAGTTGAATAACACTACAGAGTTAAAAAGTAGTAATCACCATAAAATGCGAGCAAAAAATATAAGCCAATGTTATAATATTAGTCTGTAAACATGTACGTGCGCTATCATACATCGTTATATATAGTACAATTTTATCCCTTTTTGAAATTGGTGTAAAACTTCAAACATACATTTTGTACTTAAGTATAAAACATAAGTAAAATTATCTAAATGTATGTGATAATCTTGATTAATTTTAAAGATTGAAATGGTAGTCTCGTCCAGCTTATTCACGCATACCTATATATAACACACTTATATAAATATATACACATGTATGTGTATCGATAACTTGTGTAGGAAACTTAAATTAATTCTCGGTTTACCCTCATTAGTTGGGAGTTTTCAACAGAAGAGCAGATGGCAAAAAGGAAATTTATTTCTCATTATAAATACAGTTCTGAGCTTATTAGGTACACTTTGCAACAAGAAATGTAGCCTAGTATATTAAATTCAAATGAAGTACTCACCAATTACTTCAATCATAGACAATCTGCTAGAAACGGCATTACAATTTATAGATTTGCAGGAAAAGTGCCTTATAGAATTACAATGATCCGGGAAAAAATGTTATGAAATAGCATATATCAGAGGTGGGGAACGCGCAGCCTTAAGGCCGCATGCGGACTCCGTGATCTTCTTGTGCGGCCTTCATAAAAGCTAGCACTTGTATTAATTTTATAGATTACAACAATATAGAACGGCATGAATGTATGTACGCAGGCTTCGCGTTACGAAGCTTGATCCAAATATTCAATTACTTTCAAGCAAGAAACAAATGCAAATATCCCACTAGCTTAAATATTCCATCGGATTTTAAAATTATTTTAGGAATTGTTGCTATGTAAGTTATTTATAATTTAATACTATTATTTTTCTATTGTCTTTCTTTATAATGTTAAAATTATTTAACATTATAAATGTTAAATAATTTAAATTGTTAAAATTATTTAACATTATTATGTGTGTGTGTGTGTGTGTTTACTTGTGCTTACATAAATAAATAAAAATACCAACAGTGAAATATAAAAAATTACAGTGGTATCTATGAATCTAATAATTTTATAAAAAAATAATAATTAATAATTAATGTTATAGCAAGTTTTTACCCTTATGTGAATACAAAAATATTTTATATTGTAACTTTTTAAATCAAATAATAAATAAATAAGGACATAATTTTTTGTTATTTTTCTATATAATGCACCAAATTGTTAAAACTCTACCTAACTATAATAATTTCATAAAAGGTGCATTTATAGGTACATCAACTTAATGCGGCCTCCTTTATTACTACCTATTTTACATGTGGCCTCTATTGGTAAAAAGGTTCCCCACCTCTGGCATATATCATTAGAAAGAATCTTAGGAATTTACTTAAATGTACTGTAAAAAAATTCTAGGTTTTGGGTTCAGTGAAAGTTAATTCTAGTCCAAAGTCAATCAATTCAAAAAAGAAAAATAAATCTTCTTACCTTTTCTGAAGTCGTCGAATCCCGGGCTGAAAGTTGTTTAAGCAGTAATTTTTAGAGCTGGTTGTTTTTCTAAACTTTTATTGCACGCTACTACAAAAACTATAAAAACATTACTGACACACGAACACTACAAAAACATATCTAATTAAAGGTTACATTAAATTTTAGCATAAGTCCGCACACCTAATCTGCAGCGCGTTTTGTGCGGCTTCTATCAATCAGTTTTCAATCAGTTCTGTTCGGTTCTATTTACAAAAAAGTCTCCTCTGCATTTGCGCATGCGTTGAGAGTACATATTCCTCGACATCCTCCCACCTTTGAGTTTCTGAACTTTGAAACTCAAATATATTGACGAGGATAGTTTACAAGCCCAGTCTTTTCACTGGTTTCACAGTGCGGCCACATCTGGTCGTAGTCAACACCTCTGATTCAGGGAGATCCGATGGCAGTTCCTGGGAGTCTGGACTATCGAGTTCTTGTTGTGAAGGTTTGGATTTACTCGGATCTCTACGTCTTTCATCATTTGAAGCAAGAACACTTTCATTTTTAAGTTCTCGACACTCTTTGTCGGGTAAAAACTTATGACACAGACTGTGTCTGGCTTCTGGCGAGATTTCTAGATCATAAAGTCTCTGTACAGGACGAATTTGAGTACCCGCACTCGTCTTCAACTTTACCACCCTAACGATGCCGTCCTCCCGTGGGTAAACTTCTAAGACTAGCTAAAGGCCATTGAATTCGTTTTAAGTTGTCTTGGCCGATGAGTACGACATCGCCGACTGATATTGGTCTGAATTTTTTCGATCGTTTAGTCTCTTGCCTCAAATAACCGAGATATTAGGATCGAAACCCTTTTCTCAAATCAGACCTTAATCTTTGGATGTATTGGAATTTTTTGCACATGTCAACTCTCTCAATAGCGTCCAAGTCAGGCACTCCGACTTCCCTTATTTCATGCAAAAACATTGCTGGTGTTAAGGGAACGAGATCGTCTGGATTTTCGGAGATATACGTCAGTGGATGAGAGTTCATTAAATGCTCGATTTCACATAAAACAGTGCACAATTTCTCATAGTTCAAAGAAGTCCGTCCTAGAGTTCTTAACAGAAGTTCTTTTATTATCCCTATTAGTCGTTCCCACCAACCACCCCATCAGGGAGCAGAAGGTGGAATAAACTTCCAGGTTATCTTTTTTACAGCACACTCAGTTTCTATCTTTCCCATGTCTATCTTCTTCAGGGCATTACTTGCACCTTTAAAATTGGTGCCATTGTCAGAGTATACTATTTTTGGCCTCCCTCTTCTTGCAACGAAACGTCTGAAAGCTTGTAGAAAACTTCAGTGGAGAGAAAAGACACCAATTCAAGATGAACCGATCTATATACAGCACAAGTGTATATAATTACCCATGTTTTCAGGTTGCCCTTCAGAATTAAAGGTCCACAGAGATCCACACCTATAATCTCAAAAATAGCCGCATCTCTTACTCTATCCTGCGGCAAGGAAGTGGATTCTGCGTCGAAATGAGTTGCCGCAAATCTTTTACAACGGATGCACTGTTTGTGGTTTTTTTCTAATAGTCTTTCTACACCGCAGTACCCAGTAATCTTCTCGGATTAAATTCATCAAAATTTGTACTCCTGCATGTGACTGTTCTTCATGCTTCCATTGTATCAGTTTTGACACAACTGGATGATCAGATGGTAATAAGACAGGAAGTCCAAAGTTCTGGGTGTCGTCTCTTCTTTCGATTCTAGTCTTTACTCTTAAAAGCCCATTGGAATCAGTAATTATTTGTAGACCTTTCAATCTTTGGTCTGTTGGTCCAGAAAAAGATTCTTTTTGCACTAATTTCATTAATATGAATTCAGCTCTGCCTAATTCTTCGACGTTTAAACTTCCGTTTATGCGTTCGTTTTTCTGAGCTTTAGCATTGTAAACAAATCTATAGATCCATGCTGTAACTTTTAGAATTTTGGCATATGAAGAAAATCTGTTGTATATTTTCTGCTCATCGTCTTTAGCCTCTAAGTTCATAGCAGTTATGATGGTCTTCCGCCTTTCAGAATTTACTACTTCCATCTCCGGTAAGGCTTCGGATTTTGGCCATTCTTCTTCAGGTCTCTTCAACCAAGATGGTCCCTCTCACCATGCTGACTCCTTCAATTTTTGAGCCGTACAACCGCGTGAGGGGAGATCAGCAGGGTTGCAAATTCCAGCAATATGATGCCAGTCTTTAGGTGCACTTAACAGGCGGATCTCTTTGACTCTGTTCATGACAAAAGTTGCCCAAGGTTCTTCTTTCTTTATCGAATAAAGAGCATTGGTGGCGTCGGTCCAGAAAAATGTTTTAAACTTTTTCATCCCAAGATCTCTAATAGTTACGTGGGCCAACCTTACACCAATGTTGCATGCCAACAACTCCAATCTAGGAATACTAGTGTTTTTTAATGGAGCCACTCTTGCCTTAGCTTGTATCAGTTGACAAATAACATTGTGCTGTTGTTCAATCCTCAAAAATATGCAAGTTGCATATGAGGTCTTACAAGCGTCACAAAAAATGTGAAGAGTTGCTTTTTCCGACTGCTCTAGTTCAAAACGCAGCCATCTAGGTATCTTGATGGATGCTATGAGATCTAACTTCTTCATCCATCTGAAAAATCTATTTGATAAGTCCTTGGGCAAAACTTCGTCCCAGGCTAACTTAATTTTCCAAGTTTCTTGAAGTATTAGCTTTAAGATCAATGTTACTGGACAGGTATACCCAACTGAGTCAAAAATGCGACTTGCGATTGATAATAATTTTCTTTTAGTATATGGTTCGGCAACTTCTAAGTCTATGAATGAGCAGGATAAGGTGTCTTCGATAATGTTCCAAGTCATGCCTAATACATTTACTTCGGTCTCGTTTTTCTCATCTAACAAGCTATTTTGTGCGTTCGTTGTCCAGTCCCGTAAATTGAATTGTGCCGAAGACAGTAGCATGCAAGATTCAACGACAAATTTTTCCATTTCGGGGACACTTCTGAAGCTTATCACGCAGTTGTCTATGTAAAAGGATGCCTTCAACTGCTCTGCTGTGTCTCGAAGAGCTTCAGGGGCTTCATTCAAATGATGAGATAACGTAGCATGGAGTAGGAATGGGCTTGCGGTGACTCCAAACACTACTCTGCAATGACGGTATTCAACAATCTTCCCATCTTCATCATAACAAAGGAATCGTAAATAGTCTCTATCTTCGTTTCTAATTCCGATTTGGAGGAAAGCCTTCTCAATATCGAAAGTGATGCCTATTTTATTCTTCCTGAATCTGTTCAACAGCGTAGGAATAACTTCTACGAGATTCGGACCCTTTTCTAAGCAATCATTGAGAGACAGCATTCCCTTCCCGTGCGGCGAAGCGTCGAACACAGGCCTGATCTTTGTCGTTAAACTTGTTTCTTTCACTACAGGTCGGTGAGGCAAATAGTGGACACCTTCGTACGAATCATCAGGAGCCCTTTCTATAACGTTCTTCGTCAGCCATTCGGAAAAAATATTCCCATATTCTCGAAGAATCTCTATGTCTAACTTATTTTTCACTGCAACAAGCCTCTTCTCTGCAATGTGTCTATTGGATACGAGCGTTTCCTTTTCTCGAACCCAAGGCAGAGCCACTTCGTACCGTCCAACATGATCTCTTTTAACAGTACTTAAAAATATTCTTCAGTTTCTTTTTTCAAAGCTTCATTGGTTTTATCTACATCGATTTCCGAAATACCTATCACATCTAGCTTCCAAAGGTTCTCTAGATCGTTCGTTAAGAGAGAAGTCACACAAAAGGTGTTGATTTCATTTTTACTATCCGTTAAAGGAATTTTCCCCATTAAAGTCCATCCCAGCTTAGTATGTACTGCTACTGGCCCACTACTGCATGAATAAATTTTGCCAGTTAGCAGCTTTCCTCCCACATCGGCTCCTATCAACATATGTATAGTGTCATCTTCAAAACGTACATTATTTACTTTGTCAGACAGAAAAATCTCTTTCTTCTCAAGTTCATAAATCCACGGACCGATCGGAATTTTAGGAATTTCATTACAAATTCTATTTTGATCTAAGACCTCAAATGTACAACGGAAAGAGTTATCAGGGCTAATAACATTTACCTTATATTTCTGGTGGGTTTCTTCTTGAGTCTGCACTTCACCTAAGAGTGTATGTTTTATTTGTAACTCGCCATTAGACTGAAGTCCTACTTGATCAATTAATTTTTTCGTAACATAATATTTCTGCGAGCCGGAATAAATTAACGCTCTAAAGGACATCTCTTTGCCATCGTTATTTACTTTGACAATCAAGGTCTGCAATACTACATTCATGGGGCGCGCCTGATTAGATAGAACACTGTTCTGTATGCTTTGGTTTTGCGGGATGTCCTCTAATTTATCAGAATTGTCGTTAATCTTCCCCGGGCACATAATTCTAAAATGACCCTTTCCACACAACGAGCAGCTGACTTTCGCATTACAGAAGCGAGAAACATGCCTTAGCTTCAAACATTTAAGACATGCTCCCCGCTTTATCAACATCTCTCTCTTTTTATCGTATGTCAAACTTATATCCTGTCTACATTCTGGGCTGGAGTGAAATTTATTGCAGAATACGCACGTTATTCGTGAATCATTTGTTTTGCTTTCAGCTGAATTAAACAGCTCAGCGGCGGAGGGATAGATTCTCTCTCGCCGGATTGGCGTCATTTTGTTTTGACTATCCCAACCAAACCCGCTCTTTGCTAGTTTCATTTTCTCTTCGCTTTGAATTTCGAGACGCAAGAATTTCATGAGGCTTTCTAATTTATTGTCACTCTCCTTATTTTCCTCTTTTGAGCTAAGGGACAATGAACTTAAATTTCTCTCCCATATTCTTAAAATATCAGTCGGGAGACATGACTCCACAAGTGGTATAATATAGACGCATAATTATTGCTCGCGACTCCTAATATTTTTAACGATCTCACATAGGGTAGGTGGGGGCAAAGGTTCGCACATACATTTTAAAATGACCGGGAAGAGTTTTAGGAAGAATAGGGTAGGCAGTGCATTCCTCTACTTCCAGTCAGTTGCCTCGTAAAAAATGTTGGAGTTAAGACCCCCTCTTGCAGAGAAAATGAGGTAAGTTTATTTTTGTCTCTTTTAATGTAATTTTTTGCAACTTTTGAGTAATTTTGAGCATCACTCAAACTCACGAACTGTTTTGGGATTATTTTCGCATGTTAGGGTGGTAAATAACCTTTCAAATCCTACCTTAAGTTTTGGGTTAACTCAAATACAGTGGCTTCTATTCTGCAGAAACAGAACCAGCACGAAATGGGGTAAAGGTTTGCAGGAGTCATGGGGGTAAAGGTTCGCAGTGCAAACCTTTGCCCCATCTGCAAACCTTTGCCGCTCTAACTATTAACATTTGTTTCATGTCCTCTTTTCATTAGGAATCCTTATTAACAACGTCTTTTATTATTAATGGGAATTCACATTTTTGTAATTTTAAAATAAATTATGGTTTTTGATAAAAACTGCCTGTTTTTAATCGGAAAATTTTTTGTAAAATGCTTGAAAATCCATAAATTAAAAATAAAATAAATTAGTACAACACAAAAATAAAATAGCTCTGAACAAAGACCTATTTTACAAGATAAAGGAATTAAATGTTGTTACAAGACATTAAAGGCTTCGAAGGCCTGGTTAGGGAAAAAAGCTCTAAATGAGTAATTTCCAGATTTACAAGTCTTTGAAATGCTCCTTGCGTCACAATTTTTGACGAAATTTTATAAAATTTATTACAAAGACTCCTCTTATACATTAAAATAAAGTTATGTATCCATTTCAGGTTTCGACATCATTCAGATTATCAAAGTTTAACTTAAGCGTGGAAAAGTAAAAAAAATTCACGAGAATTCAGTGTACAAGCATAAAAATATTTCCTAAAAATTAGTTATTCAACGAAAGCACAAATCAAAACATAACCCTGATCAAAATGTATAAGCAATCTAAATGCAAAATTAAGGATAAGGTTAAAAATTGGATCTCAAGGAGCATTTTAAAAAACATAATAAAAATTTCAATTTTTTAAATATAAAAAATAAAATTTTAAATATTTATAAAATTTTATAAGGTGTTTGAAATAGTTTCACTTTAATGAATATCTATGCCCAATTTCATATCTCTGAGGTAAAAATTTCAAAAATTGCTTTGTAATTGTTGTGATGATAATTAATAGTTTTGGAAGTGATTAAAGTTAATATTAATATCGGGTATTTAGATAATTAAATTAGTAAAGTAAGTAAATTTTAGTAACGATTGTGCTTTGTTTTAATCAATTTATTAAGCCTCTGCTATATATATGTAAGGGTTATACTTGTGGTGATCAGATATTAATTGATTTGATTAATGTCATCGCATTTGGAGAAGGTGCGCAAGTTTCTCTAAATGTTTTGACATTGAGAAGAATTAAGTTTGAAATAGATCATCACAGGTTATACCTTATTATTGTTAATATTGATAAATTAATAAGTCTTATTTATGAACCTCGTGAATGGCTGGTATATTTTTTTTTATTGTTTTTTTGGCTGGCGTTTTGTAATTTAAATGGTAAAGGTCTTAGAAATATTCTTTGCTTTCCTTCTATCCTTAAAAAAATAACCCAGCGCCTAGCAACAGCTTTGATAGCCTCCCCCACTATCGGTAACCCAATACGTCCGCCACGGCCCTTTTTCGAACGGGGAGAAATCTTGGAAGGTCAGATGCAAGGCGCTCAGGGATACATCGCCGGGTGGATGACCAGGCCGCCATGAAATTAAGTTAACCAACAAGAACGAGATGAGGGGTGGAAAAAAATTAATTGTATAAACAATTGCAGAGTGCAAGAGTGCCACCTGTAGCCTTCCCCCCTCATTTAGGCCATTACAATTCTCGGAGCATCAAGGAACTATTTGGTGTGGAGGATGGTTTCACCGGACTGATGTGGTGGTGACAAGGTGCTGACTCGGAGCGCGGGAGTTTGAAAAGAAGGAGAAGATTTCTGGATCCTGGACGTGGAGGCGAGGGCGAAAGACCGAGGGGTCGGGGCTGGAAGCTCTGGCCTCGATACAACGCTAAGATCCCGACGATGAAGTGACGCGACGGGTGAATTTCTTTTCCTTCCTTTACTTCTATAAATTCTATCCATAACCTCTCTACCTTTGATTAAAGCTGCAGCAACATCATTAAGATTAGATTTAAATGTATAATTGAAATTAAGATGAGCAATTGCATATAGAATAATTCAGGTTTTTTTTTTTATATTCGCCAGCCATTTCATTTTGAATTGTCATTGTATATATTTTATTGTGTTGCGAGGATATAGAAGTTGGTTTTTATAGCAATTGTATTATTGATGATTTAATATTGGTATCCCAAAAAATGTTTAATAGAACTGATTACCAGATTGGTGGTAATATTGTTAATGTAATCGGAAGGAATAAATTTGTTATGTTAAGTATATCTTTGTCATGTCGGTCCTTGCCTTTTTAGTAAATTTGCTGATTTTCAGCTTTAGGTTTTATTTTATTTCAGCAGATATGAAGCTTTTTCTTTTAGGTGAGATAATTTTATTTCTAGGTGCTCTCCAAGGTTAAGTAAATTTATTAGATTTAATTTCATTTTTTCTTTTGGCTCATTAATCACCACAGTGATGCAGACAGTAATGAACCAGTGTTAATTATAATTATTAATTGTTTATGGGTTATTGCATTTAAAAACAACACAACGCAACTTACCATCTATCTTAAAATGTACTAACCACCAACGGCCAAATGGCAAATATTGTTGAATTTAAATTTTACTGAAACCCACCTTAAATAGTAAGAGTTATTCCTACCTTCAATTCAATTCATTAATTAATTAATAAGTAACCAGTAATAATATAAATTAAAGATTTTAAAATTAACCCTATATAACTACAAACTTCGTTGCCACAAATGGCGCCTGTGTCCTACCCACGCTGTGCCATTTTTTTTTCTTCAAATGGTACAAGTCGTGAAGACTGTTTGCAAATGAGCCATTTTTTTTTTCCCATTATCCTTTCTTTCGGTGAGACGGCATGACATTAAATTTTGGTATAGTAGAGGCTTAATCTTATTTTGGCACAGATTTTTTGGTTCATATGATTTTTATGTGGTTATGGTTATTATTAATTTTGATATTTTAAACGATGTAGATTTTAATTAGAAATTTTTCTTACATTCCTATATTTTGTGCAATTATTTTGAATATTGATTTTTTTTTTCATTTTGAATTATTGAACGATATAAATGTTTTTTTGGTGTTTTACTTAAGAGTATTGTTCTGTTAGTGCATTTAAGGATACATTTCGATTTGGAAGTTATTTTTACATTCCTATATATTTTGCGTTTATATTGAATATTGAATATTTTTAACATCTTTAAACATTGATAGATATTTTTATTAAATATTTTTATTGGTATTTTGTTGTTTTAACGGTTTTTATTGCTATGCTAGTGGTTTTAAGTATAATATTTGATTTGAGGTGCTAAATGGTGTATGTTTTACAATGTCTCCCATAGTATATTTGCATACTAAGTATTGATAAATTTTTAATTGCAATTCTACATGTCAGATAATTTTTTTTTGGTTATTTTGGGCTTCATATCACGAGTTTTTTTTGTCTTGCCAGGTGCTAAGTTTTTTCTGCTTTCCTCTTGCCATTTAGAGCTGGTCTCATGGTAAAACGGGAAGTAGTTTTAGTTGGGTTCTTGGACAGATTGAAAATTACATTAAATTTTTTTCATATAATAGTTAATGATATTGTTTTTCACACGAAATTAGTTACAATTGGGTTTAAGATTCAAACTTCAATGTCACAGGCTGGGAAATTTGAATGCTGCGGTCATTTCAGTACCTAATAAATTCAGTTTCTCATGTCGGGTATATGTTTGGAATTAATACCAGTTGGGTTTGTTTACAAATTTAATTAAAATGGGGGTTAATATTCAACTTCAATGTCACAGGCTGGGAAATTTTGAATGTTGTGGTCTTTCAGTACCTAATAAGTTCAGTTTCTCATGTCAGGGATTTGTTGGATTCAATACCAGTTTAGTTTTTGCAGAGCTTTAGCTTAATTTAATATTGTTTAATTTCTTTTGTAAGGCATACTAAGGTGTCCGATAATTTTGTTTATGTGTAGGGTTAATGTTAAATTTTTTTGGTGCTCTTGTCTATAAGGTTTCATGTGCATATTCTGTTTTGAACGGATCAGCATGACCTTTGGGGATCGACTGTGTTTCGATTCGACCGGTTTTTGTTTATTTAAGTAGGGCATACAGTTTTTGAATAAGTTTGGTTATGTTATTTTAGTAGGTATGTTTGCGTTGGTCTGTTCAGTTCGGTTTATGCAATTAAACGTTAGACAGGGCTTCTTGTGTTAATCATTATTTTTACTAAGCATATTAGAATTTCATTGCCGCGAGGGACGAAGAGTCTCTCTTCGCAGGCTGGAATTACTTTTGGTTTGGTAGGAGTAAATGGTGGAGTACTTAAATATTGGTTTCAAAATTTTATCATTTACTTAGTTTTGTAATGTGTACTAAGGTGTCCAGGAGGTTAATGAACGTTAGACATAGCTTCAGATTTTAATCATTAATTTTTACTAAGCTTATTAGAATTTCATTGCCGCGAGGGACGAAGAGTCTATCTTTGCAGGCTGGAATTAAAATTGGTTTGGTAGGAGTAAATAGTGTAGTTAACGATAGGTCTCAAATTTCTATCAATTACCTGGTTTTGTAATGTATACTAGGGTGTACGGGAGGTTAAAATTTTTTTTTGTTATATGTACAGTTAAAGTGGTAATTTTTGTACACCTGTCTCACATGTTTCATATACATTTTTTTGAGGTTGAACAGTAAACATGTTAATTTTGATTGAACAGTGATAATGAAATTCGTAAGAGAGAATTTTGTATTGAGTTTTGTTCGAAGAGGTTTTGTTTATTTGTGTTAAGCATACGTTTTTTTTTATAAATTTGTTACGGATTGTATGCTATGGTCGCACTGTCAATTTCAAATTATAGAAGTAAACTGTGGACAGGATGTAATGTTTTTGAACTGATTGTTTTAACCGAGGATGATTATTTTGCTGTGCAGTTTTTTAGTGTATATTGTTTAATTGTAAGTTGAGCATACAGTTGTGGTAATGAATTGTTTTAGATATATGTTAGGTGTTCAATGTTTCATTTTTGATTGTTTATATACATGGGGTTTATATATATGTTATATACATGGGGTTTATATATATGTTATATATATTTTGCTTGTTTATATATATGTGGTAATGAAAATTTTTTTTCGGGTAGTATGCTACATGTTCCATGGTTTATATTTTTGTTTATAAGTAATCGCTCATGTATATGTGTTTTGTTATGTTGACCCGGGTCGAATGGGAACAATATATCACATTGTGTAATGTAATTTTATACTTTAGTCAATTCTTTTAATTCGTGAAATTTTTCCACGGTGATCTGTGTTTTTTTTTATTAAAAAAAAAAATTTGTGCCAAATTTTTTTTTTCTCGCGGAAAAGGAGGTATTTGTTGTGATGATAATTAATAGTTTTGGAAGTGATTAAAGTTAATATTAATATCGGGTATTTAGATAATTAAATTAGTAAAGTAAGTAAATTTTAGTAACGATTGTGCTTTGTTTTAATCAATTTATTAAGCCTCTGCTATATATATGTAAGGGTTATACTTGTGGTGATCAGATATTAATTGATTTGATTAATGTCATCGCATTTGGAGAAAGTGCGCAAGTTTCTCTAAATGTTTTGACATTGAGAAGAATTAAGTTTGAAATAGATCATCACAGGTTATACCTTATTATTGTTAATATTGATAAATTAATAAGTCTTATTTATGAACCTCGTGAATGGCTGGTATATTTTTTTTTATTGTTTTTTTGGCTGGCGTTTTGTAATTTAAATGGTAAAGGTCTTAGAAATATTCTTTGCTTTCCTTCTATCCTTAAAAAAATAACCCAGCGCCTAGCAACAGCTTTGATAGCCTCCCCCACTATCGGTAACCCAATACGTCCGCCACGGCCCTTTTTCGAACGGGGAGAAATCTTGGAAGGTCAGATGCAAGGCGCTCAGGGATACATCGCCGGGTGGATGACCAGGCCGCCATGAAATTAAGTTAACCAACAAGAACGAGATGAGGGGTGGAAAAAAATTAATTGTATAAAGAATTGCAGAGTGCAAGAGTGCCACCTGTAGCCTTCCCCCCTCATTTAGGCCATTACAATTCTCGGAGCATCAAGGAACTATTTGGTGTGGAGGATGGTTTCACCGGACTGATGTGGTGGTGACAAGGTGCTGACTCGGAGCGCGGGAGTTTGAAAAGAAGGAGAAGATTTCTGGATCCTGGACGTGGAGGCGAGGGCGAAAGACCGAGGGGTCGGGGCTGGAAGCTCTGGCCTCGATACAACGCTAAGATCCCGACGATGAAGTGACGCGACGGGTGAATTTCTTTTCCTTCCTTTACTTCTATAAATTCTATCCATAACCTCTCTACCTTTGATTAAAGCTGCAGCAACATCATTAAGATTAGATTTAAATGTATAATTGAAATTAAGATGAGCAATTGCATATAGAATAATTCAGGTTTTTTTTTTTTATATTCGCCAGCCATTTCATTTTGAATTGTCATTGTATATATTTTATTGTGTTGCGAGGATATAGAAGTTGGTTTTTATAGCAATTGTATTATTGATGATTTAATATTGGTATCCCAAAAAATGTTTAATAGAACTGATTACCAGATTGGTGGTAATATTGTTAATGTAATCGGAAGGAATAAATTTGTTATGTTAAGTATATCTTTGTCATGTCGGTCCTTGCCTTTTTAGTAAATTTGCTGATTTTCAGCTTTAGGTTTTATTTTATTTCAGCAGATATGAAGCTTTTTCTTTTAGGTGAGATAATTTTATTTCTAGGTGCTCTCCAAGGTTAAGTAAATTTATTAGATTTAATTTCATTTTTTCTTTTGGCTCATTAATCACCACAGTGATGCAGACAGTAATGAACCAGTGTTAATTATAATTATTAATTGTTTATGGGTTATTGCATTTAAAAACAACACAACGCAACTTACCATCTATCTTAAAATGTACTAACCACCAACGGCCAAATGGCAAATATTGTTGAATTTAAATTTTACTGAAACCCACCTTAAATAGTAAGAGTTATTCCTACCTTCAATTCAATTCATTAATTAATTAATAAGTAACCAGTAATAATATAAATTAAAGATTTTAAAATTAACCCTATATAACTACAAACTTCGTTGCCACATAATGTCCCCCATCCCCTTAATTTGCTTAATTTTTACAGATTTTAAAAGAATGAGTAAAGCCTAAGATATGATATAACGATAGTGTTAATAGTTGATATTTTAGTTGGAAGTTCTTTAGTTTAAGAAAAAAATTATTGAGATTAACCCCTTTTCATTTTGTGAATTTATTTGTTAGATTCAACTTTCTGTGTTAGTTGACATTTCATTTCGAAGTTATTTAGTTTAAGAAAAAAATTATTGAGATTAACCTGTTGAATTTGTGATTTTCTATATATGTAACACCTTTAAAAAGATTACAAAATGTGAAATAAAATTATTTAGACAACTCTTTTTGTGATTTTCGATGCCTATCTTGTAAGAAACCAACGAGTGGGGCAAAGGTTCGCAAACAGGTGTTTTGGTAAAATTAAAAATTCGGTGACTAAATCTTTCGGGAAAAAATTCATTATTTTATAGAAGGTAGAGGGGATACCCAACTACAATACAAGTGACTTTTTGGGGCGATAGGATCTAAAGGAGGCCCGTAAGAAACCCAAAACTCAAAACTGCAAACCTTTGCCCCCACCTACCCTATGTTTCGATTCGGTCGTAAAGTTTAAAAAGAGGAAGTTTTAGGCCTTTACCCATTGTATTATTCATCATAAGACCGAGTATTTCTCGGATATAAATTTCAATTAAGATGTCGGTTCTTGCAAAACGCGATTTCAGACATTCTATAGCCTGCCCGTAATTCTCTGCAGTTGGTGGGAACAACTCAACTATATCTCGTGCACAAGATCCCTTTTGGGTTGCCTGAATGAGATACTGATATTTGTCTTCATGTACAATATCCGCATCATTATGAATTTTCTCAAACTGACCCCAAAACGTAAGACATTCTTGATATCGCCGTTAAATTTTTTAGTTCAAGGTTAGGCAATTTAAACTTTCGATTTGAAGATGTACTATCGGTTGAATTATTAAGAGTTTTGTTTAGCCCTTCCAAACTATTCAAGTGTCGATCTAGCTTGCTTTTCAGGTCTAAATATTTATCCTTATACTCATCAATTGATTCGTATTCTTCATCAAATCTTTGTTGAGAACAATCTTTAACACTTGTTAAAAGATTCAATATTTGAGTATCAATTGTTTCAATATTCTTATGTTTTTCCTCAAGTTTAACAATTAAACCAGCTATAGTGTCAGCATCATCGACTTTCGTATTCAATGCCTCATTTATTTGAGTAGCGAGTCGAGTAAAACTAGCTCTAATCGGCGTTCTTAACTTTTTCAAGTTTTCCACATTTATGGAATCTAACTTTCAATCCCGGCAGGGATGCCAGATTTTGGGTTCAGTGAAAGTTAATTCTAGTCCAAAGTGAATCAATTAAAAAAAAAAGGAAAATAAATCTTCTTACCTTTTTTGAAGTCGTCGAATCCCGGGCTGAAAGTTGTTTAAGCAGTAATTTTTAGAGCTGGTTGTTTTTCTAAACTTTTATTGCACGCTTCTACAAAAACGATAAAAACATTACTGACACACGAACACTACAAAAAAAACATCTAATTAAAGGTTACATTAAATTTTAGCATAAATCCACACACCTAATCTGCAGCGCGTTTTGTGCGGCTTCTATCAATCAGTTTTCAATCAGTTTTCAATCAGTTCTGTTCGGTTCTGTTTACAAAAAAGTCTCCTCTGCATTCGCGCATGCGTTGAGAGTACATATTCCTCGACACTAGGATTTGTACTCTCAACTACTAGTTTGTACTTTCACTGCTAGTGTCTAGGTGAAAATAATTTGAAAAAGATTTCAAATTATTTTCACCTAGTGGAGATAATATTTTGCACTAGTCTCAAATGAAAACGGATGGGCTTTGGAGAACCTCTCTATCCCCACAATCTTGTAAATGTGGCTTTATTTAGACAAAAAGTAAAAAAAAAAAAATCGAATACTTTTAGACACCTTATGCATAACATCAATTTATGAAACATCTGGAGAATGTTCAGCACTTTTTTACAGAGCATTTTGCGCATACTTTTAGATACCATACAACATGAACAAAATGCGATAGACGTAGATAAAGTATTTATTTAGAGTATAATAAAGATAATATGGCATTTCCTCGTTTTACTTTTAAATGCATCCTAGCTTTGTAGCTAATAAAAGCAAGTTTTGCTGACGTAGTATGTGGAAATACTTGCATCAAATTGAAAGGATATTTTTTGCTACGTTTACTGTTTTGTGAGCCATTTTCCAAAAACATTTATCCTGCACAAGATATTTATCATTCCCAAAATATATTTTGAAACTTCTCTGTCTCGGCGCTTTTTCATATATTCTCACAATCCATTTTCAGTGCTCAGTTCTAACTTAGAGATTACAATATGTCTAGACGAAAGTGCTTATTGAACATGCGTTTAAATATTCTCTCTCGGTTTTGTTTGTTATGTCATCATAATGCATGATGAAAATGGGGGAAAAATGTATCCAGGGTAATCTTAGTTTCCATTAGAAGACAAAGCGCGTTTTGCAGAATCAGTAATGCAAAAATAGAAATAGTTGATATAATACTCAAGCTGCAAATGGTTTTATCTTTTTACTGCAAATCAACTGTTAATTGCGAAATCAGAATTATTTAATAAAATGTATGTATATATATATATTTGGGTGTAAAAATTCAATACATATGCGTATTTTTTATATTTTCATAGCAGTGTTGAGTTAGTAGTTTCGCGCTTGTTCGAAAAGTTTTCGAACGATTTAGTTGTGGGAATAGGCGTAGCGTGTTTCCAACTTTTTTTGTGTGTGTGGGGGGGGGGGGGCACGAAGTAAATTCAGTTAGGGTTCTCCTCTTCGCATTGACTGCCGGACGGTCCTCAAAATATGAAATATTATGATATTTTAAAAAATTGAATAACAATAGAATTGATGTTTGAGTAGTATTCAAAAGTTATACAACGAGAAAAAAAAATATAATAAAAATGAAACGAGAAAAAAATATAGCATCGAATTTTTGTTATGGATCATATCATTGTTAAAAACTACGTTAAAGCTAAAGATATAATCGGAATCTTCAGTTTTACAGTTTGAAAAAGCGGGAAAAAACCTACTTTCTTAAAAGTTTCATACAATTTTCCGATTTTAACTGAACTTATATTAAGGTTTTATTTTATATCATGTTAAGTTCGGGGGGAGGGGGGGGGCACGCGCCCCCCGACGCTACGCCTATGGTTGTGGGCTATAAAAAAAAAGAGGTATCCCATCGTTTTTACACAAATTTACATTACTATCTGTTTTAGTGCTTCAAAAAAATCTAAAGGATTTTTGCTCCTTGAAAATAAGACGAAAAACGAAAAAAAATATTCCGAGATTGTTTTGACACGTAGATGCCTCAAACGCTATTGACCTACCCGCCCTGATGGATGCAGACGACAATGAGATGCTAGCAAATGAGCCTCGTCCTATGTTCTAATCAGCTGCACTTCATACTGAGGTTTAGCCTGACGCACTGCCATCCCTCCCACTTCTCAAACTTCCATTGAACTCACTGTCTACTCGATACAATGAAATAGTTTATGCGATAAAGTTTTGGGGATCTGGGAACGATAAAGAAGTTTCTTTTTTTCAATTAAAAATAATATCTTTGCTTTTCGCCATTTTGGCTAAAGAAATAAATGCTTCATAGGAACATTTATATATATATATATATATATATATATATATATATATATATATATATATATATATATATATATATATATATATATATATATATGTGTGTGTGTGTGTGTGTGTGTATATATATATATATATATAAATTTCTATTTACTTATAACTATATTTATTTCTATATTTACCTACTATAAATACAGGCACCGACAGACCAACAGACAAAAATATGTGACATAAAATTTTAAATTACCCTTTTATTTTGCTATTAATCCCTTTCCTTTCGTCCAGAATTTCCAATCTAAGTATATCTCCTCTTTTCTGTGTTATTATCAATTTATATAATGGTTCTTCTTGAGGTATTCCATGAATATTTTCAATGTGTTTGCTGCTGCATGTTCTATGAAACTGTAAGCTTGGCTTGTAGCAACATAACGTGATCTACATATATAAAAATTCTTTTTTAAGCTGTTCCTACGTAACTGACTTCCATTCAAAGTTCATCGCTATTTGTTGTTGATCCTGTCTAAGTTAGTCTGGACCCCCTGTTCTTATTGATGGTTAAGGAAACTTGGGCAAAACACTGCTCTAGACTATCTAATATCTAGGATAATCTGTTTCCTTCAAGCATTGATTAATAGTTAACTAAATACAATGGAAATATGATATGGAATATTGGTTGTTTGAGACGTATTAATTGCTACCATTTTGTTATTATTTAATGTCTTTAAAAGTTAATTGTGGGTCTTTCAATTGCATTCAAACATGTTCATTTCTGTGAATTTCCGAGGTGTTCATTTCAAACTGTGTTCTAAAATTTCATTGCCTATGTTTAAAAATACACATGACTTTATGCATCAATATATATGCATTTTCTTTCTTTCACGCATGTGCGATTTACTTCACTGTAAATATTTTAGTTCAAGTTTAGTTAGTTAAAGTCACGAGACTTTAAGTTTAGTGTCATTGTATATAAGCAGAAAACGTCATCATATCCGGTATTATACATAGTTTTAGTTAAAAAAATATAACATTTGTTTTTAAACAGATTTATAATTTTTTTTATTAACCTATGCTAATCCATATGTGGAAACAGTAGGGAAAAATTATGTTAACTTTTTGAGATTACTTCAAGGGCATTTTAGAAGAAAGTTTACAAAATTATATTTCTTTATAAACGTGCGTGGCATTAATAGTAGTAATATAAACGTGATAGAAATAAAATTTATTTATAGATTCTTGCAAGGCTACAGTCATGTATCTATGTAAGTGTGTATCAATTTTCAAGCACTCATGGTGTAGATATTATTATTGTTTACAAACTTATATTTACTTAACCTTTAGACTAATTCAAATCTTTTAATTATCCGGGCTAGTTGCTGCCCATGTGCATCAAATGGCCGGACCAGCAAACACACATAATAAAAAAAAGTGTTGCATACTTTCAAAATTTAATTATTCAGAAGTTTTTAATGTATTGCATATATTGTTTTCATTTAGGTGTAATTAAAATAACAAAAAAATAGCAGATATTTTCAGGTAAAAGTGTTTAATTCCTTCGTTTGGTAGCTATGTAGCTGTAGACATTTATAATATTTTGTTTCTAACCCATTTAATGCTGTGTGTATAATCCTCAGCATGGATAAATTGGAGTTCAGTTCATTTTTAATTTTATCTAGTTTATTTTTTCATTTCATAAAGTTTACTTAATTTAAAAATTTGTAATTAAATTGATATCTAAAAGTTAGGTTAAAAAGTACAATTAATCTAAAAAGTTGATAAGTTTTAAATTAACATTAAGTAATTTTCCATTAATTTATAACTAAATAATTTTTCTTTAACTTTTAATTCAGGTAGTTGAAAAAATCTTGTAAAATAATTTATTTAAGTATAATAGAAAGAGTAATATTAAAGAACACTTTGTATGTAAAATAGTATTTGGTTTTTTCTTTCCGTTAGAATAATGTGCACTTAATTTGTTTATACTCCACCAAGAGTGTAAATTTAATGATATCTTACATGCCCTTAGATCTTTAAATTTTTTTAGGGCTAAACACCTCCATTCACGGAAGAACATTTTTATACTTCTCACTCTGTTTTCTTTTTGTCTCTTTTGTGTAACTTAGTGGTTTGTTTTCAGCTTTTGTTTGGATAGTTAACATCGTTTATTCTCTTCTCTACTTCAAATGAGATGTCTTGCTCAAGAGGTTTTAAATCGTTTTGAGAGGATTCTTTAAGTTGTAGATCGCTTTATTGTTTCGGAGTAGGACTGGAGAAGCTTGCGGCCATAAAATACTTGAAAGTGTTTTGAAATGCTGATGGTGAAGTTGCAAAGTTAAAAGCATAATATAAGGTAACAAGGATGTTTTTGGATGAATACTTTTATATTCATTCACTGTACAGATTTCTATTTTATCAATTTAAGTGTAAAATTTAAGCGTAATTTTTTTGTCTGTTTTTACTGAAAAGAGGAGAATATTGTTAAATCTGAAACCGCATGAAAAGAAGATTTTTGATTTTTTAACATTAATACTAAAGATTGTTTGGTATGAATAAAGAAAAGCGTAGCAGATTTTATCGATCAAATGAATAGATAGTGGGACAGATGAAAATAAAATAAAATTAAGTCAGCTTAAACGTCAGAAAATTAACCTTCTTTATTTGTTTTTAATAAAACTAAGCATAACGTTTAATTGCATTTTGCATCAAAACAGGTAAAAATAATTGGGGGAAAACTACATAAACGTAAATTAAGGTTTTGTTTTTCAAGAAAAGGATAAGATAAAATATGTGGTATCGACATTAAACAAAATTTGGAGCTAAGATTTCGAAATTTAAAATAACAAAGGATTTCTTTGTTTGCAACCAATAAAACACAGAAAGAATTATTGAATTTAAGGTTTAAAAAAATTAACACTTGCATAAACAATTATTACATAAATACGTAGTCTAACGATGTGTTAAATGATTGAGAAAATCTTTTGGAAAAAAAAAAACACATGTTACTTAAGATTTGTGCGCTTTTTAACATTTTTAGGCCGACACAGATGAGGTTTAAAACAAAGTTTACACTTTGAAATATCGACCTTATTTATTATGCTGCATATATCCAATACCAGCGAAAATTATCTTTTACTAAAAAATGGGACTTACCATAATTTCATTTTTCCGCATTAAAGAATATTATACAGAACTATAACAATACAGAATAAAAATTTAAAAACTCCCACATTCTGTCATTTTGGTTATAAAATAACGAACGTATATTAAAATATCAGTTCTAGTAAGGAGTTTGTTACGGGAAATTTGTGAATATATTTACAGAATAAGTGAGAATAAATTATGAGCCATTGAGCCATAAATTAAGGAAATGATACAAGCTGTCTAGAAACGAGTTTGATGAAATAACTGATAGAAATATATAAATTGGAATATGCAAACTTCGAAACATGACAGACTACTTGCAATATAAACGTTTTCATTTCTGAAAATAAATTGTTATAAATAGGCTCTAAATTTTTCCATACTGACGGATAATAATTTATTATTAAGTAGAGAGCTGCGGGGGAAAGAAAATTGAGGGATGCTCACATTTGTTCCTGTGTAAGTAATCTACCCTAAATTTAAATGCGACTTAATTCCTTAAAATTTAAAAATATTTTAAGGTATAATATCATTCATCAAAATAATGCTTTACTACTTTTGAATTCTGATAGCGATTTACAGATCTTTGCTGATGTAATCTATATCATCTGTGAAAAATCTTACTGGCAAAATTAATACTGTTATTGCCTATTTTAATTTGAATTTTTAAAGTAATAAATTGTAAAGTATTGCAAGCATGTGATTAATATTATATATATGTATACATATATATATATATATATATATATATATATATATATATATATATATATATATATATATATATATATATATATATATATATATATATATATATATATATATATATTTAAGAATATTTATTTTTTAATTTAATTGTTATATGTATCTTTTTCCAGAAATTTTATGACCATTTATAATTTAGGTTTATTGCAAAAACATGTTTCCTCTTACGGGGGTTTTCAATAAGGACGACTGGGGATTGAAAATTAAAAGTAAATAATTGTAAATTATTACAAGCATGTGAATAATATTTTCTATTCATAAAGGAATATTTATTTCTAAATTTAAAAGTTTTATGTTTGCTTTTCTGAAGTTTTATGGTCATTTATAATTTAAGTTTCTTCTAAAAACTTATAGCGTCACATCTTTCAGAGACTTTCGATAAAGATTGTGGTTTGAAAAATTCTATAGAGCTCATACAATATATATATATATATATATATATATATATATATATATATACACTCATGGACAAAAAAATTAGCGCACCAAGAAGGAGTCTTCAAAATATCACGAAATTTTACATACGTAATGACTACTTTGATATACGTAAATGATAAGAAAATCAAAGAAAAAGGATAATTTATTTCAGAGAAAAAGGCAAAAGAACGGAGGAGTTAATACTACGTTGGACCCCCCTCTAGCGCGAATGCACGATGCGATACGATCGGGCATTGAGTCATACAAGTTCTGTATGATATCTTGAGACATTTCGTTCCATAATTGCTGTAACCTTGCCTCTAGTTCGTTCAAACTCGTGGGATTCCCAACTCGTCGTCCCAAATGATCCCAGATATGCTCGATTGGAGACAAATCTGGGGATCGGGAAGGAAGGGTAGTAACAGTGCGGAGACAGTCTTGTGACACGCTTGCCATATGAGGCCGAGCATTGTCTTGTTGAAAAATGGCTCCTGGGAGCCGTTGCATGAGTGGCAACACATGTGGTTGCAGGATTTCATGAACATACCGCTGGGCTGTCATGGTGCCACGGAACAATACTAGGGGTGACCGTGTATTGTAGGCAATGGCACCCCATACCATCACACCAGCTGTGGGAGCGATGTGTCGCTATACAGCAAAGGCAGGATTGAAGCGTTCACCACGGGCTCTCCACACACGAACACGATTGTCATCACTGCCGAGATTGAATCTGGATTCATCGCTAAAGACGACCTGGTTCCATTCCGCTGCAGTCCAGTTTCCTCGTGCGCGGCAAAACTCCAAACGGAGGCGTCGATGGGTGGGCGTCAAAGGCAGCACTCGTAATGGAAGCCGCGATACCAACTGTCCTTCAGCCAGGCGCCTTCGTATGGTTCGAGAAGACACATATGCCCCTAGTGAAGGTGCTACCTGTGCCTGGATGGCGGCCAATGAAGCAGTTGGCTGTACCCGTGCATTTCTTACGATGTGGCGGTCTTCTCGACGACTGGTCTGTCGAGGGCGTCCTGAGCCTGGTCTTCGTGTACATGATATCTCTCGGGTCCACTGGTCCCAACACCTCCTCACAACACAATCAGAGCGGCCTAACGAGCTACTCGCCTAGCTGACCACCCAGCTTCCATCATCCCGACGATTCTCCCCCTCTCAAACTGCGACAACTGCTTATATTGTCTTCGAACACGGCGTAATGGCATGTCTATCTCAGCTCTTCCTTTGTAAATGATTCAGCACACTCAAACAAGCTTTGGTTACCTGTTTTATACTCCACAGAGTACGATGTTCAACGCCCTCTACCGGCTATACGTAATGAGAAATCACGCTGCATTTCTAATCATTTGCATATCTCCCCGAGATGTACCTTCATTGCAAGTTTCGTTACGATCCCGCAATTATTTCTTGGTGCGCTAATTTTTTTGTCCATGAGTGTATATATATATATATATATATATGGGGCAGTGAAAGGTAAAGTGGTGTAACTCAGTAAGTCAAGTGGTGTAAGTCAAATGAGTTTAACTGCAAAAACTACAAAACATTCCACCATAAATTGAACAAATTATAATTCATAACAATTATTACAACATTGCAAATAATAACTATTTACAATTCCACTATAAATTGAACATGGAGATTACATATTTGCTCAGAAATGAAAAATTTTAAAATGAGACTTACACCACTTTGCCTTTCAACGCCTCATATATATATATATATATATAGATATATATATATATATATATATATATATATATATATATATATATATATATATATATATATATATATATATATATATATTTATATATATATATATATTTATATATATATATATATGTATATATATGTATATATATATATATATATATATATATATATATATATATATCCCCATTACACCACGTCCTTAAATTATATCTTGAAAAGGAAAACAAGCTTATAATTACATGGCTGGAGCTAGACAGCCTGAAAGGAATAAAAATTAAATTTGGAAGCAGTTGGGCCGAATCGTTTATTAGAGCAACAAAATAATATCCGTTCATTTCAGAAGAACGGCTCGGAATAATATCACCTTTCAACATTAAGCGCAAGAGGGCGCGGTAGACATGGGACTCATTTGTAGGGTCAGTAGATTTAGGGGCTTGCGATGCTGACTCACTCCTGAATTTGAACATAGATACGTGTAGAAATGCAAAGGATTTAGGAAAGGGAATTTAAATGTTAGAATGGAGGGCATAATATTTAATATATTACACACACACACATATATATATATAATATATATTACCCATTTTGTACTTTTCTTAAGATACGTGTGAAATTTTTGTGGCGTATTTTATTTACCAACTTCCACACTTATACTTAAATTTTTATCGCTATTCAGGCTCCTTCAAACTTTATTACACGTCAAAGGACTGTAGAAGTCAAATCAAGATTCTACGCCAAGTATTTATTCGAGAATTGAGCTTCCATTCTTTGAGAAAATATTCTAATGATTGCCTAATACTTTATCAAATGAAATGCAACCCGAATGATGAGCAAATATTTTAAAACGCCGAGAATCGCTACACTTATTTATCGCGCTACTCGGATGCGTATTATAATAACGTTAAACTCGAAACAAAAATAGGGTATGTCATTAAATGTTTATTAACTGTTACGTAACTATGTTCTACCGCTATTTCCAGTTATTGTGAAACACTTTAAGGTCTAAAGTAACTCAAATTACTTGAGAATTTCGTGTTCTTTGAGATCTTTAATCAGACACTCCATTCAGCAAATAGATTCGACGCTCTAAAGTATCGTCAATAATTATATAACGCATGTTTTCAACATCATTTAAGACTAAATTAAAAATTCACTGCTGGCCACTGTAAATGCAACACCCTGAAGGATACATGCAAATAACATGAAATTTACAACATGCATTAGCGGAGGTGAGATATGCAATTGATTAGAATTTCAGCGCAGACGCACATCACGCGCGCCTGTGGCGACACTTCAAAGCACTATTTAAGGCTTGGAGAATTCGACGATTTCAAGTTCGGCAATTGTGTTTTTCTTGTGGTTTTTTCAAAAAAAACGATCAATTATGCCTCGTCGAAAACAGAGATCATCTTTTGATCAAGTATCCGAGTTCGACAGAGGAAGGATAGTGGCCTACCGAGATTATGGATTATCTTTCAGGGAAATCGGTAGTCGTGTTGGACGAAACCAAACAACTGTAATGCGGATATGTGATCGTTGGATGCAGGAGGGTACGACGGATCGGCGTGTTCGATCGCATCCACCTCAGCGCACCACTTCACGTGATGACAGGCAAATTGTGCGCATGGCAGTGACGGATCGCTCAGTCACATCACGAACCATAGCACAGCACATGCAGTCTGTAACGCATCATCCAGTGTCTGAGCGTACCATTCGACGCCGTTTACAGCAGAGTGGTCTGTCCGCAGGACGTCCATTGCTTTGTCTACCCTTGACACAAAACCACAGACGTCTCTGCCGCCAATGGTGCGATGACAGAAGGATGTGGACGGCAGAATGGAATGAAATTGTCTTTACTGACGAGTCACGCTTCTGTCTGCAACACCACGATGATCGCATTCGAGTCTGGAGACACCGTGACGAGAGGATGCTGAACAGCTGCGTTATGCACCGCCACACTGGTCCTGCACCGGGTATTATGGTATGGGGCGGTATTGGATATCGCTCTCGCACACGTCTAGTACGCATTGATGGTACTTTAAACAGCCAGCGCTACATCTCCGAGGTGTTGGAGCCAGTTGTCCTTCCTTATCTTCAGGGCATGCCCACAGCCATATTTCAACAGGATAATGCTCGACCACACGTGGCACGCATTGTCCAACGGTTCTTCGTCAATCGACAGATTCAATTGCTTCCCTGGCCGCCTCGCTCTCCGGATCTTTCGCCGATAGAAAACATGTGGTCCATGGTTGCTCTACGATTGACACAGATTCCATCCCCAGCTGCCACAGCAGATCAACTTTGGCAACGTGTGGAAGCTGCTTGGTCTGCTGTACCCGAAGAACTCATCCAAACTCTCTTTGAATCAATGCCGAGGCGTGTGGCAGCGGTGATCTCCAACAATGGCGGCTAGTCTGGCTACTGATTTTGGCAGGAACCACACTTCACAGAAGTCTATAAATTTAATCATTTGATACTTGGTCAACATGTTATCTACAAAATAAATTTTGTTGTGATATCTCTTGTCTTTCTTGGTGTTGCAATTTGGGTGGCCAGCAGTGTATTTGTTACTGATAAAAGTGGTTTATTAGAGGATTCATACAGCTAAATTAAAGAATATTTCATTATAGAGAGTAGATACATAAAAATCTCTGACTTATTATATTAATTTAGTGAAGCTCTAAAAAGATACTCGTTTTATATTAATAAACAACAGCTTTTAAATTAAAGTTTTAGTAGAGGATTAGCTACAGCGTTGGCCATGAAATAGTAATACAGGAGAATAATAAATTTTACAAAGAAATTTCATTCATATACGAGTAATGTAATTCTCATACTTTAATAGATGAATGGCCAAAAATTACTCAAAACTGATTATAAAAGTCCCCCAAATTAATGTGCTTGAAACCGAATTAACTTTTTTAAACAAATAAAAGCCTTAGGTATGTTTTTTAGGGAATTTCATTTGATATTCTTTAAATTATTATATATAACATATATCAGACCCATAACTTTGACGCTTAGAAGTCCTGTTCAGATATATGTATGAGTGATTAGAGAAAACTAAAACAATGAAGAAAATGAATATAAGTAATTGTTTGTATATATATATATATATATATATATATATATATATAATCTTTTGACTTGTATAAAGGGCTTAAGTCAATCAGTTTTGTGTACAAAAGTACATTTCTTTGTACAAAAGACTCAAGTCGAAATTATTGTTCTGCGATTGGTATAAAAACCAATAACTTGGTATATTTAAATTACTGTTTTTGACTTAAGCCCTTTATACCGGGCACGATAGATATATAAGTAATTTTAGTACATAATATATATTATAACATATAAGTTAGTTATTTACAAAGCTATACAAATTTTTCTTATAGCTTGTAGTCACATTTTATTCTACAATCCCAAAGTTATTGTGTAATCGTTAAAGTTTTTGTCAATGTGAGGCAGTCAAAATTAACATCTAAATTTCATTTTGCTCATTTAATTAATCCCAATTATTTCTCAAAAAGCGCTTTTTACTTCATCTTTTTGACTAAGTGCCAATAAATAATTTTTAAGCAATTGAGAGACATATTGTTTTGATGTAACACTATCGATCTCGTCAATAATACCCTTTATAAACGTTTTGGAAAAACCGTGTACGTTTTTTCTAGCATTCAGAACAGCGGAGTCCGTGTTTTTCTGAGCTTGTTTGAACCGATAACTCACGTCTCCTTCAGCTCTTTTTCTGTGAGAGTTGGTTTTCCATTTTTTCCCCTTTTTTGTACTTTTTGTTTGTATAGCTGATTTCAAGTTCCCTGCTCTTTTTTTCCTCTCTCCAAATCTCTTACTCAAATCCTTCTAAAGCGGTTTCGAGTCAAAATGTTTTTATTTGTGATCACTCAATCACTTTAGTATGTTTAGCGCATGAGAACAGCTCTTAAAATACTAGATTCTGTGATTAAATAAGACAAAAATGTGGCTCTTGACAATACACGTTTATACGACAGATTTTTCTAGCTCGAGTGGGGATTTCCATTACATGTTTTAACATAGTTATTAACATTTTTAGGAATCTTATTAGGAATACATTTTAATAAATACCTTACTACTTAATTTGGGAAACTTGAAAAATACTTTTATTTAATTCGACATTCAAGCTGAAGAATATCTAACCTTAGAGCTACTAGATTTCTGTAATTAAGTTATATGGGAAAAACTCATAAGTGAATGTAGAAATTTACCTAATGTCATCTGTAGCTTTTTGAGGCTTCGGTAATTTTTATTTTAATGAATTGGATATACAATAATAATAATAATAATAATGATAATAATAATAATAATAATAATAACAATAAAACTAATTATAATAGGAAATCTGCAAAGCATACAAATGACTGAAGTGGAAAAACTAAAAAAAGGAAGACGATGTAAGAGGAGTATACTTTCTTTTTTAGATAAGCAGGGCCGTTCCTAGGGTAGCTGCCTCCCGTGTGCGAGAATAATTTTGCCCCCCCCCCCCCCCCCGTCATACCGTATGGCTTAATTGAAATATTTTTACCTTAAATGAAACAACAAATTACAGAAAATATTATAAATTCAGTTTATTTTTTTAATTTTACAACCTAACATAATAATTATTATTAATGTATCAATATAATAACAAAATTAATACGTTATGTTAAATAGATACATCACATATCTATTAATACATATACTTAATAAGTAAAAGTCAAAAATCTTAAATAATCTTTGCTTTTCTTGCCTTTTTTAATGGAAATTCTATTATAATATCTGATACATCTATATCTTCCGAAATGTCCTTTTCGATACTAATAATAGATAAGTCTGAAAGCCTTTCTTGTCTCATTGTTGATCTCAAATAATTTTTTATTATTTTAAGTTTTGAAAAGCTTATTTCCCCGTTAGCCACAGCCACAGGTAATGTTTAAAAATATTTGTATGGCAATCACTAAATTTGGAAACAGATGTTATTTGTAAATAGGTATTGAATCATATTTAACGTGTTCATTTGAGGGGAAATATAGGGTGCAACGTTGTCAATTTCATCGCATAAATCTTCAGCTATAATATCTTTTTCATTTTTAAATGGATCATGTCACATACTTTCAACAGATTTACATTTTGTAGACCTATTTGATTTATCTGTTTCAAGGAAATTATTTAGGTCGTTGAGAAAACTGAAAATTGTGTGATGTTTTATTTGTTCGCACCTTTCTTGTATTTTTGATAATGCAGTGTCCAATATTACAAAGTAAAAATTAATCTTGAATTAGTCTTCTGGATTTTTTGGAGCCTCATCTTTAGATTCGTAGTTAAATAAAGAACTTAAAAAAAGGCGCAATGTAAGTTAAGCTGTTTCTCGATAAAGATTGACTTTTGCAAAGAAACGTTCCAAATCGATTTTATTTTAATTTTGTTCATATTTTAATTACAATTACCACTACGTTTACTTTAATAAAAAAATCGTATTTTCTTGATTTCTGAAAAATTTGCCATATTTTACGCACCTGTTAAAGAAATAAAGTGGTGCAGTTCAAAAATCCAAGTTTACACTTGTTCCTGTAGTATATATGTTTAACATTTGCAAATAAAACAAAACATTTAAAATAGAATTAAGTAATGAATCCTAGCTTTTTTTTTTTTTTTTTGCAAAACAAATATCAAACCATAAATGTATTATTTCGATTTCGAACCGCTAATCGCGAAAAGAAAAAATATCAAGTTTACTTACCTGTGAAATATTTTTATTGGTCAGCAATCACAAAATCGAGCACAAAAATTAGAGACAAAAAGCTTTGTTTTTCAGTTGTTGAGATGGACATGTTCAAATATAATATAGTGCAAATTATCTCGGTCCTTGTATTTATAGGCTCAGGGGATAAACGAGTATTTTCCTGCAACCTTACAAAAACCGCCCGCACCGACACGAAGCCGGCGATGCGACGCGATTTGATGGGATGATGGGTTAAAACGTGTTAAAACAAAAACTAACAATGCATTTCCCAACTGGTTGCGACGTGGAGTAGCGTTTTTAAAACCAGTGTGGTTTCCAGTTATACTTGTAAAATGCATTTTTAACTCTAAGTAGTTACCTTGCATAATGATATTTTTATATTGATTATTTTACTAATAAATTAGTTTTAATTTTTTTTAACCTGGTGGCTGACTTGCCGCCCCCCTTGACTTGCCGCCCGTGTGCCCCGCACGCCTGGCATCCCCGGGTTGGAACGGCCCTGTAGATAAGTAACATTATTTGAGAGGTGATATATGTGTGATGATAGAGGGATGAATGTTGAAGAATAATCATGACAACAATCAAATGCTGATAGCTAAAAAATTACATAAGAAAAAACTATAAATGTCTAAATTTTTATTGATGGTTAGCGATATATAAATGATACATGAGACGACATATCATTGGAAAACGATATATGTGTAAATGAGACTTATTTCCCGAAACACCCAGTGGGATCCGACATGACAGCAAGGCCCTAAAAAAAGTTGAGACTTATTTATCTGCATTCTGAATTATTTGGTGATTCTGAATAAAAATTTCGGATTTTTTAAAAATTTTTCTCGTAACTTTTTTAAATAACAATATTTGATATTTTTTATGTCCATCCCATAAATTCTTTATGTTCATCTTTTGCCGTAACTTAAGGAAAAATATAAAAAGGGTTACGGAAATACATACAGAATATAAGTATTTATTAACAGAATACAGGTAGCCCTTCTACAGCCCGGCATCTTACAACACGGTTTCGCTCTATCACGATAGGATAAATTGCAGGAACCCTCGTATAACACTGCAACCTGTAACACGGTTTCGCTCTAACACAATAAAAAAATTGCCAAAACCTTTTTGTACAACATTGTACTTCTATAGCACTAGATAATAGGATTTTTGTTTAACACATTTAAAAACTTAATTACCTTAAAATAATGACGGGAAGGAATAATGAACTATAGTGGTTTTACATGGAAATGTATAAACAAATTATAATTTATTCATTTATAACTCTATAAAATTACAAAAAGGACTAAGCTTAGCTGAAAATCTTGAATCATTTTTCCTGAATGCAGACCCTTCCGCTGAAAGAAGCGGAAAATTCAAAAGGGAGCTGCAAAATTATCTCCATACCGTGAATCTACAATGACCTTGTAAGAACCAGCAAATAAACCAAAATTACAGATTTTTCAAAGAGGATAGAACGTACAAAAATATAAATGAAGAAAAAGGTTCTGAAAGTGAAGGTGATATCGTTCAACCGAAAAAACGTTCTCGTTTGATTGTACTGAGCAGTGATGACGAAGAAAATTATTAAATTAATGTCGTATTAAATGAAAATATTTTTTTGTTTCTTATGTATTGTGTTATACTTATATTTATAGTTTTAGTAAAAATTAAGTTGTTTATATGGAAATTTTAAAAAATGTTTGTTTTTAATAAGTTTTCGGAACGTAACTCCCCTTTTTTGAACTGTCCTTGGGTCTCATATAAGACGGTTTCACACAACACGGCAGTTTCTAGGAACCTATCTATAGGAACCATGTTATAGGAGGGTTACCTGTATATGTATTTAGAAGTGTGTACGGGAGATGCATTTAACTGACTTACTTGACATGAAATGAAAAATACTACATTCATTTATATTTTTAAATAGTAGCAAAATATTTCAATCCGGCCTAAGTATTGAACACATCTTTCTACGCCCAAATCTCATATAATAATTTTCATGCCAGAAAAAATATTTTTCTCCTTCAAACTTTAGAATGCGTAAAAAGTTTCTACAGTTTAGTGAGTGAGTTAAAAGGACCTTCCGGGATGCTTGGAACCCCTTTTTAATGCTTGTGAGTACAGGTGTTTCAGGTAGCCTGTTGGCTGTTCTGAGCAAAAAATAACACTCCCTTTTGACTACAAGTGACTTTAGAATATGGGTATTGCTTTAAGAGAGGATTTTAGAATGAAATGGGTGTGCTAAATATTCCAAAAATCAAGATTACGAATATTGGAAGTTTAGAGTAACACACTGAGGTAGTATGTTTAGAATTTTCATGAGAAACAAACGATAAAGGCATTAAACTGATTAAAATGCTGCAGCGAATAACATGGTCTTCAAAAAATGAATTTTAACGAGAAATTGATAAACTATGCTCGGGGTGCTAAAAGACTTGGTAAAAATTAAAAAATACTACTTCCTGTGAAAGTGGTTAAGTAGATGATACCAATGAATCGGAGGACCACTGCACTAATGTTACAAAGGTTCTTTCACTTCAGACTTTAAAATGAGCAAATAGATCCCTAAATTTTACTTAAATAGTGTATAGAATAACTGGAAAACACTCTGTCTAATCTCAATTAAATACGTTTGTGTACGAGAGAGCTTTATTTCCTTCTAATACAGGAAATTCCAAATAGAAAGTAAGAAATAAGAACCATAGGTATACTATTCGAACACGAAAAAAAAGTAGCTTCCGAAATCCTGTAAAAAATATACTTAATCACAAAGTACGGATGATTATGTGATAATTTCTAAAGCTTCTTCAAGAGAATAACTTTAATATTAGCGGACAATTACTCGCCTTTTATAACTTTAAATCATGTTTTGCACGTACCTTTGCAAAACAATGTTCAGAGCAGCGTACAATACCGAATTTTAGATTGAAAGCCGAGACCGCGAATAATAAGAAATCTAAGTTGATTTCTTTTGTATGAAAAAAGACATAGTGTATAATAAAGGTATAAATGTGTATAATAGCTAATTTCTGGATAGATAACTCGTACAAAAAATAAAAGTATCAAAAGATAAGTTATTTTATCGGTCAGACTTTTGATATCAAAATTTTTCGTTAGATTAACATTTTCATTAAATTTTTTATTCATTTCAGATGAATTTTAACTAGAGATTTCAAAAAATTTCCGACAGTGTATAAAATTCCTTTCTCTATGGTTTTTGCGACGTTTAGCCTATCCTGCATATAGAATCCAATACCAAGATCACGATACCGAGATCAATATTATCAGGAAATGCAATTCGAGGAGGCTGGAAGGATGAGACATTGTAGGCGTGCTTTAATTTGAAACAACTGTGTAATCATCTCATATAGAATGCCTACAGATATCTCTAGCAGGCATTACCTCTGTTCATTTGACTGAGGGCATGCAACTGTAGATTGAAGCGAAAGAGCTTCTAACGATCAAATTTTAAAAATATGTGTTTGCTGCATAAACACTCTCTCTCTTCGTATACTATAAATAAAGTAGGCCTTTATACCTAAATTTCAGGGCGATGTATCTATGATTTTATGACTCTTATTAATTTTTGTCAACTAATGATTATCGCGATAAAATGAATATTTAACCAAGTTCACCATTAAAAGCTACCTGTTTCCATTACCATAGATACAAGTTTACTCATAGAATTATGTGTATTTTTTAAAGCTAGGAATTTGAACAAATGGGAACAAATATAAGAGCTGGATGTAGAAAATAAACAAGCATGCAATATATTCTCGAATTCATTTTATTTTTGACTTAACGCTTATTCCTTTTTACTAGATATCTAAGACCGAAAAAACTTCCGCACATACACACACGCACTTATAAATATGTATTTCTGTATTATTGTACGCATCATAAGAATATTTACGGCAAATTACAGCATTACACTTCTTTTTTCTCGCGTGAAATAAAGTTTCTGAGAAAAAGAAATCATTTGTTCTTCGTCCTTTACCCACGTTTCTTGTTTTGACGGTGGTATTTTATACGGATGTTTTCGATAGACCCTCGTGTTTTTTTTAGCATTAGAAATAATTAAGTTCCTGTTATTCTCGGCTTTTTTGGTACACTTATTCTTTTTTCTTTCTCGTGAGAATCTGAATTTTTCCCTTCCATCATTTCCTATTAACGCAGTTTTCTCCACATTTTCTATACCTTTTCTTCAGAAAATCCCTTGCTAACTATTTTTAAAAACATTTAGAGAACGTAAATGCTTTCGAAAAACAGTTTCTGTTCATACAATACTTTGATTTCCATCTAAATATTTGCATTTTACATCCAATGAATTGAAAAAGTGTACCATTCTAAATATAAATAAACGATCAACTAGAGAGGTATCGACGAATAATTTTAATTGACCTTTCATTTCTATCTATATATATAAATTCTAAAGGTTACGCCGACCACAGCGATAAGCTTATACGACAAATTTACAGCGAGTGAATTTATGTCGGCAAGTCGCTTGTGAACATATTACAATTTACAATTACAGCTTACAATATATACTGTGACGTAGGCAGTAATAAGACAAGATTTTCGCTTCAATTACTTTACTACGCCACCTTAAACAACTACAAACTACAACTACACACTACAACTACAAAAAGCAAGTATGTACAGCGAGTTAGAATTAACATGTTAGAGATGTCAGGACGGCTCGGGTTCACAGCCAACTCTGGCCTACAGAAAGCCTCTCGGACCAGAGAGCTCCGTCTCTCTCACACTCAAAAACAGCTCTCTCCCCGGAGTATTGGAGGGTCTTCTTTTTATACGTCGGCGAATTCAAAAGCGTTCTCCGGCGTTTTAAGTGCGCGTAAGTGTCCAAAGTTTATGGGATTCCACATGTCGCTATAGTGTCAAAATCCTGGAGAGCCCTCGAACCACTCAGGTATTTATGACTTTTATAACGTCAGAAATCGCATATTACACAAAATTTATGGCCTCTTATCCTAAAGTTTATGGGACCGCTCAGTTTAACATTTCGCCGATAGATGACAAGTTCCTGTTGAAGGGTAGGAACGAGCATCACAGACTTATATAGTTACAATTTTCGTGGAGTAATGGAGACAACGTCACAATAGATACAACTTTACATTCACGGTGCTCTTTCAATTTCTCTTACTGTTACTATTACATTCACCATTGCATTAATAACATATTACGATTAACAATTTCAATTTACATTATATACTAACAATTTTACATTTTTGATGCAATTTCAATTACCATTTCAATTACAATTACATTTACCACTACATTATGGATACATTGCAATTTTAAATTACGATTTACATTGCATACTCACAAATTACATTCAAGGTAAAATTTCAATACAATTACCTTACTCTTACAATTTTACATTTAAGATGCAATTTCAAACATAATTACACTTACTATTGCATTAAACAATTACATTACCTACATAATACAATTTTATTACAAACGATTAACAAACAGGTTTATTGGTAAACATTTTTATAATAATTATTTCTTCTAAAGTAATTAAATCATTATTTTTTTATTAATTTCAAACCTTATTTTGCTCATATGCCTCCAATGCACTTACTAATGCATTTAACAATTACACTACACACATCTTACAATTTACAATTACATTTTATATTATATACTAACAATTTTACATTTTAGGAGCAATTCCAATTACTATTACACTGACAAGTAAATTAACCATTTCGCTATAAGCATATTGCAATTTACAATTACGATTTACATTATTTACTTACAATTTAACATTTAAGATGCAGTTTCAGTAAAATAACATTCACTCTTACAATTTTACATATAAGTAGTCGTTTCAAATACAATTACACTTACTATTGAATTAAACAATTGCAAAGCAAACATAGTACGATTATACACAGGAACGAAAATAAAAAATACTATAAAGAAAGTCGAATTAGGCCACGTTTCCCAACAAAGGAAGGTGCTGAACCATGAGGTCTCTCATGATCCCTTTTATAAACGCTCTACAATAAAAGTCATGATAGAAACGATGTTCAGGCCAATTTCTTATGCCCGATGGTAATTTCTTACGTTCATTATTCCATAACCCACAATAAAATAAGCAATGTTCAATCGTCTGTTCTTTTCCGCAGCTACATAGATCCGACTTCCCATGAAACCTCTTTTGATATGCCCCAATACTACCGTGTTGAGTAATTGCTTGATTTATATAAAAATTATCCGATATTCTCGTACAACTAACCTTAGGAAAGACACGAAATACAGGCCTCCCCACATAGCTCTCCTCCCACTTATGCTGCCAAGTTTTCATATAGAAGTTCTTAAGTCTCTTTTTCATTTGTTGTTTGGTCAATTTGTACGAACCAACTATTACACTCATTGAGGTAGCCTTTTTTGCTTCCTCATCAACTTCTTCATTTTCTTTTTTTCCCACATGTGCCTTGAACCAATGTAGGAAAACCTCTAAATAATGTCTCTTTAACTTTCGTTTTAAATCTTCCAGCATTTCACCTTTATATTCATATGTATTCAATGCCTGCAGCGAACTCACAGAGTCGCTATATAAGTCGAATCTCGATATTCCCCTTTCAATCGCATTTTCAATCGCCATATCTATAGCTGTCAATCCGGCACTGTATGAAGATGCACAATTCGATATCCTCCTCCTCAGGCTTTCTTCTTTAGTGTTTCCTTTATACCTGATACAGGCCGCACCTACTTTGTTATTTAGTTTGGACCCATCTGTGTGATATCTGTAAGGTATACACAAGATTCGATTCACAAGAATCGAACTTTTGAGTGAATTAAAGAAGCTGCTTTAGATATGCTAATTTCGGCATACGCTCTTAGTATAAATACCACGCAGCGTCATTAATGAAAAGGGGGGAGGTTGTTAAGGTTGAAAAGGTGTTATCCTGCGCTAGTGCTTAGCGGGCCAGAAGTTTACGTGGCAGTACTGCTGGTTTGACTTACTGTTCGTGAGTATAAAAATATATTGTTCTTGAAAGCTGTGTTTATACATTCCGTACAAGTAGTACGCATGCTTATTGCTGTAAAAGCCAATTATATGTGCAACGAATTCAATAAACATTGTTTCATGTATAAACTGTGTTTGCTTCAAATTCAAATAGAGTGCCACTTCAAATTATATACACCCAAGTCTAGGTAGAAGTGAGCATAGAATCTCTATACTGGCGCCCGAAAATATATATACCCTGGTAGTTAGCGTTACATTTGTAACGAACAACATAATTGAAATTAAAAACTGTGTACTGTGTACTTATATTGATAAAATTGTTGCAAGTACTTATATACTATTTAAAAAATGAGTGTTGTAGAACAAAATCCTGCTGGAAATTTTCCTCGGGTAATTATGGTTCAGCAAATTGCGCCATTCGAAGCCACCTTCAATGGCGGCCCCTCAAGCCAATTCCTAAAGAAAATTGAGCATTACTTTCAGCAACAATGCACCCCAGAGGGGGATAAACTTAAAATTGCTCTAGCCGCTTTAAGAGGTAGTGCATATCAGTGGTACACGTGTATGCAAAGCAGTAATTTGATTTTTGACTATTTGTCATTCAAGCAACAGTTTCTTAGTGTTTTTCCAAAGACCTTTAATCAAAGTGTAATTGAAGCGGAAATTTATTCGCTAAGGCAACGTGAAGGTCAGTCTGCATTAGATTTTGCTATGGAAAAGATTTCCAAGTGTGAGGAATATTTAGAAGGGGTGACGGAAGCGATAATCTTAAAAATAGTAATCCAACGTTTGAAGCCAAGTGTTCAAGATTTTTTAGATAATCAAACAATTTCAAGCAAGGTTACCCTCCTTCAAGCTTTAGCTAAACATGACAATAGGCATTTCTTCGCTACCCCGTACCGTCATTCAGGTACGAGAAGTTTTATACAGCCGCGCCAAAATTTTTCGCGAGTTTCAAACCAGCAGCGTAAGCAGTACCGCAGGCAAAATAATAGAAGCGCACGGCGTTATAATGAAATTAGTGCTCTTAAAGTAAATAATATGGAAGCACCTTACTTGCACTGGCAAGTTGATTCACATGATATGGTTCAACCTGTTGAAACTGTGTGGTCAAATGTATTATTTTGTCCGAGCAGTAATCATTATTTTGAGAATAGTGAAAGTCAGGGTATTTTTGTGGCTTATAAAGAAAGTGAGTCTAGCTGGAATAATGCGGTAATTCCAGTACAAATTTCTGAAAATAGGGCCGATACTAATGCTAGTGGTTTAGAAAATAAATCATCTGACACTTCTATTGATGCTATACCCGATATTTTAGATGATATTCACACATCTGTTAATGAAGGAAATTTAGTAGATGACGAAGTATGCGTTACGGAAGTTAGTGAATACTTATTAGTTGACGACAATAAAAATTCTTTAAACGATAGTAGGAACTCGCTAGGTAATGATGATATTATTTCAAGTTTCCATCCGAATGAGGATGCTGTAGTCCAGGTTGATAATATGATTTTAAATAAAGTACATGAAAACCATACTGAGAGTCAGGATGAAAAGTTGACACAGAGTTATACTGTAAGTAGTTTAGCTGATGCTTCGGAGGTTATAGACGTAGGTTGTATTAAAACGCACCAGTACGAAAAGCTTAATCTTCCTAAAACTGAAGCAGTGTTAACGAATATAAATGATAACGATTCTGATGTCGCAAGTTTCACAGAGACTTTTTCGTCAAAAGAGGATAAAACTAAAGTTAAGGGGGATAAAAAACGTGAAAAAGCGCCTTCAGGTTCCAGCATTAAAACTGCTAATACTGAAGTAATTAAGGCGGTAAACAAGAAGTCGCATAAGCACCAATACCAAAAACAGAGTCAGTTTGTTGAAAAACATGACACAAGTAGAGAGATAAAGCCAGTAACTAAACGCGTTGGTGCGGCGTATAAGTTTGAAAAATTAGAATCTGCACTAAAATCTAATTCCGATACAAGCAAAAGTACGAAGAAAAGAAAAGTGTGCACTACGAAACCTCCATCAAAGGATGAACGTGGCACACATAAGGTACACAAGGTTATCAAAAGGAGGAATTGCAGTTTTAAAGCTCCTTTGCATAAGTACAGGAAACGGAAGATTTCTGCCTCCCAGCAAGGTTGGCATCCTCCCAAGAGACCTCCTGTCCATCGTCAAGCCGGACCAGCGCCTCAGGACCTACGACCTGCTGCACAAAGGATGCCCACACGGTCAACGAACCCCTTTACTAGGACTGCGACCATCAAGAGAGGTTCCACGGATTGGACAGACTGGTGCAAGGAAGTTGCTGCATTCATGAGGAACAAGTCTTGTATCAACTTTCTTATTCTAACTCCCACCCTTTAATAAAACCGAACCAAATTGGTTTGAAATTCCCCATTATATATACTGTGTAAACAATTTGAGGGGAAGGGGTGAGCCACTGAAAAAAAAAACGGCATACTGTTGTTTTATAAATTTTTGAAGGGGACATGTAGTGACTAGGAAAAAAATACATACTGCACAATATACCAATTAACCACTAATGTACTAACTTCACAAAAAAATAACACATGTACATTATAAATTGGGGGAGAGCAGATACAGTCAAGAAATGTCATGCTGTGCAATTGTGTTGTCACTTTTAATTAAAATAGATATTTTAGGGCGCAGTTGGCAGCCCAGTATCCGCAACTCTGCAAATCCACTGTTTGATGGTGTCACCTGGACCCTTCGGGGTTAGTTTTGTAAAATGGTAGTGGCGTTTATCCTCCACACAACGTGTGGAAGGTTTTTTTGGCTTTGCCAACCATTATGTAAAAAGTCAGACCAGCACGCGTTTTCAATTAGTTAACCGAAGCCGTTCAGACCTCAGTTACCTAATTTTTTTTTCGAGGGAGGCCAGTGTAAGGTATACACAAGATTCGATTCACAAGAATCGAACTTTTGAGTGAATTAAAGAAGCTGCTTTAGATATGCTAATTTCGGCATACGCGCTTAGTATAAATACCACGCAGCGTCATTAATGAAAAGGGGGGAGGTTGTTAAGGTTGAAAAGGTGTTATCCTGCGCTAGTGCTTAGCGGGCCAGAAGTTTACGTGGCAGTACTGCTGGTTTGACTTACTGTTCGTGAGTATAAAAATATATTGTTCTTGAAAGCTGTGTTTATACATTCCGTACAAGTAGTACGCATGCTTATTGCTGTAAAAGCCAATTATATGTGCAACGAATTCAATAAACATTGTTTCATGTATAAACTGTGTTTGCTTCAAATTCAAATAGAGTGCCACTTCAAATTATATACACCCAAGTCTGGGTAGAAGTGAGCATAGAATCTCTATATATCTAACGTCTTTTCTTGGTTTTTGATCATAAGTCCAACTATATTTCTTCAATTCTCTAATTCTTCTTATAGTCTTAAGCTTAGTTTCACAATTTCTTATATTATAGAGCTACCCTTCCAGGATTATCTCCTCTCCTTCATTATGTATTCTATATACACTGAAGTGCCACTGAATTAGGGATAGCAAAGCCTATGCAAATTGTGTAGCGCTGCGCATCATGTATGCGGAAGTGAGGGCGCTGTGGTAACTGCATATATAGCGCGTACTGTGGTTGTTCTGAATTAGTTGTTGGAATTGCCAGTATGGGTAAACTGCCTGATTTAGACGCCTTCGATCGCGGACAAATCGTAGGTGCGCGACGCATGGGCCATTCAATTTCCGAAATCGTCAGACAGCTAGGCTTTTCAAGGTCGACAGTGTCAAGAGTATACCAAGAATACATGGATGGTGGAAACAAAACTAGCGATCGGGCAAACTGCAAAGGACAATTAGCCTTGACAGTGCGTGGTGAGAGACGGCTCAGGCGTATTGTACGTAGCCAGCGAAGCCAAACATTAGCTCAAATTACCACCCAGTTTAATGACGGTGCTAGTTGTACAGTCAGTAAACGGACTATGCAACGCTCGCTTCACCGTATGGATTTCGGGAGCCGTCGACCTACGAGAGTACCATTGCTCTATACTCGCCATCGGGCTGCACGTCTTGCCTGGGCAAGAGAGCACAGAGACTGGAGTGTAGAGGACTGGAAACGAGTAGCATGGAGTGATGAGTCTCGATTCCGACTACTTAACGCCTACGGGAGGCTGACAATATGGCGTCAGGCTCATGAAGCCATGGATCCTGCATGCCTGGCTGGAACTGTACAAGGGCATGGTGGCTCAATCATGGTCTGGGGTGTTTTTTCGTGGCACAGTTTGGGATCTTTGGTGCGTGTACCAACCTCCCTCAATGCAATTCGGCACGTAGAGTTCGGTACGCGGTGATCACCTCCATCCGTTTATGCTGTTCTGTTATCCGCACGGTAATGGAGTTTTCCAGCAAGACAACTGTACCTCTCACAAGTCCCGGTTGGCTACTGGCTGGTTGGATGAGCATTCCTCTGACTTCTCTGTCATGAATTGGCCACCTAGAAGCCCAGACTTAAATCCTATTGAGCATCTTTGGGATGTTTTGGAACAAGGCGTGAAAGACCATCACACAGCACCAAAGTACCTTACTGAATTATGGACAGCTTTAGCCAATATTTGGCAAAGGAACGTTTCCAGAAACTTGTTGAATCTATGCCTAGTCGTGTGGCAGCCGTTATCAACGCCAGAGGAGGCCCAACTCGTTACTAGGTGGGTATCTCTAATTCAGTGGCACTTCAGTGTATATCCACCTCCATTTTGGCCCTTATATCAAGCGGCATGCAACGTAACTGACGCACTGACATACAGCGCACAGATCAAATCGCTGGACCTAAAGGGCTGAAATTTTGCATGGCGATTCTTCTTATGGTGTAGGGGTGCACTAAGAAAGATTTTTGAAAAATTCTTCTTAGATGTTTTTAAATTAAATTTTTAAGCTGTTTTTGTAACTTTTTTAAATTTTGCATTTAAAATAATAATTTGAGGGTTATAAAATTTATATCACGAGAAGGATCATAAAAATTCCTTTAAAAGTAAATCTTTTTCGAATCTTTACCTCGATTTTCTGATTTTTGGTGAATTTTTAAATATTAATTTTTAGAATTTAATTTATTAAATGCTGATTACGTGATTTATTTTTCTGGTACTTTAAATAAATTTTTCGTCACGTGCATAACAACTAAATAGACAAAAAAAATATTTTTTTTTTCTTTCTAATGCAGCAGACGATTGGATATTATCAAAAAAAATAAATATCCCTTACGATTTTTTTATAAATATATACATATATATATATATATATATATATATATATATATATATAACATCATTTGTATACATTGGTCATCGTATTTATTATAAATATATATATTTATTTTTTTGGCATTAATTGCATACATTGACAGTTGTATTTAATTTGAATGCACTCCGTAGCGAAGTTCTGGTTTTCAGCTTGTCAGTTTATATTTACTATCTTCTCTCCTTTCTAACAACATTGCAGAGCGTATTGATTATTTTCTTTTATCACATTTCTATCTTTAATTTAAAATACAATTCAGGTTTCGAGCTCTACACCTTTTGACTTTAGGGCTAGCGATTGCAGTGCCAGGTACCCGAGTATCCAGGGGAAATTTTTTGTACCTAGCAACCGGTTTCAATGGTTCGAGATCCGAGTGTTCTAAAGTTGTAAGTCATAAGTTTAAAAACCAGCATTTTAATGGGGATAAACAGTTTTACCATGCTTCACAATTTACCACTATTAAGATCTTTGAAACACTTTGCACATCCAAAGTATAACGACTTGATCTCCTTAACCCTCAAATCGGCTCACCGGTCATTATGACCGGCAGGGTGGAATTAAGGGTTGGGGCAGGAGTTGGGAGAGGCGTGAACGCTTGGCTGGCTTTGACATCCTCAGTCAGTTTCTGGACATCAGGGAGAGCACATCAGGGTTTCACAAAAGCTCGCCATTTGCCAGTAAGTTGCAATTTTGTAAAAGTATGGCGGCCAAAATGACCGGTAGGCTTGTTATTGCTACTGAGCAGTAACACGCCTACTGGTCCTGATAGGTATGGTCCTGATATTGATTTTAGTGTTCTGGGGGATTTTTAAAGTATCCTGTGAAGCCTTGACATCACTCTTCTCTACCTCAATCACTGGCAGGCTAATTTTTGGAGCAATTATGTCTGAGAAACATTGTGCAATTCTTTTAGGAGCCCTACGATTTGATGATATAGATACCAGATCAAAATAAATTAAATAAATTGAATAAATAAGTGTAGATGATTTTTTCTCTCACTATTCATCATTAATATAAATCAAAAAACCCTGTGCACAATATCAACATGCAGTTCCATCGTAATAACGGAAAAATAACGGCTTTTTAGGCTTGGGGGTCAATTTGACCGATAGTCCTTCCTGATGGTGGCAACAAATTCATGGTCGGTTTGAGGGTTAAACATCTCAGAATTCAATCTCCTCCTGTTGACAAAAGAGATGCCATCGAGTGTTATTTGTTTTTATTGCTTAATTTCATATAAAATTTTCAAAAGGAATTTTATTTATTGCACTTATAAACAGAAACAGTAGATTGCATTTTATGTAATTTAAAATTATGCTGCCTAGTTTTCGACGAATTTCTACTCTAGTGGCAAATTGAAAATAAAAAACAAAATCTTTGCAGAGAATTCGTTAATTTCGGCTTTTAGAAGTCATTTCCTTAAATTAACTTAAATTAAAATAAATTAAAAATAAATATAATTTTTACTTACGCAATAGACAAAAATTTTTTACATTATAAAAAAAATATAGTTTTTTCTTAAATATTTAGGGCAAATGTTTTGTGGCCATGTATTATTCAAATCCGGGTCTGGAAAAATTTGAGAACCGAAACCCAGTTCTGCAACCCCTATTTAGGGAAGTTACGTTTTACCCCTTCCCAGACAGTCTATGTTCTTTCTTCACCTATTATAAGACGATAAAACTTTTCGAATATTTCGAATTCTGCTTTTTAAAAATGAAAATTCTGAAAATTAAAGATCCTTGTATGGACTTTTATTAAAAATTGAGCACAATTTTAGAAATAGATATAATATAATTCCTTTAGAGAAACTTCCTGTAAATAATATAATAGTAAATTAAATCATGCATAGAAATACACGATTTAAAATTCCTGATGCGACTACTAAAATGAAATAAAAGTGCACTTTTAAGTAAAAGCTTTGTTACGTATATTCCTATAAATAACGAGATATTTTTAGATATATGCGTTTAACACCGTTTTAATTTAATGACGATAGTCGGAAATCCAGGTATCTTCCACACTGCATCATCTCCGTTACTTTACAAATCTCCCAAGATCTCTCCTTAAGCAGATTTGAGCCAAAATGTGAAGATTTATGGTACGACTCTCATTTAAGTAGAGGTCTATGGCGCGAGGAATGGAATAGTTTTGGAAAATTAAATATCTTTTGTTAGTATAAATAGATTAAATTAGAATTATGTAATTTCCATTAGGAGAGAATTGACGCATAATCAAGCAAATTTATTCTCAGCACGAAAATAACTTTATTTCAATAATTAGCTTTCATCTGGGAAAACTGGGAAATAATTAATAGAAATTATAGATATATACAAAATATTACTGATTGTATAATGCACGCGATAAGACGTAGTTATAAGGTGAAATGTTGCCATTTATGTGTAAGGATAATTTTACCTAACAAATTACTAATTAAAGGTTTTTACTTCTTTTTGAAGTGTCCCTTTTTACCACAGTTGTAAGCATTTTATGATTGGGATTGAAATAAATTTCTATTCGTCCCCTGATATAAAAGCTTAGGATCTTTAAGATCAAGTGGTTTATTCTAGATATTTTATATATTACTTGGCAGTTTCAATTTCTTACAGAGAACAAAGCTATACATTTTGATTGATTTGCTATAAAGGACAAATCTGACTTTAATTTTATCAACTGGCTTAGACTGTTAATCTTAAATGAGAAGTGATCTTAAGGCATTTTGACACTGCTCTTCGATGAACTTTTCATATCAGTTACACAAAATACTGAGTTTAGAAACATATTAAAAATTATAGCTGTTATATTAATTTATAGTTGAATGCCTCAGGACATAAGTTATTATGACTGAAAAGCTTTAATTTCTGTTAAACGGTTAATAGCATTTAGTGTTTTTATAGGTCACTTAAAAAAAAACTATGTCAGAGAAATAAGACCGATTTAATGAAAGGAGATTTGAATAAAAGGCGTTTTGCCTTACTTATATTAAGGGGACAGTGGACCTTTAAACCTAACTTTTTTTGTTTTGAATGGATTTACTTGAAATTTGAATATGTGATTTTTACCATAAATATGTAAAAGTGGTTAAAATGTAAAGATGAAATATTAATAATTTATGAATTAGGAATTATTAGTTATATCAAAAATTGGCCTCATTAAAAATATTCCATGCGCATTTCTTTTGCATATAATAGGGTCATTTTTATTTAAAGGATACCTTATAGAACTAACAATGAAACTTATTGCTTATTTTAAGCATTCATTAAAAACATAAAGAGAAAAAATTTTTAATAGTGAAAACACCGTTTTTATTACGCAAAATACCTATAAATCATCTTTTCAAGTGCAAAAATTTAGGAAATCTGAGCTACGAAGCATAATTTTTTTCAATAAGATTTATTTGATATACAGTTAAGTATATCAAACTTAAATTTTAAAGCAATACGATCATTAGAAATGCGCCCGGAGCAGTTTGAATATTCGTATGACACGAAAATTTTTATTTTGAGAAAAACACATTTAAAGTTATTACTATTAGTAACCACTTAATATCTAAATTAAATACAAATGCTTATAACTAGGAAAGTAATCGCAGAAATTAAAAATTCTTTTTGCAACACATCCCTACTCGTCCGTAGTTTCACAATTCAATAAAATAAAAAAAATCGAATTTTTGGACAAATTTCACAATTTTGAAAGTCTATTGTCCCCTTAAGAGAGACATGTTCATAAAGACACTCTTAAATGAAACTGTAACATGTATGTGTACCTAAAAAACCTACATTATCTACTATATTTATTTGAAAATGCTAAGTCTTGTAAACTTAGAACCTTTAGTAATTCAGAAAATAAGCATTTGAGTAAGTCAAATGCTGTTACAATCTTAAATACATCATGCGATTTTTTAAATTTGTAATAGCAGGTCCTTTAAAAATCTATTATTAATTTGAAATGATATAGTTATTTATATAATATATATATATATATATATATATATATATATATATATATATATATATATATATATATATATATATATATATATATACACAGGGTGTCCCAAAACGACCGCATAAACTCTGCACAGCTAGATTCCTCGTTGGGAGTACATAAAAACTGTCCAAAGAAGCGTTCCTGTACGATCCATAGTTTATGAGAAAAATACGAAAAACAAAGTATGACGTCACTGCCAGTGCAAGAAAAAACACTTTATTGAACATATCAACAGCATGCACAATTTAAAGCAGACGTTCAAAGTGTCCGCCGTGCATCTCGAGGCAGGTTTGAGCACGCCGTGGAATGACTGTCAACACACGTTGCAGCATTGCGGGATCCACCGAAGTACAAGCAGCATGGAGACGAGCAACTAAGTCCATTTGTGTTGTCACTACGTCTCGATACACCAGTTCCTTGAGATGTCCCCATAGGAAAAAATCCAACGGTGTAAGATCTGGCGAACGTGGCGGCCATAGAACCGGACCCCCACGTCAGATCCAGCGGCCGGGGTATTCTATATCCAGTCAACCACGTACATGAGCACAGAAATGCGCCGGAGCCCCATAATGCTGGAACCAAAGTCCCTGTATTGCCGCTAATAGTATGTCATCTAGGAACTCGGTTAAGACCTCATTGAGAAACACCAAGTACGACTGTCCCGAGAGCCGTTCAGGCAACAGATATGGTCCAAGCAGGCGATCCTCGAGTATGCCGGCCCACACGTTAAGAGACCAACGTTCCTGATGTTTCTGCGGCCGGATTGCATACGGATTGACCTGGGACCACATATGGCTGTTGTGATGGTTGAATACCCCATCACGAGTGAAACATGATTCATCAGTCCACAGGATATGTGCAATGAAACCATTATCTGTGTTCTGTTGCTGCAACAGCCATTCATAGATTTTCTGAAAGTCATCTGGTTTCAGATCTTGCACGGTTGTGTACCGAAATGGGTGTAGCCTCTCAGACCGTAAAAGCCTGTGCACAGTACTTTTACTCGAAGTCATCTCACGGGCTAATGCGCGTGTGCTTACCTCGGGCGTCTCTTCTACCCGCTGCAGTATTGCATCCGCCTGTGCTACCGTCAGGCCACTCCGCGGTCTTCCAGTATCGTGAAGATTGGCTGTTGGCAAGACGCTTCCCGTATTTCGCAGTCTGTCGTCCAGCTTACGGATGACGTTGACATCGGGAGGACGGCGGGACGATACTCCCTAGCAGTCTCCCTAGCAGTTCCACACTCCCTAGCAGTTCGTAAGGCATTTCCATTACATCGGCCGTACATCAAGTACATGTCGCAGTAGTCACGAACAGAGTACATGGCCACCATACGAAGACTACCGGTAGCTGCAAGATGCAGCCTTTTAAATACCAGTTCAACGGCGGCTTAACGTCATTCCATGGCGCGCGCGTATGCATGACGCGATATGCGCGGCGAACGTTTTAAACCTTATCGTCTGGAAAGATATGCAAATATTGTTGTTGATATGTCCAATAAAGTGTTTTTTTCTTGCACCGGCAGTGACGTCATACTTTGTTTTTCGTATTTTTCTCGTAAACTATGGATTGTACAAGTACGCTTCTTTGGGCAGTTTTTATGTACTGTGACGTAGGTAGTAATAACGACAAGCATTTCGCTTCATTTACTTTACTACGCCACCTTAAACACTTACAACTACAACTACAAAAAGCAAATATATACAGCGAGTTAGAATTTACATGTTAGAGATGTCAGGACGGCTCGGGTTCACAGCCAACTCTGGCCTACAGAAAGCCTCTCGGACCAGAGAGCTCCGTCTCTCTCACACTCAAAAACAGCTCTCTCCCCGGAGTATTGGAGGGTCTTCTTTTTATACGTCGGCGAATTCAAAAGCGTTCTCCGGCGTTTTAAGTGCGCGTAAGTGTCCAAAGTTTATGGGATTCCACATGTCGCTATAGTGTCAAAATCCTGGAGAGCCCTCGAACCACTCAGGTATTTATTACTTGTATAACGTCAGAAATCGCATATTACACAAAATCTATGGCCTCTTATCCGAGAGTTTATGAGACCGCTCAGTTTAACATTTCGCCGATAGATGACAAGTTCATGCTGAGGGGTAGGAACGAGCAACACAGACTTATATAATTACAAGTTCGTGGAGTAATGGAGACAACGTCACAACTCCTCCCCTCTTTATAAGAATTTTTCCTCGGAAAAATTCCATCCTAGAGTCACTCCATTTAAATTCAGAGTTATTGCATATAAGTACAAAGCCATAATTTTGTCTTAAAATGTTAACTTTTTTAACGTTATGACCTTCTGAAAAGTGCTAGAGAGAAATCCAATTCACAGACGATAATAAACACACATTTTCATAATTTCTCATATTCCTCAACTAACACTTAATTTCATGTCTAATACAATAACTCCATTTCATGTCTAATACAATTATAACTGAGTATTAACAAGTAAGTATAACATATAACATTCTTTAAATCTACTCTTTTATCTAAACATTAAGCATATAACATAAAAAAACTTCTTATACAGCAAAATATCAAAATTCTCATACATTTATGCTTTCTAAACCCTTGAATACAAACATTCATGTTGTTATATCTCGACATAACAAGTATTTAGTTATCTACTACAAGAACAAAATAACCGCATAAGTTTCTTTCCTATGACAAAAAATACACAATTGCATGATTCACTAAACAAAATAACATAAGAAACATAAGGTACTATTGCCTTCTTATCTCTTCAAGGCTTACATCATTCGTAAGTATACCTTCCACAGGGGGGGGGGGGAAATCGTGTTCGAATTCTCTTTCCTAACACTAGAGGGGTTGGCGGTGGTTTGACCCAATTCTTTCTGGTCGGACCATACCCGGCTCAGACTGTCTGCATTGTTGTGCTTTCTGCCCGATTTATGTTTTACTTCAAATTCATACGGTTGTAATGCAAGTGCCCAGCGCATTAATCGGGGGTTTGAACTGGCATTGGTACGTAACCAACGTAAAGGATTGTGGTCGGTTATGATTGTAAAATTTCGACCATCCAAATAATAATGTAATTTTTTTATTGCAAACACTATACTGGCGCATTCTCGCTCAGTGGTACTGTAACGTCTTTCAACGTCTGAAAACTTTTTGCTCAGGTATAGAATAGGGTGTTCTTCTCCGTTTTCTGACTCTTGGCTCAAAACTACTCCTATTCCTGAATTCGAAGCATCGGTTTGCACGATAAACTCACTATTAAAATTTGGGGCATGTAACACGGGCTTATCCGTAAGACTCTTTTTCAATGCGCGGAACGCTTTTTCGCATGCATCAGTCCAAAAAACTTCACCTTTTCTAGCTCTGCCCTTCAATGCATCTGTCAGCGGAGCTGCGAGTACGGAATAATTGTTTATATACCTGCTGTAATATCCAGATAATCCTAAAAACGCACGGATTTGAGTCTTGGTTCGCGGCGTCGGGAAACTTTTTACACTTTCAATTTTTGCTTCCGCTGGAGTACGCGCTCCATTCCCAACGATATGACCCAAATACTTTACATGGCTTTGCGCGAATTTACACTTAGCGGGTTTGATTTTCAAATTTGCCCTTCTTATTCGCTCTAGAACTAAACTTATATGTTTCAAATGGGCTTCCCAAGTGTCTGAAAATATAGCAACATCATCTAAATAGGGGACGGCAAAATCTTCCATTTCCTTTAATACATCCGACATAAGTTTACTAAAGAAAAATGGTGCATTCTTTAAACCGAAACTCATTTTTAGACATCTGAAAGTTCCGAATGTTGTACAGAACGCAGCATATCTTTGCGCTTTTTCGCTTAAAGGAATCTGCCAATATCCCTTAGCCAAATCTAATACTGTAATGTATTTTGCCGATGACACTTTTTCCACTCGCTCTTCGATGTTTGGAAGGGGGAAATACTCTGTCCTAATGATTTCATTCAGCCTTCGGTAATCTACGCATGGTCTAGGGTCTTTACCTGGGGCCTCTACTAAAATTAACGGTGAGGTGTAATCTGACTCACTTACTTCGATAATCCTTAACCGTAACATTTTTTGGATCTCTGATTTTAATATTTCCGTTTGTCTCTGTGAAGTGCGATAGGGTTTTGATCTTATCGGTTTATCGCTGATTAAAGTAATGTCGTGTTCTACTAAATTTGTGGTACCAGGATCATTTGAAAAACACGAAGCAAACCTATCCAATACTTCTTTTAATTGGTCAATTTGACCAGCTGTCAAATTTTTCTCTAGCTCACTAAATCTAACTAATTCTCGAAAATCAAAATTCGTAGGATTGTTTTCTAAATACGGGATATCTAAATCATGATCTTCCTTCACTTCAAGATCGCCTTCATAACTCAACAAATTTACATGTTCGGGTCTAGTGTAATAGGGTTTTAGCATGTTAATATGGTAAATTTGAGTCCTATTTTTCTTACCAGGAATTTCTACTACATAATTGGTTTCCGATATTTTATTCCTAAACTTTGCAGGACCTATCCAATTCAATGAAAGCTTAGTAGGTCGAGTCGTCGCCAAAACTAAGACTAAATCTCCTTCCTTGAACTCCCGTTTCACTGCATTCTTATCGTACCAGACTTTTCTTTTTCCTTGCATTTCCTCTACTCGCGTTATCGCTATTTCTCGACATCTTTTCAACCTATTTATTAAATTAAAAACGTACTCTGTTACTAAGTCACCTTCAGGGGGCGGATCTAACCAACGTTCGATTAGCAAGGTTTCAGGGATTCGTAAGTTCTTACCATATACTAATTCAGATGGTGTATAGCCTGTACTTTCATGTACTACCGTACGGAGAGCTAATAAAATTGCTGGTAAATGTTTATTCCAATCCGTACCTGATTCAAGACATAATGCCCTCAAAAGTCTTTTTACAGTTCGATGAAAACGTTCTACAGGATTACTTTGCGGATGGTGTACAGAGCTATGGTGTACCTTAATACCGAATTTATCAAAAAACTCTGTAGTTAGAGCCGAAGTGAAAGAAGTTCCTAAATCACTTTGCACTTCGCGAGGAAATCCTGTACGGCTAAAAATATTTAATAACGCATCGGTTATTTTAACTGAGCTAATATCTGCTAGCGGAATCGCTTCCGGGTACTTAGATGTCATGCATATTGCAGTCAATATGTAACGGTGTCCCTCGGTGGTCAAAGGTAAGGGTCCGCACGTGTCAATATTAATTCTGCTAAAAACCTCCTGAATTACCGGAACCAGTTTCAATGGAGCCTTTTTCTTCTCGTTCGGACGCCCTGCTCTTTGACATTGGTCACAACTACGCACGAACTCGTCCATGTCTTTATAGCAATTTGGCCAATAAAAATATCTAATCAATTTATCTTTTGATTTAGTTCCACCTAAATGCGCTGACGTGCCTTCATGACACAGCGTTTTTACCTGATGTCTCAATGCTTTTGGAATTACTAATAATTTTGTAACATTTCCAAAACGATCTTCGCGATTCCGAACTAAAATTCCATCAATAATCGAATACGTTTCATCTTCTTTTCCTGCACTTGTTTCGATTACTCGGCTAACTAATTCTTTTACCTCTTCACACTTTTTCTGCGCTTCCAAAAAACCTTTCTTATCTATCTTTAAGAGGTCTAATTCTGGAGCTTCTGCCTCCAATGCTGGAATTACTATTGGGTCTTCCGTTTCTATCGGGATGCTATTTTCCTGCTCTTCGCGATTATCTACCCTCAATTCAACCGTGTTTTCTGCATCTCGTTTGACCGTTTCGGCCTGTTTTCGTAAGCTCTTCGTATGAGAGCGCGTTTGGACTGCATTTAGCTGTTCTTCCGAAAAAAAATCATATCCATATTTCTCTCGTATCATCTCGGCCGTTTTATTTCCTAATAAATACCGATTTTGGTCCAAATGGTTTCCGCATACAACCGCCTTAGTAATAATTTTTCCAAAATCTCCCGCTATCTCCACACGAGCTAAAGGTAAGCAAATTAACTCTAAACTCAGCGGTTGTTTTATCCAAACTGTCTCACCTGTAAATTCTTGTGGACAAATGAATCTTCTACTAAAAATGTCAAGAGATGCACCGCTGTCCCTAAGAATGTCAATCTTTTGGTCATTCACCTTACCTGGGAATGTATAGGATTCTAACAGATCAGGCTTTTCACTTTCTTGCACATTGTTTACGGAACCCGACGTTGTTTTTTTCTGAAATCGTGGGCAGGATGAGCGAAGGTGCGTTTCGGAGCCACAACCGAAGCACTTTAAATTTACTCTCCGATCAAACGCCCTAGTTCGGTTTACTGGACCATGTGCTGTTGACGCACCAGGGGGATAGAACTTTGGCTTATTTTCCCGGGGCTTCTCTTGTATGAACGGACGCGTTCTCTCTACCCTACTATCCCTCGCATCTTTAAATTTTGGGCCCATTGCTCTTACACTGTCATACCCATCTAGTAACTCAACCATTTCCGATTCCGTTTTTATATCTGACCATTTATCTATGAAGTGTTCGCGTACCTCCATCTTTGCTCTTTTCTTTATTTGATCTGCAACCAAAAGATCTTTCAGAGATTCAAAATTATCTACTTCTAAACCATCTAGCCATTCTCGTAAATAGTTCCGCAACTCGAACGCAAAGTCCTTCCAGGTTGACAGGGGATTCTTTTGATGGGCTACAAATTTCTGGCGAAAAGACTCCGGGTTTAATTTGTAACGGAGTAAGAGGGTCTGTTTTATGTAATCATAATTTTCTGCGAACTCTTCTGGTTCTCTGGCTATAACACTAATTATATCAATCGGTAGGAGTCCTACAAGGTGCGAAACCCAATTCTCCTTAGGTATTTTTGCGCGTTTAACCTGTCGCTCAAAAAGTACTAAATATAAACTAATGTCCGTTTTATCCGGATTAAATTCGGGAATTAATTTTTTCAAATTTAAATCAGTGGGTCTCGAATTTATACTTTCTGTGGTGGACTGGGAACTAGAAGTTCCTTGTGCGATTCTTAATTTTTCTAATTCAAAATTTAATTCCTATTCTTTGGCTTTTAACTCCGCCTCCCATTGCAATTTTTCTTTGTGTAGGACTTTTTCCCTCTCCCAGTTATGTATACGAGATTTCTCTGCTTCTCGTCTTTCTAACTCTTCCTGATTCGCCTTCAAAATACTCTGGTATAATTCAGCCACGAATTCGGGATCATAATTTTCTTGGCTTGTAACCAAAACCTTCAGTTCCAGTATTGTTTCACTTCCTTCCCGAGGAATCTCCAGTTCCTGAGCAAGTTTTACTAGATCCTCTTTTTTTCCTTTGCCCAAAAACGCCATTGCTACCCGTTAATTTACCGACTTAATAATAATAATTATAATAATATTTTGTAAGTTAAAAACTCAATAGAATCACAGTACTATTAAAATTTACACAAAATTAAAAATCTTAGACCTTAAATATTTTCTTAGAGAAAAGTATTTAACAATATAAAATGAACTTCTTTAAAATAATATTAAAAAATAATTTTACAAAGAGAACAATATATCATATACACTCTTTAAACAAAACAATTGAATCTCATCACATACATATATTTTTTTATGGATTTCTCTCTAATCTCATAAATCAACAAAGATATTTCCGATAGGTCTTCAAAATTTTTGAATATTTTAAGAATTTTAACTACAGAATTTTAAGCAATAACTTCTAGAATTTTTGGAAATAGACTCACCCCTTTTTTTTAGCTGCTTGAATCTATGATAATCCATAGGCACAACACAAAAAATAATCTTCAGCCCTTAGGCCCACAATTAACACAACACTTCACTGCACCGAAAACCTTTCCAGAGACAGAATCACATAATTTCTTTCTCTCCCGCAAATATAGGTCAACCACCTTTTTTTCGCTCCTCTCGACTCGGAGAAACACGAACCACACGGGGAGAATCAGCTGTACCGTTGACCTCCGACCTCAGAAGACGAAACTTGCGGCGAAATCTAAACACTCGTTCTTAGCGCTGCACTGGAATGATACACTTTTCGGAACCACAGGAGTAGAAAAAATTTTCTTGCCTTCTCCTTCCTTCTGGCAACACAGCACGGCGAAAATATCTGTTTTCGGCCCCGAAACACAACTTATCTCGTACCGTGAATTTCTCACAATCACAATCTTCAACAATTTTCTTACTGGCGTAAGTTTCCGTGAATTTCTCACAATCACAATCTTCAACAACTAATTTTCTTGCTCCAGACGGATTTCTCGTACACTTTCTTCTAAAAACTATAAATACTGCCGTATTCTTCTTATAACAATATCTAAATACTGACGTATTCTTCTTCTAAAAACCTCTAACTAACTCTAACTCAATAATCCCACTTCTTCTGACACCAGCTGTGACGTAGGTAGTAATAACGACAAGCATTTCGCTTCAATTACTTTACTACGCCACCTTAAACACTTACAACTACAACTACAAAAAGCAAATATATACAGCGAGTTAGAATTTACATGTTAGAGATGTCAGGACGGCTCGGGTTCACAGCCAACTCTGGCCTACAGAAAGGCTCTCGGACCAGAGAGCTCCGTCTCTCTCACACTCAAAAACAGCTCTCTCCGTCTCTCAAAAACAGATCTCTCCCCGGAGTATTGGAGGGTCTTCTTTTTATACGTCGGCGAATTCAAAAGCGTTCTCCGGCGTTTTAAGTGCGCGTAAGTGTCCAAAGTTTATGGGATTCCACATGTCGCTATAGTGTCAAAATCCTGGAGAGCCCTCGAACCACTCAGGTATTTATTACTTGTATAACGTCAGAAATCGCATATTACACAAAATCTATGGCCTCTTATCCGAGAGTTTATGAGACCGCTCAGTTTAACATTTCGCCGATAGATGACAAGTTCATGCTGAGGGGTAGGAACGAGCAACACAGACTTAGATAATTACAAGTTCGTGGAGTAATGGAGACAACGTCACAGTACTCCCAACGAGGAATCTAGCTGTGCAGAGTTTATGCGGTCGTTTTGGGACAACCTGTATATATATAAGTGCATCCATATACTGTGTGTCATTAAAGAGATTTTGGTTTTGTATTACCAAAATAATTTTTCTGCTACCGCAAACGCTATTAATGCTATTTCATAATATCCACTTAATCACGAATTGTAACAATTTTGTTTTCGAAATTTACCGAGGGCGAATTCCCACAATTTGGATTCTGAATATGATTTAAAGAACATGTCAGTTTTTTTAATCAAGAAAAGCTTAATAGTATTTTGTCACTTACGGAAACATGGATGTATTGATTTTAAAAATATCCTACGGAATGCCGCTCGAGTGCATCTCGAGTTAAGAATTTAATTTGATATATTTTTAGGTACACTATATTTAATGAAAGAATATACAGGGATTTCCGTTTATAAGAATCACGTTTGTTATTACTGTTTTTGATTCTTATAAGCGGTTGATTCTTATAGACGAAATTTAGGTTTTTGGACAGTCACACACACCTATATATACATATATTAGAAAATTTACCATAAAATGCTCTTTAATTTACGTTAATTATCTTTTATTAAAATTATTTTTTATAATTAATAAAAAATAAAACTTAATTTCTAGACCTATAAGTAGATACACATGATTATAGTAAGAGAAGAAAAAAAATCCAATATTTGGTACAACATACCTGTTTAACAGTTTAACATTTCAACTACGGGAAGGGTGCAAGAAAAAGTTTTCTATGGTAGCTTGACGTAATGAAGTTTTCAGGAGGCTGTTCATACCTCTTTCAATACCAATAGTCTCAGACCAAGATTCATCTTCTAGCTTACGTTTCACGATTTGATAACGTGCTCAATCTAATAATGTCACGTTTGCCTAAGTGATAGTGGACACTTCGCCGAAGATTTTTGTGTTTCAGGGTCCAGGAAGCCGCAACCAGGATGCGGGAGGTTGGAAAAATAAGAGTCCCTGTCTTTGTTTGTCAGTGGAGAAAAGTGAAATTGGATCCGGACGCGTATGATGCCCCTGGATCAAGCTAATAGGACAGTGTTTAGCTAAAGCATTTAAGGGTAAACTATTATGTTATGTCTAACAAAGAAAGGGATGCATTTTACGACTGTATTCCATCCAATCTTATCACTCTTTCTTTAAAAAAATAAAGAAATAACTTCGTGCCTTTTGAGGGTTTAAGGGGCTTTTTTTGAAAAATGAAAGGAAAGCGAAGAGTGTAAACTGATTCTTAAAACCGGTGGATTGATTCTTTAAAGCGAAAATTTTAACATGTAAATAGTGCATTTTTTTTTTTTTTGCGATATTGATTCTTATAAACGGTTGATTCTTATAACCACTGATCACTATAAGCAGTGGTTACTGTATTATATGAATAAACTGGAACTAAAATTTTGAATATTTGGTACTTACGTATTATAGCTGAAACTTAGCAGCTTTTTACCCTTGGCGCAATATCCCCCCGCCAACACCTAATTTTACAGTTGCAACTTATTTTCTAACCGGAAGTTATAAACAAAATTTCCAGCAATACATGTTTAAAAATTACAAATGTGTGGAAAACGTGTCAGATGAAGGACAAGATTTCGATTATAAATAATTTTAGCTTTAATTAAAAATTGCGTACTAATGACAAAACAGAAATGCACGGAAAATATTCAAAATGAGTATGTTAAAACCAACTCAAAACTTTAGAAGCTTAAGTCTTAGAATGGTAAAATTTTGCATGGTAGTTACTCCCAAGTCTTATGTGTCCACTAAAAAATATTTTTTAAAAATTACAAATTTTAAGGGTGTTAAAAGCGGTTTAAAACCCCTCCCCCTTTAAAATACATCCAGTGTATCTCTTGAACAAAAGGGTCCGGGAAGTTGAAATTTTGTATGGTGGTTCCCCTTAAACCCTAGGTGCACACCAATAAATCTTTTTTTTTAGTTCAAATTTTAAGCGGTTTAGCCCCCCACCCACAAAATAACCCCACTGTATCTCTGGAACCATAAGGCTTAGGAAGCTAAAATTTGGTTGGTTGGTTTCCCTTAAGCCCTAGGTACACACCAATAAATCATTCTTTCAAGTTCAAATTTTCAGGGGTTTAGCCCCCCCCCCCCATAAAAAAAGACCACTGTATCTCTGGAACCATAAGGCCTGTGAAGTTGAAATTTGTTTGGTTGGTTTTTCTTAAGCCCTAGGTGCACAACAATAATTTTTTATTAGTTCAAATTTTAAGGGGTTTAGTCCCCCCCCCCCCAAAAAAAAGGAAATAAACCCACTGTATCTCTGGAACCATAAGGCCTGGGAAGCTGAAATTTGGTTGGTTGGTTTCCCTTAAACCCTAGGTGCACAACAATAATTTTTTATTAGTTCAAATTTTAAGGGGTTTAGCTCCCCCCCCCCCCCCCCCCAAAAAAAAAAAAGAAATAAACCCACTGTATCTCTGGAACCATAAGGTCTGTGAAGTTGAAATTTGTTTGGTTGGTTTTTCTTAAGCCCTAGGTGCACAACAATAATTTTTTATTAGTTCAAATTTTAAGGGGTTTAGTCCCCCCCCCCAAAAAAAAAAAAAAAATAAACCCACTGTATCTCTGGAACCATAAGGCCTGGGAAGCTGAAATTTGGTTGGTTGGTTTCCCTTAAACCCTAGGTGCACAACAATAATTTTTTATTAGTTCAAATTTTAAGGGGTTTAGCTCCCCGCCCCCCCCCCCAAAAAAAGAAATAAACCCACTGTATCTCTGGAACCATAAGGCCTGTGAAGTTGAAATTTGTTTGGTTGGTTTTTCTTAAGCCCTAGGTGCACAACAATAATTTTTTATTAGTTCAAATTTTAAGGGGTTTAGTCCCCCCCCAAAAAAAAGAAATAAACCCACTGTATCTCTGGAACCATAAGGCCTGGGAAGCTGAAATTTGGTTGGTTGGTTTCCCTTAAACCCTAGGTGCACAACAATAATTTTTTATTAGTTCAAATTTTAAGGGGTTTAGCTCCCCGCCCCCCCCCCAAAAAAAAAAAGAAATAAACCCACTGTATCTCTGGAACCATAAGGCCTGTGAAGTTGAAATTTGTTTGGTTGGTTTTCCTTAAGCCCTAGGTGCATACCAATAATTTTTTTTTTTGTAAAGCTCAAATTTTAAGGGGTTTAGCCCCCCCCCCAATAAATAAATAAATAAACCCACTGTATCTCTGGAACCATAAGGCCTGGGAAGCTGAAATTTTTGTTCGTTGGTTTCCCTTGAGCCCTAGGTGCACACCAATAAATCTTTTTTTTGCATTCAAATTTTAAGGGGCTTAGTCCCCCCCCCCAAAAAAAAATATCCCACTGTATCTCTGGAACAATAAGGCCTAAGAACTTGAAATTTTGCAAGGCGGTTCCTCTTGGGCTCTAGGTGCTGGCCAAGAAAGATGTTTAAAAAGCAACTTTTTAGGAGGTTAGGGTGGTTTTAAATCCCCAAAATAAAAATGAAATATCCAAAACTCGTATTTAAATTCGGATCACTGTCGTTAAATTCTGCGATGAAGTCCGTATGAGAAATGACCCCACCTTACTGCTAAAGTTAATTGAAATTAAATGAACCAAATGACATAATTCATGGTACTCATATAATCTGTGGCGAAGCACGTGTATGAAATATACGAAAGCAGTTATTAAACATGCATCAGCATTTTGAGCAGCAGCATGTTTAAAAAAGTATGTGGAAAACACATGGGAAAGTAAAAAAAAATCGGCAGCTGAAGAACAAGATTTCGCTATAGATAATTTTAGATCGAATTATAAATTTTATATTAAAGAGAAATAGAAATACATTCTTAGACAAAATAAAAAAGCTACGCGCCAAGAAGGGGTAATGTAAATTGGACAAAAATTGATATGCATAGAGTTTTCGACGTAAAATGCAAATATTTAAAGTTTGGCAATCGGGATTTTAGTGTAATGGCAATCGGGAACCGTAGAACCAGTTTTTCTTGTAAATTCTGACTGTTTTGCCGCAATCTTTAATATTACATCTCCAGCTACTGGTCGATTAAAATAGGCACACGTGTTGACAGGGCAAAATTCCACGGATCTGGAAAAAAGACACTCCATCTTCTTCCTTTTGGCCTATATTACACTATCAAAGTTCTTTGACAAAAATATTTTTTAAAAGTTATTTGCATCTTCTATAAAATTTATACATAAAAGAAATGCTATGACCTCAAAATACCCCTATTACACTATCAAAGTTCTTTGACAAAGATCTTTTATAAAAGTTATTTCTATCTAAGGGGGCTAAAACCCTTAAAATTCGAGCTCTTAAAAAAGATTTATTGGTGTGTACCTAGGGCTTAAGGGAAAGTACCATACAAAATTTCAGCTTCCTAGACCCTATGGTTCCAAAGATACAGTAGGATTTTTTAGGGGGGAAGGGGCTAAACCCCTTAAAATTCGAGCTCTTAAAAAAGATTTATTGGTGTGTACCTAGGGCTTAAGGGGAACAACCATGTAAAATTTCAGCTTTCTAGGCCTTATGGTTCCAGCGATACAATGGGTTTTTTTAGAGGGGGGATTAAGCCCCTTTTAACCCCTTTAAAATTTGTATTTTTCAAAAAGATTTTTTAGTAGGCACCTAGGGCTTAAGGGGAACCACCATACGAAATTTCAGCTTCCTGAGTCCTATGGTTTCAAAGATACAATGGGTTTTTTTTTGAGAGGGGGAGGGGGTTAAGCCCCTTTTAACTCCCTTAAAATTTCTACCTTTAAAAATATTTCTTAGTGGGCATGTAGAGCTTAGGAGTAACCACCATGCAAAATTTCAGCATCCTAAGACTTTTTCTTCGAAAGATTTGCGTTTTTAACATACTCATTTTGAATATTTTTCGTGTATTTCTGTTTTGTCATTAGTGCGCAATTTTTAATTAGAGCTAAAATTATTTCGAATCGAAATTTTGTTCTTTATCTCCCGCGTTTTCCACACATTTGTATTTTTTTAACATGCTATTGCTCGAAATGCTGTTTATAACATCCGGGCACCGAAATCTTTTATAAAACTTTCACGAAGAGCTCAACTTTTATAAAAGTTATCTTTATCAAAGTTGAGGTATTACACTGTCATATTTCTCGTCAAACTTCTTTTATAAAAGATCTTTGTCAAATAACTTTCTTAACCTAAAAAAATAAAGAAAATCTTCAAAACGAAACTTAAAACGGGAGCGAAAACAATAATATCAACAAGGATGGGGCGCATAATTGGCGCTTTATTGCCATTTTTTCGCCAAATCGCAAAGTTTAAGCTATAATACGTAAGAACCGAATATTTTTATAAAGTGAAAAAATACTAATGTCATTTGTACAAAATGGAACAAAAAATATTCAATAAGTAAAAATTTAATACATATTAGCAATATTAAGTGTCATTTACTTAAAAATTTAGAGTTTTTATTTTAAACAAGATTTTTATTTTCCTGAAAAAGGAATTTTTTCCAGCACGTAATAAATTAACTTAGCACATAATATACTAACATAATGCATGCCTAACAATATATTTATCTATAATTTACATTTGTCTATAACCTTGGTTGATCACATATAAGATGAACATATTTACCCTTCTGAAACTTAATAGAAATGCTGAAATAATGGAATGTTTTTACTAATACCCGTATAATACATTTAAAAAAATAAAAGTTACGGAACGATGCTATAATCGAAACACAAACAAACTTATATTTCCCAAATTTCTTCTTAGATGATTTCTAAACTACGTATTCAAAAACTTCATTCAGTAAGACCGAAATTTGATAATTAAACAGAAAATATCTTAATTTAAACATAATGCAGGTGTTGTTCTGGTTAAGATTTGACGTAACTGCAACCATGCAGTTATTCTTTGTTGTTGATAGAACTTTTAATGCATGTTTTGAGACGATAATTCCATGTTTTCCTGGCATCCGGAACAGCTGAGTTCGTGTTATTCTGGACTGGGACTACACTTTTTTCTTTCTATGGCCTCTGTTTGGATAGCTGACTCCAAGTATTTTCTGTTTTCTTACTTTCCAAATTTCTTACTTAAATCTTATAATGCAGTTTACAGTCAAAATGTTTGTAGTTTTGATCATTCAGCCTTCTTTGTGTGTTTTGTTCAAGGGGACTGTGTTGAGATCACAAAATAAGTGAAGAAAATGAAAAGAAATTCCGATAAAGGGACTTTCTCGATTTTATCGGGTGGAAAAAATTATTTTTCATAGGCATTCTAGTGAGTGTTATTGATAAAAGTTTAAAGATGAGCCTCTGAAATTTACACATTCTTCAGTGGAAATTCTCTGTTAAAATAAAGAAGTTGAAATGATTTTTATATCTGTATTTTCAAATTACTTTCTTAAAGTTTCACGGATTCATTTATCGACTGATAAAGAAAGAAAGAATAAACAGGACTCTATAGAAGTTGATTTTCAGTTTGCCTGATATTTAACAGGACATATTATTTCAAATATTTATTTTTTTAGCCGAGGGAGACTTGGAAATTGTTTATACTTTTGCTTTTTTTTTAGAAATTAGTAATAGTCGTTGTCAAACTTTTGTTAGGCGAAACAACTGTTTATTCAAGAATAAAAGCATGTACGTATATCTATTTTTTAATATAAACAAAATATTTCTAGGTTTTCAAAAATAAAAACCTAGTGTATTAAGCCTATATAGATCCCGAATAAAAGCTATTTTATGATTTTTCCTACAAATTGTGTCTAATCAGTACTCATAAATATGCATTTGAAATAATGAAAAGTGCTAATCATCGAATGAGTTTTTGGAATAAAATCATTGTGAAGGGGAATTGGTGATGGCAAAAGTTCTGTGATAAAACTTGCTCTATTCTGTCGTGGGGAAAAGTTCGAGACTGGATGGTTATATAGTTCGTAGAGGAGATTATGATGAAGGAATAAAAAAGTTTAAGGCGGCACGTGATGCTGGCGGAATTTCTAAGGCGAACAGTTCTCTGATGAATTGGCGCATGACAGGACATCAATATAGCTGCATCTCTGGAAATGTTGTAGATGCTCCAAGTAGAATCGTACAGTGAAGTTTTTGTAAAGAAGGGTTGAATACTCTCAGGATCGTTGTTTCTCCTGGTAACTGACTTACCCGGTAAAATTATTATTAAAAGAACTGATTACATGACACGTTGTTGAGTCGACTCGATTTTTTATTTTGATATAATGCTACGTAGTCATATCATAACTAATAAAAAACATTTCAGAGGTGAATTTTTCACCAATACCATAGAAAAGTACTTTGCAAAGAAATATATATTAGGCAAAAGCATGGCCTTGTTGGATGAGTTTTTCTGAAAACTCACAACTAACTACAGTAACAAGTTCGAATCATATCAGTATCTAATTTCTTTCGAGTCGAGCAAAAGAGGGAGCGAGGGTTGCCAGAGAAAACGTGAACTAAACCTCGCCAAGCACTGAAGCCTACGAAAGGTAGAAAGAAGCAGAACATTAAGTAAAAGGGCGAGTAACGGTGAAAACTGGTAGCCGTGTACCAATGACGTGAAGACGCGGGAACACAAGGCACTCTCATTGGCTGTGCAGGTGAGACCTGGGTACTTATGACATCTGGCGATTTCGCACCAACGCGGTTGTTTCTCAAAAGCTGCACGAATACACACGATATTGCCACACTTAGGTGAAACTCAATACGCATAGAAAAAGAACAGACGGACGTCACAATGGGCGTCACGTAAAAGAAAAACACAGTGCAGGAAAGGAGGTTCCCATATCGTACGCTGATTGTTAGCACGACATAGGAAACCGTAAATTTAAAAGTAGCCCTGGGAAAGAACCGTAATGGTTTATTTCAACAATGTCATGCCGATTCAACTTACGCACAGGTGTGCATGAAAGGGCAAGACATCGTTAAAATGAAGACCACCTTGATTTCAAAAGATCAGGACTAAAGAAAACACCTGCTACTGCTAAGATAAAATACCTACCCTGACAGAGTTAGATTTTAACAAGTTATTAATTAATTTTAAGTTTCAATTAAGATAAAATTACTACACATTAACTGTAGCGATAAAATCCACGCTACAATCATATTTCAGTACACAGTTCCAATGAATACCCACAGTGAAAGAACAAGTTTTCTTTGGTTATGTTATCAGTCGAGTATCGTGTAATGTTGAGACATAAATTACGCTGAACTGGAATTAGTCGAATTCAGTATAGTCTGTATGTTTCTCTAGGTTTAAAATACCCATGAAAAATAAATTATGAATGTGCAGCTTAAAACTGACTCTCAGGTAACAGTTGTTATTTTGAAATTTCTCTTTAAATAATATCACATTCTTTCTCTATCTGCTTACAGTGGAACCCACTTTTAAACATCCTTGGACCATACATTGTCCCGATTCATTAGAAATTCTTCCTGGATGTGAATGCCGAACACTTAAACCTAAAACCAATGTTAATATTTTTCACATTGTAAGAATATGATTTTCCAACCTATAATTTCCAGAGTTTGTGAGTTCGATTTCCACTGACAGGCAGCTCAGAATCGGCTCTTAACTGTAGGCCTCGGTCTAATAAGCACCTGTGATGCATAAATTTGACAGCGGCTCTCTCAACCAACCAACCAACCTGCCAACCAACCATCTACCCTATACTATTTAGATTTTCTGGACATATAAATTTAAATACAGTGGAATCGCAATCGATCGTTTTCGGAACCATCGTTTTTCCGTATGTACCGTTCATTTTATCCAGTCCCAACGATCATATTGCTTTGTTATGTTTCCGCATCTATCGTTTTCCCGCATTTATCGTTCATTTCAATCGGTCCCTTGAAAAACGATACATCGAGATTCCACTGTATATGGATCATGTCACGAGTTCTTGATATTCTTTATTTTCGTGATGGCTTCGAAACGTGCTGAAATATTTTTCTGAAAAGAAAAAAAAAATATATTGCTGAAATTAAGAAGCTGTACGGTGGGAAACTAGACTGCAAATAAAAAGAAAATGCTTGGCTAGATGAAATTTGTCCCAGTATTTTGCTCCACAAAAGCTTCTTTAAGCTTTCTTGGAACGAAGTGCATTGAAATTTGGCTGCGAAGCGAAAGAACACAAAAAAGGACTTCCGCATAAAAAAAATTGAAAGATTTTTGTCCTCGTCCTTCAGGAAATTTCGAACAGTAAATCTAATCAAAGGATTTCAATTACCAAAATTTTAAAATTTTACTACTTTATCTGTATTTTTCGAATATCCGCATATGATCCATGATAAAATGGAATACTCTATTTTTTATATTTTTCAGTCAAACGAAATGCCGTTTCCAATGTTTAAATGCATTGAAATTTTCTTAAAAGCGCAGTGATATCTTTTCGATTGAGGAAAAATTTTTAATATAGCAATAAAGATTTACCGCAACATCCATTTTAATGGATGACAGGTCTCTGGAGGATTTATAATTATGAATAAATATAACGTAAAAGTAATGACTATAAAGTTACATGAAAAAGTACATTAATTTATCCTATTATGATAGCATAAAGTTAATAATGCTTTATAAATATCGTTTCAAATATTTTTTTTGGTCTCTCTCGCTTGATGTGTTTTCCTGCTTGTAGAGAATTTTCTTGTGAAACGCATTAAGCGGGTTTCTATTAAGATGGCAGAGCGTTATTTACAAGCTTATTTGAAACAACAGTAAAAGAGCTTATTATTATGAATTATTGCAGTATTTCAAATTTTAAACAAGAAAAGTTAGCATTGTCTGTGATGAAAGGAATTAATAGTAAGAATTCATCAAATCGCGAGTGAAGCTTATATATGTGATACGGATGCTTCACTCGAGATCTGGTCTGAAATCATAGCATGCAATTATTTATTATTAATATTTCCTATTATTATAAGTCAACATAATTAATAAAATAACTAGTTGTGAGATCAATAAAGATTCATTTAGAAAGATTTTCATAAGTTATTCAAGCCTATTTCGATTTTTATCGCTTAATAATATTTTAAAGCTTATTGGTTTGTTTGTTTATGGTATGAAAAATAATTCCCTTTTTCGTTTGAACTGTATTTAACGTACAAAGATGAAGTATCACCAAGTTAATGTCTGTTGAAATAGCTGAAAATAGAGCTGTAAAACTCTTCTATATAATTAAACAACAATTAAGAAGTGTAGGAAGTGCTTGATGTAAAATCAAACAAATTTGGAATTTTTTGTAAAGTGACTGTCGTCATGCTAAGATTGATACAGATTAAGCAGTTTATACATTTATGTTCAATGACGCCAGGCAGTTTCAAAAATGCACTCACAGTACTGGTAATATTTTTGTTTGGGATGCAGTTTATTCGAGTATCATTAATAATTTGCCAGCGTTCAAGAGCTTTTGAACAATAATATCTTTAATATATTAGACTTAAAATGCAGGGAATTTGTGCCTGCGGCGTAATTTTCTAGCTGTTTTCTGGTAACTAAAGGAATGCACAAGCAGAATCAAATTTAAAGCATCATACTACATTATATATAGCCCAAAAATATAAGGAAGAACTATTTATCTATAGGAAGGAAAAACAACCTCCTTAGCCTAAAACTTTAATTTTTATTATTGTAAAATCAGATTATGCTAGATGATGAACGAGACACCCGTATTTTAGTCTGCTGTTTGTCAACTTGACTTTTACATAAAATATTTCTGTTCGTTTGAGTCATACTTTAACTGTTTCTTTTATTTGTTTATTAATAATCGTGAAAAATCGAACACGGTACTTTCTCTTTGTCAGGATTCACATGTTGAGAATTCTACTCAACAGTGTTACAACTTTTACAAATAAACTTTATAAACAACTAGTTTTCTTGGGATTCGTGTTTCCGAAGATACGTCAAAGGTCAATGTCCTGATCTTAATCACGATTCTCAGTTAACAGATTCAACGATATGTCAACCCATAGCCGAGAATGAAAAATAAATTTTTATAAAACTCAATTTCCTTTAATTATAATGAATCAGGGATGCTGAGCTTTGAAACATTTCTGTTGTATTTAGCCATTTTAAACACAGTAAGATTTGATGTAATAAATGTATATTTTGATAATGTTTAAGATTGACTTTTGGCGCTTACGGTTAAGACCGATTGATGTAGCTGAGTCATTTAGGGTAATTAAGTGTTAGAAGTAAAATTCCAAAAGACATGGCAGAATTCAAGAAAAAATATATTAATCATTCGGTGTAACTTTTAAAATCGATAATCAAAATCTTATTCCTGAACACAAGTATTTAAACTTTAGCGTTCAAAGTTAGGATCAAATAATAAATAGCTATATAGAGGCAAAATGTTATCTTATCTGACATTAAATACATTAGTAGTCATAAATAGGTTAAGACTTCGTAATGAAAAGTGTTACTAATTCTTTAAATAGTAATGCTTGAATTCTTATAAAATTTCACAAAACTTTGTTTAAGCTCATAAATTTAAAACTGCGCTATTTCTTAGGACATAAAAGCCAAGCGTTTTACGTTGTCTGATTGGGGCAGATCTTCTTCAGGTCGTATAACTCTAGGTGGGATTGTCTCCAAGGATAATTCATAAATACCTATGTCATTAAAACTTCTTATGCAAAAATCAGAAAAACAAGTGATCAAACAAGTTATTGATATTTGCATCAGGGAATCTTTCCTAATCAATCCTAATTTTCTTCAATCCTAAAGGGTTTGAAGAAAAATCATACCTATTCGTTCTAAACTAGTTCCAATTTTAATGTCTATTATAGACTCTAAGAAGCTGTATTTCACTGCTTTATCAATTTCTTAATGAATGTAAAGTTCATCTTGAGTAAAAAAAAAATCCATATGAAGTCTGACTTCTTTAAAACTGATCGGTACTGGTAATTTGCACAGGAACTTACCTGTAGTCCCCATGAAAATTTTAGGCATAAATTAACCTGTGACAAAAATGTTACTATCATACATTCCGAATTATTTTTATTAATTTATTCTTATTTATTGGTAACTACACAGATTTAATTAACTTTACAGACATTTATTTGCATGATTTAATCCAGGGGTGTCAAACTCGCGGCCCGCGACGAAGATTTTTGCGGACCGGCAAATATATTGGCACACAATAATCTATACTAATATAAAAAGGGAGAGAGCGGATTTTGTATGTGGAGGGTAATCTCCGGAGCCACTGCACCTATTTGAAAAATTCTTTCACTATTTGAAAGGTACATTATTCCAGATGGACATAGGCTATACATTATGTATATCTGATTAGTAGGTTGAAAGTTTAGGGCCTATATGTTGAGCAGATGCTTCACCTTTACAACAATTTCTTTGTCAACAATAGTCAAGTAACCATAGCAACACATCAAACGATATTTTCATTTATTATCAGTAAAACATTTAACATTTGAATTTTCTTTGTCATCCATAGTCAAGGAACCATTGCAACACATCAAAATACATTTTCATTTATTATCAGTAAAACATTTAATATTTTAAAGATTCAAATGGAGGAGGTATTGATAAATACAAAAAAGGATTTTTGAAATTGATAACGTTTAAGGGTTTATTGAAGAAAATTACATTTGGAACTACGCTTTTTAATGGACATTTAAGGTAAAAAAAGATTTACAATTTATTGGCTATCAACTGGAAATTTATTGGTATAATATTACAGAACTTTATTTAACTTATAAACTTTATGTTTTGAATTTATGTACAATTTTATGCACAATTTGCGTAAATCGAGCTTGAATTATTGAACTTTATTCAAAAATCAGTGTGTTTCATTGAAACTGTGAAATTTATTGATTATTTCGAATAGGCCTATGTTTGTTCCTCTATAAGTGCAGAAGTATTCCTTCAATTGAAATCTTTCTCGAATCTTTAACTCTATTTTCTGATTTTTGGGGAATTTTTAAAGATTAATTTTTAGAATTTAATTTATTAAATGCTGATTACGTGGTTTCTTTTCTTTTTATGGTACTTTAAATGAATTTTACGTCACGTGCATAACAACGAAATAAATTGACATAAAAAATATATAATTTTTCTCTCTAATGCGGCAGACGATTGGACATTATCCCAAAAAATATTAAAATACATTAAAAGAAATGTTCCTCAAATTGTACTAAATTAATTGTGCTATATTCTTTAGTATGTTCTATTAGATTTAATTTGAATATTTTTTTTCTACATTATTTTGTCTATACGAATTTTTTATAAATGTATTTTTTTTGGCATTAATTACATACATTGACCGTTGTATTTACAATAAATATATTTTTTTGTTCTTTTTTTGGCATTAATTGCATACGTTGACCGTTGTATTTAATTCGAATGTACTCCGTAGCGAAGCACGGGTATTCAGCTAGTATATAATAAAATAACCGACGCAGAATTATAATAAGATAGGATGAATTCGTTAAATTTTTTTTAATGATACTGTTTTTTTGCTATTATTAAACAAAATGCATATATTTATGTTGAATATACTGTAATTAGGTAAATAAACCTACGATTCTATTAATATTGATTTTTTTTGCGGCCCACCTATAGTTAAACCTTGTTTGTTTGGCCCAAGGTAGCCTTTGAGTTTGACACCCCTGATTTAATCTGCTTGAGTGTTGCGTTACAGTCACCTTTTGCTACACGAGGGATAAACAGAACCAGCTTATAGACAACTTTGAACGGCTAAAATCTTCTTTGCCTACCGGCGGATTCGAACTCGTAGATTGTTTATGAAGATTTTGAATTTTAATACAACATTTTGTAAGATCCATTAGACTGAAAAAATATGCATAATTTAATTTTGACAATAAGATACAGTTTGAAATTAACAGAATTACTCTTTAATCTTCTACAATACTTTGTTTCTTTGTTTTCTGCAATAAGTCAATATTGTATTCATAGGTAACGATAATGGAATAATCAGTTTAGTCCAGGAAAGTTAGTGAACGTACAGTATGTTAATTTCCTTTATGTAACCATAAATGGAAATGTGCATACATGTATAAACGAAAAGGATTATATTAAAGTAAAAAACAAACAAACAAACAAACAAACGCTTATCTTCACTGTATATAACTAAAAATGATCACAATATAATGTAATATAGTTATACCTTTTTAATTTTGTTTGGGGCATGTAGATGTAAAAAACCTAAAGCATCTTTCATTTTTATTCTAAGAGTAATTTTCACATTTCCCTGTCAAAAAATATACCTAACAAAAATAAATAAATAGAAAAAATAAACGAATATCCCCCAATTTATAGTCACTGGCCGATTTAGCTTCTGGGACTTCCACAGTTCCCCGGGTTCGGGTTCGAATCCCAGATAAGGCATGAACAATCCTGCGCTGTCCCTTCATAGGGAGCAGTGTTGATTCAGCTATTTATTGCTTCGATAATAAAGCAGCCAACAAATTCTCATTATGGACGGGTGAATTGCCTCCATGACAAAGTTCTTGAAAGCAAGACAAAGTAGTATAATTTCTTATTTTATTGAAACCTGGGGATTTTTTCCAAAAATAAGTTTACGCTATTTTTGACGGAATGCAAAATTAGCGTAATATGTTATTTTGATTATAACGGGTTTATAAGTTTGTAAATTTCCTGAAGACTGATCACGACATAGTGTGATGAGTATAGTTATCTGGGAAGTTAGAAGTTTGCCGATTTCTTTGTCAGCGTAGTTAAGTTTAAGGGGTTAGATAAACACAAATGAGAGAAAATCATAACTGACTGACACTTATGTGAGATTACCAGGTATGATTCGCATATTTCCCTAATTATTTTAAAGGAAATAAAGAAATGAGTGTATTGAGAGGCAGAAATGTTGTTTTTTATAATGTCTGCAGATTATTACCATGTAATTCATTCGAGCATTTCTGAACAAGTTTACACCCAAGAAAATGTCACTGTGACAAAACTGGATGCAGCACAGGCCACTTCTGCAGAGATTTGAATCTCTTGCAGCCGTGGACGTACATTTCACTCTTGTTATAGGCTCCTCAGAGAGGCATAGCTAAAAATTACGCTCGAGGGATACAAATTTAAAAAGCAGAATGACCCCAAAAAGTTTTCGCTGGTGATTCGTAAGGTGCAGTCAACCCAGTCCGAAAAGGAAAGTAATTGTGGCGCAAAATTTGAATCGCTTGAAGATTATAAAATTCCGTAGATCACACTCATGAATCTTTGTTATGTTTATCTCCAATTAGTTTAAATTTTACACCACAATTCGTGGCAGATTTTAGCTTTTACTTCCCAGGTTGGATTGACTGAACCTTATAAGTCATCATTAAAAATTTAGAATAATTCCACTTTGTTATTTCTTTCTTTGAAGCCTATTTTTTTAAGCTATACTCTCCAGAAGAGCCTACACAAGAAGAAATGAGGTCCATAACTGCTAGATACTCGGAAGATGTAAGCATATGATCGTAACAATAGTTTTGAAATTGCTTGGGGAATTCATAACTGTAAAATATGTGATAAGAGAAATATAGTCATTACAAGGAAAACAAGTCAGGAAATAGAAATGTCCTTAAGACATTCGCAATAAATCGCTGGAAACTGAGCTCAGTTACTATTTCAAAAGCAAGAAAGTTAGTTGCTTTCTTCCTCAGTAGCAGAATAAGAGAATGTTCACACAGTAAACCAAGACAGACAAAATGTTTTACCCCTATATGTATGTTTTCCAAAAATGTAAGGTGGTTGATTTATTTAAAAAGAATTTTTTTTCGCTATGAACCTCCGGGTTATGAGAATAAAACAATGATAACAAGTAGGTCACATGATAAAAATACTATGCAGAGTGAGTCTATTGAAGATAACACATTGAATGTCTTTATTGAAAGATGACTAACTGTTTATCGAGTTTCACTCCATGGACTTGCAGTAATTTGTTATTTCTTCCTAATTAAGCACTGGCGCTGTTGTTATTTCTTATAATCGTGAACTGCAAATACTTCTTTACTTAGTGACCATTTAAAATGAGCGGTGAAAGTCTCGAGTGAACCACCTTTCATGAAGGTTCACTCGAGTTTATAGTTTAGTCGAGTTTATAGTTCTCAGTTAATTTCTTATCACAGAAACCCTAAAACTTCTCGAAAACTCAGTTTAAGCAGATATATTTGCTTTCTCTAAACATCTATCGTTTAGTTGAACTAAAAACTTTTTTTTATTAAAAAAATCTAGGAAATATTTCCTGCATTTCGTTTAAAATAATGCATCAAATATCGTTCATGTTGAAAAATAAAATGAATTAATAAATAAAATGAATTAAGAACATTTTAACGACAAATCTAAAGTTTGAAATAATTTATTAAGATTTGCAACAATATATAAAATTTTAATAATTATCCTTCTAACTTCATAAAATATAAAATGCAGAGTAGAAAGGAAATCAATATATATGACTTTAAAGAAGTTAACTTTGCTTTCAATTTATTTTATTACTGGAGACTTAATCTGAGAAGTAACTATTTCTTTCAAATTTTGATTAAACAATATTACTCGTATATTGCTTTTGTGAATTATTACTCCATTCTTCTTTGTTATGATATAATTCAAAGGGTATTTATTAATATTAATGTTGATTTGTGTTATGAGAAAGATAAGAGAGCCAGATACAGAAAAATATCCAGTTTATTTAAGAATGTAATACGTACTATACAATACATGCACAGTTAATAGCTTTACAATTGCAAAAATATAAAGAAAATATTTTCATGGCTATGAACTATAAATAATTTGTAATATAAAACATTAATTTATAATACTCATATGATTATGTTTAATCTTAATCTGTTTTAATTACAAGTACACTGAATTATTCGGAATTTAAAGCAAAAAGTTTAATAATTAAATACACAGTCAGCTCTATGATCATGCTACGTATCGTTTTCAAGGACAAAATTTCAGTTCACAGCAAATCGAGATTTAAAGAGATTTAGATTAGAACGGAAATCCGATTCATAAATTAAATATTATTTGATAGCAGTTGAAACCGTAGTTGAAGATTAACATGGATGTTTACAGTAACATAAATGTAACTACAAACGATGCTTTATACAGTCAGGATCTATGAACAGAATTAGTTAGATAGTGAGTTTAATATTTTGACAAATCATTTTTAGTCCTACTGTGAAATAAGATGGTGGTAAATCATCTGGTATTATTTGAGATAAGTTTTAATTTCCTTAAGTCTCCTTAAATAACTTGAGTATAAATTAAGAATTCTATAGTAACTATATATAGCTTAATATAAACGATGCTTTTAACATCCTTTAGATCAAAAACAAATGTGGTTGCTATTCAGCACATGAATTTTACTGATATTCAAAATTACTTTTTATTATGTGTTATAGGAATACCTTACATGGAATTGTAATGAATTTTTGGCATTATAGTAATCTGTTTCAGAAGGATACCTCAGAAGAGTAAGTTCTAGAGAACCTTATTTTGTCTAATTCACAGACTGCAATTTACTCAAAAGTATGCTACTTAACATCGGTGAAACAGTCTAATTGCATTTTGATGACAAGGGTTTACTCGATCAGAGAGATGAAAATCTTCCTTGTTTAGTGCATCGTAAGTTAAATAAAACAATCTTCGAGAGTGCCACATTTTAATTCGATTATTAGAGTTTCTTGTTTCAGATTATGGAGAAAAAAAATTACTATTTTAGATTAGAGTAAGAATTCAAAATGATTCCATGATCTTGAAAATTATTTTTGAAAAGTTACATTTGACATAGTATTTGATATTTTAAATCATAGCACATATTGACATCATGTCTAGATTATTGCAAACACAAGTTATAAAGCAAGGGGTTAAAAATGATAGAAGTAGATAAATAATTTTATTTTCAAGGGTTGTTGATATTATTAAAAATAGCTTTCTCGAATTTAAAACAAAGGAACGTGCACTTGTTGAAGGATATGCTTACTACATAAACAAAAGCTGACACTCTCTTTCTGAGTCATAATTTTCTAGAGGTAATAAGCAATTTTCTCACATTTGGTTGAAAAGGCTTACAACTAATTTAATATTATAAAATATTGTGCATTATTAAAACAATTCCTCGAATAGTACAAAAGCTTTCGAATGGAAATTCTGCACCCTGAAATGTTAACCTACCTTGAAATGAAAACATTTCTGTTCCTTAAATTCTTACTCTCTCATCTGTGACTTTGTGACAGGTGTTTGTTAATATTTAACGATATTTTCATATTAACATTCAGCTATCAGCTTTAATATCTTATTTTCTTCGCATATATAATTGATAAATTTTCTGGAAACTCTAGTAGTTATAAATTTAGACTTAAATATATTAGCGAAAATAAATTCGAAAATTTAGATATTGCTCTGTTTTCCATTAAATATAAAATACGCTTGTTCTAGAAAGAGTTTAAAAATTACGTTTTCTGGATTGATGGAAGCCAGGAGAATTGATTCAGACCCGAATAAATACATTTAAAATAAGTATATTATTGTACGGTATACCCACTTTATTGATTGAAACTGCATTGAAACATTTTCTCGTGGGATACGGTGAAAAGCTAAACAATTCAGTAAACTCAACAATTATTGCAGCGGGAGATAGGATTTTGATCTCGGTCCCATATTTGCCACCAGTTTACAAAGTCATTACAAATTTAATCATAACGTGAACATACCTTTGATGTCAGGCGCATTTGAAAGCAATAATACATGTTTTCAAATCGTGTTTGTTTCACCAGAGTCCAAGCAACGGACTCTTTCGGATTTTTAATTCTGTTTGATATGTAGGGGTTTTATGTTGACTGAATCAGCTGAAAAGTAATCATCCGAAAAAAAATTCTTAGATATTAATTACCAATTTTGGAATTTCTGAAGTGAACAAATAAATTAAACTGCTAAGTTAAAAAAATTCCAGCGGAAAAATTAAATGAGGAATAATTGAGTTATAATAAACTAATTAAAAATATTTAATTTGTTCAAAAAAGTTTCAAAAGATACATCGCTGCAATAATCTATAAGCAAATATATATGATATTTAAGGGATTTCTTACATCTACTTGGTATTTTATGTTAGAAGAAAAGAATAGTAATTTAGTGTTGAGCTATTTTATGTAAAAAGTAACTTTATCAAAAAACATTTTGATGTTGAATTGGACAATATAAAATCATTTTTTAAATCTGTATTTTTTCAGATTTTTCTCCTTGGCTTACAAAGTGCTATTCAAATATATTAAACTTCTTGATTAAAATATAACATATAAATTTTTCGATTAATTTGTATTTAATAGAATAAAATTAATTATTGCAAAGCACCTTAAATATGGGTGGCCTTACTGGACGGTTGCCCATCACAGTGTAAACTCTAATGGACAACTAATTATTTACCATAAATACTATGAAAATCAGAAGTTTCATCTTCCGAGGAAATGGCAGCTTAAATAAAATGTAGCATTGAGATGCTTTACTTGTACACATGCACAATCATACATGCATACACAACTGTATATATAACTGCTCTCTCACACACACACATTTATGATGTTATGTACAAAATATTTTCAGTCGTATTCCTTAAATATCTTAGGTTTGTTTAAAAGCTATAGTCCTAAGCTCATCCTATATTTACTGCACAGTTAAAACTGTTTAAAATAAGTGGTCCCTATAGCCTCTTACTTTGATTTCGTGATGGATATATTATCCCCTAACACCGATTACACAGATGACTAAAGCGAATCAGAATTTCGGCACGTTTTTCTATTAAAGCACTTAACCAGGAAATTCTTTTTGTTTTGTGTATAAAGAAGGTTTCTAGCGAAATCGGTGCTCTTTTCTATGTTTCCATATTCTTGTTAACAGACAGTATATTTATTTAGCATATGTGAGTTTGTTGTTGTACATACATAAATACATACATACGTACACGCATGCATTCATACATACATATATACATACACACATTCACACACACATACAAGGTGCGCCCATAAAGTAACCGGACAATTTTTTTATAAATAAGAAAAATATTACTCACCTTCAAATAAATTTATCTCCTTCAAAATAATCGCCAAAGGAGTCTATACAATTTTACCAACGTTTCTTCAAGTCATCGAAAAACTGTTTATAGGCGTTGGAAATAAACGTTCGCAAAATACGCGTAACATTTGATATAATATCCGAGAAGTTTTAAAATCTCTGTCCTTTCATGGCCATCTTAAGCTTCGGAAAAAGGAAAAAATCAGCTGGCGATAAGTCGGGAGAATATGTTGAGTGATTTATCACTGTAATTGAATGCTTTAGCAAGATATTGCTGTACAGAAATTGCTGTACGGGGCCTAGCATTATCGTGTAAAAGAAACCAGTAGCCAGAATCAAACAGTTTCTTCCTAACTCGCCTTATTCCGTTTCTTAATCGAAAAAGCACCTCCTTGTAAAAATACTGATCAATTGTTTGATTTTCAGGAACAAATTCGTGGTGAATAAGTCCTTTGTAATCAAAAAATGCTAAATACATGAAAGGACAGCGATTTGAAAACGTCACGGATATTAAATCAAATGTTACGCGTATTTTGCGAACGGTTAGTTCCAAAGCCTATAAACAGTGTTTCGATGACTTGAAGAAACGTTGGAAAAATTGTATAGATTCCTTTGGTGATTATTTTGAAGGAGATAAATTTATTTGAAGGTGAGTAATATTTTTCTTATTTATAAAAAATAGTCCGGTTACTTTATGGGCGCACCTTGTACATGCGTACACACAATCAAACACATACACATGCATATATACATACATGCATATATACATGAACTCTTACTTCACTTTAAGTTTGAATTCCTCTATCTCACTTTGTTTAGAATTTCTCTAAATATCAGTTATAACACGGTAGAAGCATATACAATTTCGTAGTGTTTGTTCAAGTATTTCAACTATTAAAACGACTAATGTGTCCACGTTTAAGGTAACGTATAATGGGTCCCGACTGATGTCGTTTAAAGGTAATACTAATATTGTGGGCTCGAGGTATCCTTGCGGTACCACGCTGGATTTCGGTACTGCGGTTGCTCGGATCGAATCCCGGCAAGTGCCGTTCAATACCTCCTTGTCTAGGCCAGATATGGACACGTTAAATCCGTAGACCGGAAAGTCCCGCTATGGGGTCAGAGAGGGTGGGAGAGGGTACTATCGCCTCAGATTTCATCCTTGGGGTTGCTCGGGCAAAATTGAGGTGGCAACTAGCTAAGCCAGTCTCCGACCCTTGTGGTGCTGTATATAAACCGAAACCGCACACTTCAGAACGAAACCTATATGTACCTGGTCTGGAATTTTCAGTCAGTGGGCATTATAAACAACAAAAACAACTAATATTGTATGTAAAATAATCTATTTATAATTTACTGTTCATTTTTTACGCATAATTTATTAATTCATACTTTGAAAGAGCAATAAGCAATTCTGTTTTTAGGCTCTTGAAATTTACTTTAGTAAAAATCTGTATCATGTTATTATAACATGTAACACGTCCTCAGACATATAATATGTTCCTGTATTTTCATCTAACTCAATTTACTCTCGGCCTTTATATTTAAATATCTCTGCCAACTGTTAAATGAACAAAGCAAAAATCAATAGGGCCATACACCTAGAACAAATTCTGAATAAAATGTAATTTTGTTGACTTGACAGAGTAAAACTGTGGAGCAACTGAAATCATATATCTAAGTGCTATTTAAAACTCTGGTACAGGGACAAATGCTCTTTTTACAGATCTCGCATTCCTGCTGCTATTGAGTATCAAACAGCACGTGCAGTAATATCGGATGGATAAGTTATTTATTCTGCTGTGCCAGAGATATCTCAGTTTTTTAACGCTCCTATCTGGATCCGGAATTTATAATCTACTTGCAACATGTCGACAAGAATGACTGCAGATGTGACAGTATGGAGAACATATTGCGAGACACAAAAAGGGCTTCCAAAACATTAGAGAGAACATCACAATATGAAGCTCAATATATTTAATCCGAAATTTATTGCCTGATACTTCACGAAGCATTTTACCTTTATAAAATCCAAGAACTTATATAGCAAAAAGCGTTAATCAATAATAAATTTTAAAAAATGTTCATGGGCTCTAATGTGGGTGTATAATATATAAAACCCCGTTATAACGAACTTCAAACGACCAAAGGTTTTGTTCGCTTTATCCAGTGGTTCGCTTTATCCGAACAGTTAAGAAAAATGCTAGAGTTCACAAAATGTATAGCTCATTAGTTGCAATGTGTATTCAATAATGATGTATTAAAAAATGATAAAATCTGTCAAAAATGGTCATTAATGAATTAAATCGACTAAAATCGATTACATTAAACTGACACAATACTAATTAAATTACGTATAATAGGAAAACGACGGGACCAAAATTTTTGTTCGTCATATCCGTGAGTTCGTTATATACCGGGTTAGCTATAACGGGGTTCGACTGTATATATATATATATATATATATAATATACAGTGGAATCTCTATCTATCGTTTTCGAAGGGACCGACTGAACTAAACGATGGATGCGGGAAAACGATAGATGCGGGAACATACAAAAAAGTATTAACATACCTTAAAGTTTGATATCCCTAAAATATATTTACTCACATACATAAATTCATACATACCTGTAGCGTAACTGGAGATAAAATTACAAAGTTGTACTGAAATTCAAGATAATAATAATAAAAAAGAAATACACGTAGATACACAGGAATTTTGATTCAAATAAAAGTACTTAATCGTCGTTTGTTTTTTGGCGGTTTTCTCTCCACAAGTAAACAATATTTTTTTTGTTGCAATTTGCATTCTTTTCGGTATCAGTTACCATTCGGTATCGGTAGAACCATTCCATTGCACTGGATGGGGTACGACATAAGACCACCAGAAAATTCAGCTTCCGGTTGAAATACTCATCGGCCAGTGTAGAACTGCAGTAATCAGAAACTTCTCACACACTAGACCAAACATCAGGGCTCCTCAATTCCAAGGCCTACAAAAAAGCTGACTGTGAGCCATTGCTGATAAGAACAGAAATGTTGAATAGTCGGTGAATTTGGAATGAGTTGCCGAAAATAGGATACTCCAGGCGCTAAAGAATCAAGGAACATCAACGGCGAACAAATAATGGGAGTGGTACAATAAAGCGAAATCAGGTTAAACACGAGAGAACAAAAATTCGAGACCATGTATCTGTAATGTTCTGTCCATTGTTTAATTAGAGCGTCATTCTAGCTGAATCCAGACATTTATATTTCAATGTTCAGTTATTATGAAAAAACGATCGATCCTATAAATTATTGTAAAGCTGCGATATTCTGAACGAATATTGCGGGAAAACGATGGATTGAGGAACGATCCATGCGGTCTTTTGTGCTTGTTTTCTATGGAATTTCTTCGGGACTGGGTAAAATAAACGATACATATGACAAAACGATCGTTCGGGGAACGATCGATCGAGATTCCACTGTATATATATTTTGCTATCCGTGTTTTACTTTTTACTGAAGTATTAATGAAAGCATTAAGTCTAAGAAAACTATGCATGGTAAAATCTAAAAAAAAATAATAACCTACTATAAAACACTTTATAAAATGTATTCAATGTTGTAGTCTTAAATTTATTTATTAATCCGCTGTTATGCATTTGTTTTCACCTTACAATTAATTAGGTTTAATAGCGTGCAGATATAGTCAAAACTGTGCTCTTCCATAACCTTGTGATTAATTACTTTTCTCTAAAGGAAATAGACTAAGAGTGTAGAAATATAATTTTAGCTTTTTAATGCATAAAATTATATTTATAACTTTTGTAGGAGCAAAGATTCTTTGCATAACTTAATTTAAAGTATATATTTAGATACAAGCACCTTGACAACCTCTTCTACACATTACATTTGCAAGACTTCTAGAAGCTAAACGTTTTTTTTTCTAAAACATGTCTTGTTGCTCCAAAAAATTTTATCGTGTTCAATCTCATTGGGAATAAATGTTTATACTTTGAGATTCAGACTGCAAATGTACCATAAAAAGAAAGCTATTCGTTTAAAAATGAGATGAATTTCAGTACTATTTTTAAAATGTTGGGTATGGATGTGTAAAATGCAATTTTTTAGATTCATAACATACATGCCTTAATAGTTTTTTTTCTAATCAAAAGTGAAATATAAATTAAGAATCTGTAAATTTTTAATTTTTAATTGGCGTATACTGATCATCACTGGACAATATTATCTATTTCGAATTAATTGTACTTGCAATGTTCAAAAGTACGTAATCCACCTAAATATGATGAAGACAAAGCTGTACGGAAGTTCGTTTTTTAGTTCCTAATGTGGTCTCCTCTAAAATAAAAATCATTTTTGCTAAAATAATGCATAAATATCAGAGGAATTCATGAACATTGCGCTAAACCTCTCTTAGCCTGAAAAACCTTGATCACTTAGATGTTTTTCATTCGATGAAAAAATAGGTATATGATATAAAATATAGCATGGATGGAGGGCTATTTCAATATGATAATCGGCCTGCCCTATCATAGTATCAAGTGGAAAGAGCTTGATCTGGAGTATGCTGTTGCCACGTGCCCATCTATCACGTCAACTTTCCTTTATTGCAGTTCTTATTTATTGTATGGCAAGCACATATTACTTCCTGTTCATAATTTGCTTATGTTAATTTTAGCAATATAGCTCAACATAAGCTGAGCCTATCTTCCATACAAGCCATACATACTAGCCATAGCTTCTTCTTGGAGTAAATTCAAGAAAAAATTCCCCTTGGAATACATAAAGATTGTTGTTATGATCTTCTCTGCTTTTGGTTTAAACAAGAATTTCTTGGTGGAGGTGAAAGTGTAGGTGGAGCCTACCTTTAGGTGGAGCCTAGTCTTATTGGTAGGTGGAACCTATCAATGTACATTGGTGGAGTATTTTTATTGCCCAAACTGCCTTTTAGTTTAAGAATTCCTATGATGGAGTCAAGATTTCCAGTAATAATGTTGACATTATAAAAAGCTTCTGAATCCCCATTATGGACCACAAAATTTTCTTCCCTGTTAACGTAAGTTAACGGGGAAAGTAAAGGGGGAAGTAACCCTGTTAACGTAAGTAACGTTTACGAAGTGTTACGTAAACTTTGCACTTTGTTTTCAAAATTTCTCTATAGGTGTTTGTTCACTGTCGGTGACTGTAACGTAACAGTTGTTAGTGAATTGCGGCACAGAACAGAGAGTCAATATTAAATTTTGTTTCAAATTAAACGAAAAATATCCGTTTGGAAAAATTAAAGGTTAAGAAAATGCTTATTACCCTTTTCGACGCACAGGGATTAATCCATAAAGAATTCGTACAGGAAGGACAAACAATTAATGCTGATTTTTACTACCATGTCCTCAGGCGCCTCTTGGCGCGTCATCGTCGTGTGAGGCCGCAATTCACTGCTGCGGGACCATGCAAGTGGTACCTTTTGCGCGATAATGTACGGCCTCATACTGCTATGTGTGTGCTCAAGCAGTATGAGGTCGGCATCAAATTACTGAGTTGTTCCACCATACTCCCTTGATCTTTCACCACCAGACTTTTTCCTGTTTCCAAGACTGAAATCGGCACTGAAATGGCACAGATTTGCAAACATTTCTGGTATCTAAGCTGCTGTTACCAGGAAACTTAATGCAGTAGTAAAGGAGAACTATTCCAGAAGTTTGCAACACTTGTACGACCGTTGGCAGAAATGCATTACATCTGGCGGGGAGTACTTCGAAAGACAATGACGTACTTTTTTTGCAAATATACAATATTGTAATATTTCTCTGATGAGTCACTTATTTATTGGCCACACCTTGTAGAACCCACGATATATTTCTGGTTGATGTAAATGATAAGTTGAGTCAGTTGAACATTTTCTTTTGAACGGTATACCTATAAATTATGATTTCCTCTCCACTCTTTCAAGAAGTACAATTTATGTGACAAAATATTTGTAATGTTAATCGGTAAGAAGAAACTATTTCCATAGAAGAGAAATATTCCTTAAATCATTTGATTGGAAAAATTCCTATTATTTTAGTGACCGGAACTAGAATCGGTATGAGAAGGAAAATAACCTTCCCCTAGTTTATTTTAACTAATACAGTAGAGTCCCGATAATCCAAAAGTTCGCTTAATCCAAAACCAAAAGTCAAAAATAATTAAGGTTATAATAAAACCACAGTGATACTTAGTAATATAAAGTATATTTCTGAAAATTATAAGAAAATTAAAAGTTAGACAATGAGCTGAACTAATTATTTCTGAACTACATTGGTTTGAAAAAATCTGTTAAATTTTTTTGGCGAAGAGAAGAATACCTCTCCCTTGAAGCCAAATTACACCAACGCGTCAGAAAAATGGTGTCCACTCTAGTCGCGGCGGAGTGTTGCTCTATGTAGCGTAGTGCTATATCCAATGCAGCTGCGGCGTCTGAGTGGGATACCCTCTGCTCGCTGTCACCGTCTGCTTCACCTCCACTCTCATCTGAGACGTTGACAGGTTCTTTCAAAACCGTTTCAACAATCTACTGATCGTCTAAAATCTTACATTCTACTGAACGAATAACTTACACTCTACTGTACTGTACTAGGCAGCGTTCCGCTCTCTTATCACCCATTTCGTCCCGAGATTTGGTAATGTTTAGACAGACCGCATAAAATAAACTGTGTAATTTTATACGGTCATTAAACATAAATATTACATATAACGTGGGATTACACGTAATATGTAATATTTATGTAATCCCACGTTATTATGTAATTTAAGTATATTTTAAGAATAACTTCGCTTAATCCGAAAAATTCGTTAATCCGAAAAGGGTCTGGTCCCTATCATTTCGGATTATCGGGACTCCACTGTACTTAAAAGAGTGAAGTTTTAGGTGAGGATAAGTTTTGCTCTGGTTAAGTTTCGGTTTATAATTTTTCATGGTATATAATGTACTAGTTTGTAATCTAAAAGTTAAAACCATGGATTTCATCAAATATTGTAGGGGAAAATAGCTTAGTTAAGTAATACAAATATTTTTTTAAATACAAATAGAGAAAGGTTTGAACTTATGGTAATATATGTAAAATCCTGAGTATTGGTTTTCAGTGTGAAAAGAGTGAGTTAATAGTGATAAGGATAAACTATCAAACTCACTATTACAATCAGTCTTTAAGACATGCATGAAAAATATACAATAACAAACTAAGCAGATGTTAAAGTGTTCTTGTAAAATTAGAAACGAAAATCAATAGTTCTTAGAGATTCAAGATTTTATTGTATAACATGTTTGGTTATAATGCAGTAGTATGAGCTATAAATTTTTTACGTCAGCTCTAAAGGCCTAGGGATAGAATCGCATTTTGGAATATTATCAATTTTTAAATGTAAAAATATTTCAATATGAATTTTGAAATATAAAATTTCTGAAGGGATATTTTTAGTAATTAGGTTATTTTTTAATTGATATCACACAAAATGAAATTGGTTTGAAAATTTAATTAATTATATATGATACTTGGTTAAATTTTAAGGATGAAAAAGTTGCAAAATTAAAATTAAAACAGCTTAATGTTTTGCATCATTCATGCAGATAGAAAATTTCAAAACCTTTATCGAAAACTTTCGTACGGTGTAAATTAGTGTTTACAAAACTCTAAGAGCCAGAATTTTCTCAACAATATAAAAATTTTTCTTAAAATTATACATTATTTTATTTTCAATATAAAAGAAAGATTATATTTCAGATTTTGCATGAAAGTACAGTTTAATTTTCTACACATCCTGTGTAAGGACTCAGATTTTAAGGCTAAGAAATTCTTTTAATATGTTAATCAAAATCTGGTATATTTTTTACATGCGATATGGACTTGATGAAAGTCGTGTAAAATGCCAAGTTTAAGAATTTAGGATAAGCATTAAAATTTTCTTAACATCCGCATAGAAGAATAAACCAAAGCCTTCACATAACTACACTCCTGGTTTATTTATTGAAATTAGTTTTTTTTAATATTCCAGATTACATAATTTTGATATGCATTGCAATACCCCTTCTGAAAATATTACTGCTGAGCTAAGTTATTTATAAACAGGCAATAGGATTTTTCGCAATAGTTAGGAAAATGCATGGATAATTCAGATTAATACTGATCGTTCAAATTAACTGCTCTTACGTAAATGAACTATTAGTGTCTCCTACAGTCAGTTACATGAGGCTTTAATAATAATTTTTAATGTGTTACAGATTTCTATTTCTTACGAGGAAAAGAAGATTGTATAGGCAACACGACTTTATGTGCACTTCTTTTATTCAATTCCTACTATTAGTTCACACTCTCCCTGTATATATTTATATATCTTGTTAAAATTTTCAATCGTTAATAAAATAATTTTGATTCATCCACTCAAGTTCAAATACATTTTTTAAACTAGTAGTGGATGACACTTGATGTTAATACAATTTTTTTCAAATATTAATTCATTAAATAAATTTAATTAATTAATTTTAGTTTTATATGGGAGCCTTTTCAATAGAAAGAGACCTAGAACGTCTCTTGCTCTTGAATGATAATTTCCCTCATATTGCTGTGTAAACGGTAGTCCTGCGTTAGCGCGCGTTCCTCCCGTCCGCATATTACCATTCCTTACATGAATTCACGCCATTGCATCGTTTGGCGGCTGCTGATTGGTCAATTGACTTTGCATGGATAATTGCCATAATATTTGATCCTAAGCGCATTTTAAATGAGATAGATGCTAAAATATATGTATTAGTTTCTTTCATTTCGATAATTGCATAATATTTGATCCTAAGAGTATTTTAAATGAGATAAAATCTATTTTTTAGTTGCTTTCATTTTTATATATTTTTTTACGCGATATTTTACAAGGAACGTGAATTTTTTAAGTGGCGTCACCTATTAATGTAAAAGTAATTTAAAGTGACAAACTATTTGTAAAAGAAATTTTCGCCATAACTTCTTTTACAAATGCCTTCATATTTCTTTTTTGTGCATGAAAAATTTTAAGAAATTACCAATTTCCGTAGTAATTTCACTGTAAAATTTTAGGAGTAGAATAAAATAGAGTAAATATTACTCAAAATTGAATTTTTTCTTAAATTTAAATGTTGAATTATAAAAAAGGAAAGATATTTTCTTTTTTTAAAATTTAAATATTGAATTAAAAAAATGAAAGCTTTATTTATTTATTTTTAAATTTAAATATTGAATTTAAAAAAAATTGTTTATTTTTTTAATTAAAATCTTAATTGCAAGATGCAAATTATATATTTTTTGCTGTTTTGCACACTTTAGTTTTTTAACCTTACTCTTAAAAAATAAAAATTATAAATACTCTTCTAAAAATTACCAAAAATAGACTAAAAATAAAGTGACTTTATTGTACAAATGCATAAATTTTATGATTCACAAATATGTAATTTTGAACATTACTGCCTACTACGATACTATTATTTGAAATAGATTCTATTTCGTTCAAAAATAGAGATGGAAGTTTTGATTCTTGAAAAACAGACATGCTTTCATAAGAATCAGCGCACCAAATACACAAATACCGATGTAAACTCATTGACCAATCAGCAGCCGGCAAACGATGTAATGGCGTGAATTCATGTAAGGAATGGTAATATGCCTCCCGTCCTGTAGGTTGCGGGATCGAATTCCCGACCTGACACACTTTTTCTCTCTCTTTCCCCCCTCCTAATCTCGCACAGTAGGCAAGGTTCTGGCAGGCAATCCTTTTTTTCAATTCCTACCATTAGTTCACACTCTCCCTATATTGAATTCCTACTATTAGTTCACACTCAATTTTTTCTTTGTTGACCTAAGTAGGAATTGACATTAAAATTTTTTTTTATATTACTTGTTTTTTAAGTAATATTTCAAACTGCAAGAAACAATATGGTGGCTGAGATATTTCAATACCTCTAAAAAGAAGTTATGTTCAACATAAACTGCCCATGTAATTAAATATTCTATCTGAATAAAGTAGTAGCATTTACATATCATCCATATATTCAGCAATATGTGGTAAAATCTTTCAAAATTAGAAAACAATATAAATTTTAAATGATGGCTGCTGCCAATTTAAAATTTAAACTATATTTCGGTTGAAATGTAAACTCATCTACACTCTTACAACAAAGCTAAAAAGTGTAAGCTTTTGCGAGTGAAATACAACATTTTTTTTCTATAAAAGTTTTCGATAGGGGGCTAACTTTGCTAAGATTAGGAATACATAAGGATACTATAAAACTCCACTTTTGACAGATGCTAGAAAAAAAGTGATCCCGAGAAATGAGGTGAATTTCCGGGATATTTTGAGAACGTTTGCCAAAGATATGCAAAATTTAGGCCTCGTTCATTCCGCAATATATTGAAATACCTTACGATATTTTGCAAATTCATAAGAAAATATTTTTTTATTTAAAGCTTTTAAATTCATAAAGTATTCCAGATTTATTTATAAAATTTATAAAATATTTTTAATTGTAAATTATCGCTAATTAAACAGCGCGAAATAAACAATTTCCATAAGGTTTAATATTATATTTCACAAACATAATTATCATAAAAATTAAAATGGCAGAGAGAGATCTAGAGAGACTCCTCGGAATAAACGTCTGTATCATTAAAACATGTCATTGAGCATGCGCAGAAATCAATTTTTAATTTAAATTATCGTTAATTAATAGAAATTGCGGTTACAAAAACCAAATTTGACAAATTTACAGATTACAGTCTTTCGTTTAAGACAAAAATGAAGTAAATTCATACAGTCGTTTTCTCTCACGGACTGCCCGAAAAATCGGCTTAGCAACTTAAATATATAGATTTGATTTTCCAGTCTCGAGAGGTATCTTTAAGTAGTTTAGAAAATCTTAAAGATTTAAAACATACATTTTTGGCATTTTCATTCGTTTACTGCTGATATGAGACCACCATGTGCGATGTGATGACTGTCCGCTAGAACAGCAAAACTGAACCCTGCAAGCGAAACGTCAAAGTTGGTTTTCTGTCTATTAACGAAACTAGTTCTCAGACGAGATGGACTTTCATTTTTCACAGGATATCATCTTTTTTTTTTTTTAGTTCGGTGACGTATGATGCTGGGCATGTACATACATTTTCAATTTATCTATTTTTTGATAATTTTTAATTTTTTCCAATCATGATTTTTTTGTCATATGCTTAATAATAGTTCCTTACCTTTCTTTCCTAAGGTCAGCTTCCACTGTAATAACGATATACCATCTGAAAGATTTCAACAATGTTAGAAACTCTCGTTTAATAAATTTAATTCCTTACTACGAAATAAACCTAGAGAAAAATGCTATTGGCGAGGAACACAGGCGTAGCGTGCTTCTAGCTTTTTTTTTTTTTGGGGGGGGGGGGGGCACGAATTGATTTCAAATAGGGACCTTCTCAGCGCATTGATTACCGGACGGTCCTTAAATTTTGAAATATTATGATTTTTTGAAATTGAATAACGATAGAATTGATGTTTGAGTAGTATTCAAAAGTTAGGCAATGAGAAAAATAAACATAATATAAATAAAATGAGAAAGAAATAAAGCATCGAATTGTTGTTATGGATCATATCATTGTTAAAGACTATGTTAAAGCTAAAGACATAATCGGAATCTTCAGTTTCACAGTTTGGAAAAGCGGGAAAAAACCAACTTTCTTAAAAGTTTTCTACGATTTTCTGATTTTAACTGAACTTCTATTAACGTTTTAATTTATTTCAAGTTAAGTTGGGGGACACCCCGACGCTACGCCTATGGTGAGGAATCAATATCTCTGTACTGTGGTCGGAGGATCTAGCGACCATTAAGTCATAGATTCACTATGCCGAGTCTAGAACCTACAGCGGATTAAGTATTCTAGACGTCTTAAGCACAAACAAATTCTGAACCCTCATTCATTTTAAGAACCTTTAAATCCGGATTTTAACCCTCAAGTTGGGCCCAGTTTTGAAATCCTCTCTTAGTCGAACCAGGACTGAGTTTTACAATTTTTCACCTGCAAGTCAAATACTTTCTATTTTTTTTCGTAAAAAAATTATTTTTACCGATAATTGTTGAAAAATTTACTGCCTTCCATGTAAAGAAATGGTATACATATTAATTTTATCACAAACAATAAGCATATTTAAAATATGCATATTTTAAATAAACTGTCCTAAAAAGAAGTAAGAAGCTGTATCACCATAAAACATGAAATAATTTGAACGATTAAGAGGGTAACAAATGCACGCATTAAATATTTCCCTATTTATAATTTTCATTCATTACCAAAATTATAATTTAGGCCGTCTTCTACAAGTTACAACTCTAAACATAGTTGTAAGTCTGAATGATTATCAGTCGAGACTGCGTATAATGCATTTACATATATTTAACACAACACTTGACATTTTTTGAACTATAACTTTTAAAATTCATCAAAAATGTTGATCAAGAATTAATCAATTGACTCTAATTGCATATTTTGCTAATTACATATTATTACATATGAATGCTAATTACATAATAGTGCCGTTTACATGTGCCAAAAACCCGGGTCAAAGCAGGGTCGTTTCTTGCTTTTTCCCTACGATAGGGAAAAATGCAGGGTGGATTTTCGACCCTGCTTCGAACTAGGATAAAACCCGCTAATTACCCATGATGCATTTCGAAGCAGGAAGCTAGTAGTAAACAAACATTGTGGATTTGAACATGTGCGAATCCATGAAAATGCAGCCAAATGATCGATGAAGGGATCTGGAACCCCTTAACGATCGCAAAATTTTCAAGAAAATAGTAGAAAAGTGCCTATTTTTTCCGGAGGATTTCATTTATTCCTTGATCTGCCACATCTAGTTTTTAAAAAAACCCATCCCCAATTACATTATAAATAGACTGGTACTACTATCTGGTATGTAAAATAAGAAATAAAATTTCATTTCAATAAAATTTCAATAACATTTTTATTTAAAGTGTTATGGTAAAAATAATAAATTTAATAAGTATAATCAATAATTAAACGTAACATTAAAATTTATAAATTAGTTATTTTTAATTTAGCGATGAAGCCACAGATCGTACGATTATATCTAATATCCCCATCAATCTACTAGTTCTTATATTCCTTTTTTCTAATCTATTTTCTAAATTTATTTTTAAAAACAACAGAAAAAATCGTAAACGTTCCATGATTATCAACAGCGACTGACATGTGCTGCATTTAAATAATAAATAGACGCAGACGTAATTGTGTTTTAGAAGAGGAGTACCTTCGTCGTGTCGACTTTATCTCCTGTAAGCAAGATATATGTAATCAAGGTAGGAGTGCTCAGTAGTTAAAATTTTAAGTAATGAATTAAAATATTAAGGTAAGAATAACGCGGGTAAAAGGAAAACAAATTTAACGGTAAAGTTAAATTAAAACAAAAAATTTAATTTTAAGAGAAAAAATAGAGAGATACAAGTTAAGAAACTTTAGAAGAAAAATTAGATAAGACTAATGATCCACGGAAAACAAAAAAGAAATAATGTTAAGAGGCCCAGAAAAGCAGATATCATTAGAATACAAAAAATATTTTTGTAAGTTTTTCCATTTTTTTGGATTTTTAAAGTTTTATGATTTTTGTTGTTGTTATTTTTAAAATTTAAGAATACGAGGTCAAAAGAACAGCAATTGAAAAAATAAAAGGCCCTCTCCAGGACCATACACTTCGTAATGAGATAAATGCGGAGTTCGAAGGGGGAAAGCTAAAAATAGCAATAGAGGGAATTTGGAAAAGTACGACACCGGCTGGAGTCGAACCCACACCGTGATTTTCAAGGAATGATGGTGTATGAGGATCACTTCCGCCGAATATTGTGATGGCCTTTACTTCCGGTAAGACGGGTAAAAGCAGGACGAAAATGTTGCCCGTGTAAACGGACTTCAAAGGATTTCCCTGTTAGCGGGTAAATCCCGGGTATTATTGTTGTCCATGTAAACGCAGCTATTATGTCTTTCATTTGTAATAACGAGGACTAAAAAATCCTCCTATGATTGGTGGTCCTAAATATTCACTTAGTATTTTAGCATGGTAAGTCACTAAAAAAAGATTGAGATGAGGGGGTTTCGAATGCCGTGATGTCGCATAGAAGTTCAGTCATTAAACACTAATTTGTCTTTTAAGCTTTAATATACAGGTGCCATATCAAAATGTAATCCAGATGGGGTATCTTTCAACCCAAGAAGAACAACATGAACAGGTATCTTTCAACCCAAGAGGACTTAACATGAGTAGGTATCTTACAACCTGACAAGCAACAGTGGTGGTTCACACTTTCGATTCCAACTACGCATTAAAAAGTATACAAACAGATTTGACACAGAGCCCTCTACCGGCGAGCAGGCGAGGAGGTTGGAGTTATTCAACAGTCACCTCTGCTCAGGACCTTCTGATTTTGATGATGACCACCACACTTCAAAGTGACGTCAGGATTTTTAATATTAAGCCTCTCATTGTCTTAAAATCTCAAAATGAAAATAAAATATACAAACTGTGATAAATCTGTAGGGGCTTTTCAATTATTTGCATTGGGATATATCATAAAACACTAGTTTGGCTTAATGAAAAATACATTTTTCCAAATAAGTGCTGCATGTTTAAAAAAATAAATTTTGTATCTTTTATTTTTATACCAAAGACTTCAACTATTAAAATGATTTACATTTCATCTTCATTTATAAGGAGTATCAAGGGCTACTGCTCAGTCCCACTCACAAAAGAATTCGCTGCTTTACTGCATTTGATTCCTTTTATACACTGTATTCCCTTGCATGGAAACGGGAAATCTGTGGGTCTACTCCCTAGAATTTAAACAGGCTAGTTTCTTTAAGGATTTGTGGTCCTTTTTATCATTCTCTCTCCCCTGAAACCCTTCCATAGAGAAAGTTTATCAGGAAAGATTCTATTTACTTAGGAATCATAAAAGTCAATATGAAATGTATATATAATATGAATTCTCGTTGTCTTTTTGTTACATTCATGTCTCGAAATTATGTTTTATTTTTTTAAAGTAAAGAAACATTAAAAAGTAAGAAAAATTATTTTATTTTATGTGGGAAAATTTGCAAATCCATAGAATTTTACATAAATAAATAAATACATAAATAAATAAGAAAAGCTATTTCGTATGAAAGTTTTTTATAGTTTCGGAAATTTTGCTGATCATTGACTAAAATTAATCGCTGACTTATTTTAAAAGACTTATTAATCGCTGACTTATTTTAATCACATCACATAAGTCTCAAGAAGTACACAGAGTTGTTTTAAGCTGGAAATATATTTAAAAACTGCTGGTTACATCTTAAGTTTGTAAAGTCCTTGTGAAATTATAGGCTAAACAGCAAAAATACAATACTCCATTCATGTTTACAACGAAAGAACAGTTTTTACACCGTATGATTTATAATTACTCTCTAAACTACCAAAATAGGAGTTAACTTCACTAAGCAAATTGTAAGTTTTAAGTTCGAAAACTTAACTAATCTGAGCCAAACAATCGGTCTTATGGTTCAGAATCCGTTGTATGGGTTATATGCTACATAGGCATCGGGGAATGTGCGAATCCATGAAAATGCAGCCAAATGATCGATGAAGGGATCTGGAACCCCTTAACGATCGCAAAATTTTCAAGAAAATAGTAGAAAAGTGCCTATTTTTTCCGGAGGATTTCATTTATTCCTTGATCTGCCACATCTAGTTTTTAAAAAAACCCATCCCCAATTACATTATAAATAGACTGGTACTACTATCTGGTATGTAAAATAAGAAATAAAATTTCATTTCAATAAAATTTCAATAACATTTTTATTTAAAGTGTTATGGTAAAAATAATAAATTTAATAAGTATACTCAATAATTAAACGTAACATTAAAATTTATAAATTAGTTATTTTTAATTTAGCGATGAAGCCACAGATCGTACGATTATATCTAATATCCCCATCAATCTACTAGTTCTTATATTCCTTTTTTCTAAATAAATTTTATTCCTTTTGATATTGGCAATTACTTTTTATTCATCCAGTTACTTTTTATTCCTTTTGATATTGGCTGGCTGTTTTCTCCATTCGTTTATCTACCACTACTGGAACGTGTTGGTAACGTGATATTGCTTACTAACCATTAACTGATTTCTGTGGGAAGGTAAAAGTTGTAGGGTGCTTTTTGAAACAGTGTGTAAAGGACTGCGATAGGTGAACAAACACAGACAAAACAGATTAGAGATAAAGTAGTAACACATTACCCTTAAACTAATAAGCTTTCAAGCATTTTAATTACGAAGAGTTGAACAAAGAAAAATCCCAATTGTTTTTATCATATTGTGGAAGAGACTGCTTCTTTACTATAACTCTCTTCTTTTCACATCTCTCTTCATTCCTGTTGACAGAAAATATTTAAACTATAATAATTTCTCAACAAAGACATACGCCAAAAGATTTAAATCTCTGGTAAATCGAAGCAAAGGAAATTTAAACTTTTAAAATGAAGGGATTAAAAGTTTACATCAGTTAATCTATTCTATCCTTATCTCGTATATTTTAGTGTTGTTTTAAAGCTTTCTTAATTTCAAAGAAATATCATTTTCCTCTAAGAAATTTATTACTTTTGATTAGAAATTTCTTACAATATTTTTTTATTCTTATAAGAGATTTATTTACTCTAACGTAAAATAAATGCCTTAATTTCTATAAGACATTTATTCTTTTCTGAAGAAAATAAATGTGTCCACCTTAAAGAAACTTTTTTATTTTTTCAGGGCAGAAACATTTTAAAACTGATATTTTACGTTAATGTTAAATTATAGATGCATCTATAAAATGTTATTAGCTTCATTTCTAGGGTATTTATTTTTTTTTAGTTATTCAAATATGGAGTAAATTTGTTCAAGCATCTCAAATATGGGAAACGTACATTAGAGGGATGGTGTAAAAACTGACTGAATAGGAATGGTTGTGTAAAAACTTATACTCTCAGAATAATGCAAATGTTTAAGGATATAGTATTGAAACATAATAAATAAAGTACTACTCCTTGCATACCTGGTTTCAAACCATTTGACATGTGTAAAACATACGAAATAATCTTAAAAGGTAATCGCGTTAAAAACTATGGATGAAAACTCAATACTCTTTTATTGAACATTAATTTAGTGAAATTTATTTTAATGTTATTCCCTTATAGAATTTTCCTTTCAAATATTTGACAGGTTAAAAAGTTTTTCACGGCATTTTAATAAAACAGTAACAAAAAATGCTTTTATATCAATTACTTTTTTATTTTAGTGTTTTAAGCATTTAAGGTAATTGATATGATCATAAGCTTTTGCTTATCGTAAACCTAGCCTTTGCAGAGAAACCATTACGATTTTTTATTTTTGTTCTGCTAAGTTTTCACCATGAAGTATAAAGTGTAGAAATTTTCAGTAAATAAGAAAAATAAAATTTTACCGTTTGTACCCAAATAGAAAAACATTTAAAAAATGTGTCGAGTTCATTAATTACCTCAAAATTTGCATAAAGTTTTTTTTCATTCAATCATTAATGCAATTTAATATATATATATATATATATATATATATATATATATATATATATATATACACTCAAGAGCCAAAACATTATGACCACCCCTACATTTTGCCATGAATTTGCCTGGATGACGTGGAAGGCACGTGATCAGGTGGAAGTGGTATTTAACTGCTGCTGGAGAGTCTGAAGAATCATTCTTTCACTTACTTCTGTGTGTGATGGGAAAGGCTGCGGATCTAAGCGACTTTGATAGAGGGCAGATTGTACTGGCTCGAAGGCTCGGAACAAGTATTTCCGAAACTGCACGACTCGTGGGTTGTTCGCGACCTACAGTTGTTAGTACTTATGCAAAGTGGATGAATGACGGTGAAACCAGCAGTAGACGACATGGTGTTGGACGTCCACACGCTATCGAAGAAAAAGGTCGTCGGTGACTGCCTCGCATGGTGAAGCAAAACTGGAGCCAGACAGTGGCTCAGCTGACAGCCCAATACAATGCAGGGCCAAGTAGAATAGTATCGCAGCACACTGTTCAGCGGACACTGTTGGATATGGGGCTAAGCAGCAAACGTCCCACTCGTGTGCCTTTGCTGACCAAGCGTCATCGCCAACTGCACCTGCGCTGGGCCCGGGAACATCGTGACTGGTCCATGGATCAGCGGGAGAGATTTGCCTGGTCAGATGAATCACGGTTTGTCATTCATCACGCCGATGGCCGTGTCAGGATACACCGTCTTCCAGGCGAACTGTTGCTCCCTCAATGTACAGTAGGTCATACACAGGCCGGTGGTGGAGGTATTATGCTTTGGGGGACGTTCTCTTGGGCGTCTCTGGGACCCGTGGTTGTGGTAGAGCAGACCATGAATGCTACAGGGTATCTGCACATCATTGCGGACCAGTTGCACTCTTACATTTGGGATGTCATGGGACGGCAGCTCAGAGTTCAAAGACCACCAATTCGCAAATCTCGGATTTGCGTGACCGTTGCTTAAACATCTGGTACAATCTGTCTCCGGCCATCTACCAATTACTTGTGGCATCCATGCCAAGGCGGGTTGAAGCTGCGTTGCGCGCCAAAGGTGGGCCAACTCGTTATTGACAGGTGGTCATAATGTTTTGGCTCTTGAGTGTATATATATATATATATATATATATATATTCAACATTTTAATAATTAATTTACAGGCATCTATTTATATATTTTAAAACTATAATGTTAATTAGTTTTAAAATATATATATACATATATATATATATATATATATATATATATATATATATACATATATATATATATATATATATATATATATATATATATATATATATATATATATACATATATATATATATATATATATATATATATATATATATATATATATATATATATATATATACATATATATATATATATATATATATATATATATATATATATATATATATATATATATAATATATATTCCAGCTTAAAGACAAGCAATGTTTACCTCAACGTAGTAAAAATTAATAGAATATATAGTCTGAATAGCCTATATTTGCAGCGAAATTGCGAGAGCCTAAAAGTAACATGCAAAACTCAGATGTCAAATTTAATGAGACATTTCTAGGGCTTTTTGAGCATTACTGAGCGATGCATACATAAAGAACGGTACATCAGAAAATGACATTTGAAGCTGTCAAATAACTGAATAAATACTCTTAAAAATTTTCAAGTATGTATTTTTGGGTCTCTTATGCATTTTATTTTGGAGGAAGTATAAGGTTATATTTTAAACTGTTGTCTAAAATTCTACGCAGGTTAAAGTAATTTATATTTTTAATTAACAGGTTTCATTTGTTGCTTTGGATCGTATCTCATAATTCCTTAATCTGCAGTTCCAGATGTGTATCATTTATTCATATATTGGCCAAATTACCTAAAAATTACAAATGTAAATTTTAGATGAATTATGTTTTAGTATTGGGAAAGAATACTCTTTGAATTAAATCTTAATAATTTACATTTTCTACATATTTAAAGAAATTTTGAAGCTAGAAAAATCTGCTCTTACGATAATAAACATTGTAATTTCGATACAGCATTTGATATTAAAGTATAATGTTAATTAGTTATAAAATATATAAATAGATGCCTGTAAATTAATTATTAAAATGTTGAATTTAATACCTTTACTATTAAAATTAATGTTATGTGAAGTTTAAAATTTTAACTATTATTAAAAATATTCTTTTATTTGCTCTTTATGCAGCTATATTTGATAAAAAAATTATTAAGGAAGGTCTGTTTGGATTTTAATGTATTCCAGTGGATGCTATATTTAATGAAGGTATTTTTGAACTACACGGTATCAAATTTAATTGCCTCTACCAATATTAAACCGTAGTACATACAGTTGAGTGTTAAATAAGAGAAATGTTTTTAAAATATTGCAATTTTTTAACTAAAGTGATATTAAGTATGTAGAATCTTTTTATATAATTTTTACCGAAGGCTGAAATGGTTAGATTGGAGCATTTTTGATAAACCTCTTGACTACGATTTTGGTTAGTCGATATACCTTTGAATGTTTTCTTAGTGCTTCAACAACATTCGAAAGCTGAATCCTTGCGCAGAATTTTGATTAATAATTTCTATATTTTTCTATTTAGTTTTTTTAATATTTGTAACGAAATATCTAGATTTAATCAATTGTCATTTAATATATAATTAGTTTAATAGTTAAACTTCAATACTATTAATGTATAAAAGGTTTTATTTTATTTTTGAAAGGGAGGAAAGTGGTCAGAGAAATTAAATACATATAAACACAGAGGTACATACACTAACATATTAATACTGGTTGTAGACAAAATAAAGGAAATAGTGCATAGTTTAATGAGCAAAGAATTAAGCCTCCGTTATCATGCTGGGTATCTGCGATTCTATAAGGCATGCAGGTATTAGAGTTTGTGTAAATAATATAAAGTAATTTTGCCCCATTAATCAGCAAAAATCTTATCGAATCACGAAAAGATTTGAACAGGACATTGTGATTTTAGCTCCATAAATCCCATAATGGATCAATAATAGGTATGTATGGTTATGAAAGCCACAAGGCAGCTGTTATACCCCATCGTCAATTGAGTTTGGCCTCTTGGGCTGGACGTAATCAACTTGGAACCAAAGAAAAGCCTAGACCTATCTGTCTATCGATATATCTATCTCTACCTATCTATCTTTCAATATATCTATCGATTGATTTCGCTCTCTCTCTCTGTGTATGTCAATATCTATCTATCTTTCTAGCTGTCCATAAACCACTCGATTGACTCGGAAATCTTTCGTTGACCGTTTGATTTATTAATAAGTGTTCTTACCTCCACATCCTTAATCTAGGTCATCACCTTCCTCAACAAATTTCCTGTTCTTCCTCTTCTGAGAGATAATTGGAATGGCCCCGACGTTTGATCAATACCTACTTTTTTTTTACCCTTCTGTGCTAAAAAGTCAGCAAAATATTATCATTGCCATTTTCCCCCTTTTTTGAACAACCAGGTTAACTTGGGAGCAGAACCCAGACCTCCTGCCCTCCGTCTACTCCAAAATTAATGAATGTCTTATATTTCTAATCTAACATCACACTATACATTAAGTCCATTGTAATTAGAAGATGTAACGATATTCTATTACCGTTGTCTTTTACAGTACAATATTCTATTCAAATCACTTGAATAGTTTTATTTTGAAAAGGTAATTAAGCAAATATAACGCTTATAAATAATTTATGACATAGTGACAAAATTATTTGCTTTTTGAAAGCGATTTTCTTTTTCCTAGTTATTAGTGTGCTGTAAACATTTTGGGCTTAGTATCTGTCTGTGGAACTGGAGAAGAACATTTCTGTGTTTGCTCTTGATTTAATGCAGAGACTTTGTATGAATACCTCACTAAATAAATGCTGCTCACATTTCTCGAATCAGAATTAAATAGCTGAGGGGACGAGCCCATCAAATATTCATCAGGAAATTATGTCATTTAGTATCCGAAGGAGCTGATAGAAACATCGAATCTTTTAACTCCGCTCCTAACTCTGCAATTTTGTGTAGGTGTAAATGTAGGTATAATTAGCGCCGGAAAGACTAACAAAAGAGCGGCTTACATTTTAATCCCCCTTGCCTTGACTATTAAATAGCGGTTGAACCCAGACCGAAAATAATTAAACCCAAACTTCTATGCATCTGTTAACGTTCCAAGGGATTAGCGGCTAGTCGGACAGTTGCAAATTTAAACCCTAGGCCAAGCTGATAGGCGAGGTGTAAAGCTTTAACAGGCGTTAAAGGGTGACGCATAACGGGCACTGCGCCCTTATCGGAGTTCCAGGAGGAATCTGCAGGGGCGGCGCGGATCATCAAATATATCACATACTCCGACAGCTGGACCTTATCTCTGTGTTCCACGCAGCCGCTTTTAGATCACTGTTGGGGGATGTTCGGGAAAAGTCAGCGACGAGCGGCTCGCTTAAAAAGGACCAGGGCGGGTTTTTTCACCGTAATTTAAATTTAATCAGTGAATGCAGGGAGCTTTTAGGGTTCTCTTGTTACTCCTGTTCATGCCGGAGAATGGTTATTCGTAATTTATTCGGCGATCAATTTTTGACGGATGTATGACTTTGAAATTAGTTAAGTGTGTTTGCTTCGTAGGAATAAATTAGCACAAATAGTTTAGTGAGTTAGGAGTTTTAAAAATATGAGGATGAATTAGACACTCGTCTGAGGAATGTGGCATGACCGGGAATTGCATTAGTAAACAGGAGGAATTACTTGTATATTTTTGTTCTTGCCATTCATTGAACCTTATATTTAAAGGAAAATGTTAAACATCGGGATGTATGTCTTATCAATAATTTTGAATATTTTCCCAATTAATTCTTGCAATTGTTTTTAAAAACGGGAAAAATAATTCCTGAATAAATTTAAAAAAATTAAAACATTAACTAAACAGTGCAAAATATTTATGTCTTTTTTCTATCATTTGTTTATCTTATAACAACCTTTGTCGGTGCTAGGTTAAAAAATTTGATTCGTTTTCTTTATGTGAGTAAAGTTAATGCAATATTAAGTTCCATATATCTTATTACTTTGTAAAAGTAATTTGACTGTACTCCTTAAGATCATTTGCAAAGGGAATCTGTTAAAAATTTACAAGAAATTTTATGACTGAACACTGCAAAAATACTTTTTTATATAATACAAAGCAATTAGGAAAATATCGGAAAAAAAATAAAATTTGATGTTTTTCCATTTAATATTCTAAACAAAAATGTAAGATAAAAATAGTTTTTTCTTTTGGTTCTACATAATGGTATTGTTTATGAAAATGTTTTCTAAGGTAATATATACTATCTTGATGAGTAATATTTCCTATAACTGAAACTTACAGCAGTAACATTTAGCATAAATTCTATATGTAATAATTTGTAGGAATATTTACCTTTGATTTTATTGAACTTTCCCTGTTTTCAATAAATTAATAATTTATAACTTTTTTTCATTACTAAAACTATTAAAGACGCTATTAAAATATTCTTCACCTAAAAATTATTTTTACTTCTAAAAAAATAACCTTGGCGATCTTTTATAGAAATAGCTTTTTAAAAAAATCTTTTACTTAGATGGGTTATATTACATTCAGTTGTTGACAGTATAATACTTTTCACTTAAAGAAAGTAAAAATTATAATTATTTAAAAATATATTTTTTTAGAAACAATGCAGTTCTGTAGAACTAACAGAGGAAAATTATTTTTATCTTAAATTTATTTTCAGATTATTTAGAACGAAATAATTTGTAAAGTTCTTTAATAGTTATCCATTATTTTCTGGATTCATTATGGCCATAGACTATAAGAATAAAATAAATGTTTTGCAATGACAACATATTTAGAGGTTTCTACTAAATATGTCATGACTTAAATAGTAAAAATGCGTTAATACTATTAGTTTCACCCAGTAAGGCATTTTAGACACTGAGAAATCTTTCGATAGCAGTAATTACATGACAAGTTAATTAGTTATCATTTGACAGTTTTTCCCTGGATATTTCGTTTTATGGCAGTTTGACTCGTATGTGATCCACAATAAGCATGTGTGAGGTACTCCCTTTTAGGCACTATTCAATTCTTTTTTGGTTTATGGTCTCTTTTCAGTCTCGTCTTTTGTCATTTGAAATTATATCACTAAAACCCCTCAAATGATGACTGATAGAATGACTGATAGGTTAGATTAAATTTGTAAATTCAGAAAATAGTGAGAGGACATAAAATGAATAAGCGACTCTTTTCTCTATTAGGGCGAACCGGAGAAGGGAAGTCAGAGGAGGGAAGAGAACGTGGAAATCTGTGGAAACTGCTGCTGATAGAGTATCTAGATAGAGAGTGAACTAGCTTAGGAAGAAGAGAATGATCTGAAGCTCTTTCATTAAGATTTATTCTACGGGGTGTCCATAAACTCCCCTACTTTAAAGTTGTCTACAGTCGAAACTATTCTTCAGAAAGATATGAAATTGATATGTGTAAATTGATATGTGTATTGATAAAAAAAGATATATGTAGGACATATTGAAGGGATGGGAATTTGTTTGAGCAAATAAAACAATTAGTTCAAAATTTCACCACCAGAGGGCGTTTTTTGATGAATTATACATTTACGGCTGGTTCTTTACTTAAGATTTTACCATCTTTTTATCCATAGGCCACCCTAACACAATAACTCATGCTCATTAAATTTTACAATCTTTAAAGTGATTGCAAACTCGATCGGAAACTTGTTCGATAACTAATTTTCGGACAAAAGATTTGAAGGAATAAAGAAGAAACAAATATGCAAATTAATTTTTGTCGAAGTAGAGCAGAAGCTGTTATAAAACCTAGAAACTTTCATGGAGATTTTGTTTTCAGAGTGCTTGCTATTGCTAATCAGAATGTCATCGTTACGATTACCAGATCGATCTTTGTTAGTAAAAGTGTTTTACCAAAACGATATATCAGCACAGTTTGAAGGGGATACTAAAAGGTCCATTGACTGTTAAAGGTCTTCGATCAATGGTGGCCAAATTTGAAGAAACATTCGTTCTGGAAGAGGAAGGACACCTGTTTCCGTAGAAACTGTAGAGAAGGTTGCACTTCAGGTGGAAGAGGACGAAGATTCCAACGAACAGTCTAGTACCAGTGTCCGTCGTGTGGCAGAAGCATTGGATCTGCCCCGTCCAACTGTCCAGAAGGTCATGCGGAATATCCTCCGGTATTATCCGTACAAGCTTCAATTTGTGCAGAGGTTGCTTACACATGATTTCGAGACTCGACAACGGTTCTCACTTCACTTTCTTGCTCGCTTTGAGGTTGATGCAGAATGGCCTTGGAATATCCTCTGGATAGACAAAGTACATTTTTATTTGGACTGTTCGGTGAATACTCACAACTGCCGAATTTGGGAATCAGAAAATCGGCGTTTAATCTTAGATGTTCCGATGCATTCACCGAAAGTAACCGTGTGGTGTGGATTTTCTGCATTTTTTATTCTCGGCCCGTATTTCTTCGAGGAATTAAGTCCTAGAGGTCCAGTAACATGCTCGGTCACTAGGGAGCGATATGCATCCTTGTTACTGAATAAAATTGTTCCGGATCTGCAATCACGTCAATGCCTTTCACGCACAGTTTTTATGCAAGATGGAGATCCTCCACACATTAGCCTTCGCGTTAAGAACGTTCTCAAAAATCACTTTACAGAAGAACGTGTCGTCAGCCGCCACTTTCCTAATGTGTGGTCTCCCCGATCCCCAGACCTCAACTCATGCGAATTTTGGCTTTGGGGACATGTGAAACATCTAGTCAGTCTTGATAAACCAAGAACTACACCTGATCTGAAAGACAGTATTTCACGACATGATCTCAGCATTTCCCCGGACACATTGTGGTCAACTGTAGAACATGCTATCTTACAATTTCAAATGGTAGCTGAAAATGATGGCCGTCATGTTGAACATGACTTGTTGTAATACATTTTTTTAACTATTGTAATTGTTGGCTAAATGTGTAATTGATCAAAAACGTCCTCTGAGGGTGAAATTTTGAACTAATTTTTTTATTCGCTCAAACAAATTCCCATCCCTTCACTATGTCCTACAGAAAATTTTACAACTTTCTGAACAATAGTTTTGACTGTAGACAACTTTAAAGTAGGGAAGTTTAATTATGGACACCCTTTATATTAAGATAGCAGTGTGTATGTTCTATGTTTAGCGCAATGGTTACGCTACAGAAATGAAATAACATTTTGTAATGCATAGTGTTCTGCAAACATCTGGCTTAAGTTTGAGGGCAATATTTTTTTGTACTTTGGTTAGACTCAGGACTACACCCTGGATTGAAAATATCCAGCAAAATACTTAGAGAGCAAAGATGTATCTTACGTCCTTCACATAAGCAAAAGTCTGTTTAACTTTCGAATTGCAAAAATCAACAATCAACCTTAAAACCAAATTAAATCTTCAATGTCTGTAGGGTTTAAAAATCTTTATAAACTGATTTACAGATAAAAGGAAGCTTAATTATTGGTTTAAAAATAAATAAGTTTCATAGGAGGTAGTACTAGTATGTTTTTAGATGCAGAATTCAAAATTAATGTATAATTTAATAATGCGTATTTTCCGCAGATTGGATTTTTGTAAACGTACTTTCATGTTTTCATATTCTTGTTTGCTTTTTATATGCGTAAATAAAGACTAATAGAGTAAAGACGTATCATAATCTTTTTTGAATAAAAAGGAATGTTTGATGTTCATTCAGTCTAAAAAGCTTGATAAATTAATTAATGCCTACTATGAAACTTAATTATTCGTTTCAAAATTACATAGTTTTGTAAAAATGTGCAAGTTTTCTAAGGAAACTGTGTAAAGAATTAGGCTTTGTAATGGAGAGATTTAAATGTTTTTTTTTCTGTGGTAAATGCTATGAATAAAGGTCTGAACAATAACCTAATAATAATGTCTAATTCAGTTAGAAATATTATGAAAGGTAAAGCCTAAATTACTAATAATGTAGTTAACATTTATTCCATGATAATATTTCATGAATTCTAACAACTGTTATAAGTAAAGCAAATAAATTAGCTATATAAATAAAATCTTTTCATTTCTATTCAACATGCAAAGCTTTATAAACAAATGAATTAATGAATCTTATTTTTTATTGTAATTCAATACATTTTTATGAAAATGGGAAAATTTGGGGATGTCGCTTTCTGTAAAAAAATATTCCAAATAGAGGGAAGGTTTTAAATCTATTCTCCCTCATCGAGGCTACGAATAGAGGTTAGAAGCAATTAGAGCACAAAATTGTTTACCATAATTAAGGGATTCACGTACGATATATTCTGAAGTATTTTTTGCGATTTCAATAACGTTACGTCAATTTTTATGTTTTTATTTTGCAGAAGTATTTATATTAAATCGGTTTTCGTAAATTAATCTCATACAAAAATTCATCCTAACGTTTACATTTTCTCTAATACTATTTTCAAATTATGTAGCAATAATAACTATCATTCACAATGATCATCAATTAGTATCTAAAGAAATTTGGTCAAATACTTTTCTTTGTAATCGCAAAATTGTTGTAATGAGAATATTAAATTTTCTTGAAGACTTCTATTCGTAATGTGTGCATAAAAAGCTTTTAAATTCAAATCCTTTCATAATATTAGATTTTTACTTCCTTTTCAATTACTTAACAAATTTTAATTACTCGTATTATAGGATTATTTTCACAAAATTGCAATAAATAGCATGATATATTTTTTGTGATTATGAATGTAAATACAAGGATGTGATTTAAAAACTCTTTAGAACTCATTCAGAAGCGTATGGAATATTTTACAAGTATAATTGTTTTGGTTTCCCCTTTTAAAATTTATCACTATAATATTGAATATTAAAATTCCTTGGAAAAAAAGTGCAATTATTTTTAATAAAACTACTTAGTAAAAGAAAGGTAATTAAAGAAGCAGATGAATAAATTTGCATCAACTTTTTTCAAACGCTTAGAAAATATTGTACACGATACTATAAACACCTTAAATTTATGAAAAAATATTTTAATGGCAGGGTAAAACTGTGTTTTCAGTGGTTTTTTTTCCTTTTAAATTTGAAAGCGAAAAGTGGAACGTATGACAGTATATCATTGAACCTTAAGTTTGAAAACTTTAAAAGCAACTGTATTTCGTCTAATTTATATGGGAAATTAATAGCAAGTAACAGATCTCATACAGATACAGTTTATGCATCTGAGGCATTTAGTCTGACATTTACAATAAATAATGTTAGGCCAAACGTCTGAACTAAATATAATGCAAGTTAAACGTGTAAGAAGCAGCAACTTTTGTCATTATTTTTACATTTTATTCATTCTTCAAGAATACAAAAGCATCCTGTGCTCAGAACATCTAATTTGAGGATTTGATAATTATTTGATGTAATATAATTATTTGAAATAAATATAATTATTTGATGTAATATAATTATTTGAAATAAATATAATTATTTGAAGTAAATATAATTATTTGATGTAATATAATTTTGCCACAGCTGACTCTAATAAACTTGCAGTGAATGTACCACATTAGACATTAAACATTGAACGGGTAATACATGGCATTTACTTACAATTCTGAAGATTAATACGCTTTTAAATTTGGATTTCACTGAGTAAATACTTGACGATATTGGTTAGTATATTCAATCAGATTTTCTGGACAATAAAAGACCATGGTAATATTTTTATAATATATGCATCCCAAATTAATAATAATTAATAGAAGTTTTATTAATATTATTAAGAAGAAAAGAAAATTGATAGTCATCTTGAACCCTCAAATCAATTATTTGAAGTCGTAACCCTTTCTGAGCTATTAAATGGGAATTTTGATGGGATTTTGATAGGGAATATTCAGAAAGTTTGATGGTAGTAAAGATAGGATGTATCCAATTTTATAACCGATTGAATATTTAATATGGTGTACAAATGAAAACATTAAAGGCTACTTTATGGGTATATATATATATATATATATGATAATAATCACAATGGGGAATAATTTAACACACGGGAATTGATGTATATGTACTTATGGGAGATGCAGTCGGAACGAGGGAGTGATGCAGTTGGGTGAAGTGTTAATCCAGGAAAACACTGAAGAAACTTAGGGAGAAACAAACACATATGCCAGGGGTGGCGAACCAATGGCACGCGTGCCATTGATGGCGAGCAACACAATATTTTGGGCACGCCACCGATCAAAACAGTTTGCATTTAAATTAATGGATGTTATGTGGCTTTCAAAATTGATCTTTTTTACAGACATATGCCAACATTTCAATGAATTGAACATAAAGCTTCAAGGTGCAAAAAAAATTAAAATTATCGTTATGATGAATCTCATTCGCGCTTTTGACGCTAAACTGCATGTTTTCAGGAACGATTTTATTACAAAAAACTACAAATATTTCCCAAAGTTGAAAATAAAATATCAAAGATTTAGATGTACATGAGAAAGCAGACGAAGAAAAAGTTATTGATGAATTAAGTTCGTAATTGATTCTTCAATCAAGGAATTTTCAGCGAGATTTTCTCAGTTCAAAGAATTATTGGAAACGTTCAAGTTTATTATGTACCCTGATATGATTTCTTTTGATAAACTGAACTTGTCCCAATTCGATTGGTTGGAAATTGAAGAATTTGAAATGCAGCTGATTGATTTCCAGTCTAGTTCAATATGGATTCAAAAATTTATTGAAACAAGGAAAAAGTTTGAATTTATTGAAACAGAAAGACTAACAAGCAATATAAGTAAAAATGGCACTAACAAAATTTTGGCAACATGCAATTCGATTCCAGATACATTTAACCGTTTGAAGAAGCTGGCTCATGCTATTTTAACAATATTTTCATCTACTTATGCCTGCAAGTCATTATTTTCAGAGATGAATAACATTAAAAACTCGCTTAGAAACCGTTTGGAAGATGATTCCAGTTCAGCATGCATTCTGCTAAAAGTAACATCTTACTTCCCTAATATAAGTTATTTGTTATCTAATCTGCAACAACAGAAGTCACACTAATGTTGCTTTAATTTGAATTATACATATAACTGTATTTTTTTGTTAGTAAATAAAGAGTTTTGAGTTGTTAGTAATTAGTTTTATCATTTTCCCAATAATCACTAAGCCAAAATTATTTGACGGCACGTCAATAGCCTCATTAAACATTTATTTAGAAAAAAATGGCACGTTGATCCATAAAGGTTCGCCACCCCTGACATATGCAGTCGCTCGTTCAGTGATGAGAGAAACAAACATGGAGCCAGAGAAGAGGAACACAGATTTCAGACGATATCCAGGAAAGGGCTTTTGTTTAATTATGAAGCAATGCGAAGGCTGCAGTGGCCACTGGACTTGCCCTGACGGGGCGCGGAGAGCTGTTTAATTACAAAGTTAAGACAAGAGCGGTATAACCACCGGACTGTGGACAGCAGGTCCGAGAGCTACGAGAGTTAGGAGCGAAGAGAGAAAAGTCTTCTGTTCAGGCAAATATTAAATTGGTGTTTTGCGATATTGACGCCAGAGGGCTTAAACTACTTAATTTTTAATTGGGCGACTTTAGGTTCCCGTGTCCACTTGTGAAGTTCACGTGTCCACTTCGGTTATCCCGGGGATTACTTTATTGCTACATTCCGCGCTTGTTAGATCTGCGACCTATTGACCTGGTTGCAGGATAATCGGCCATAAATTTCTTGTAAAGTGCGGTTTCGACGTTACAGAACACATAAATATAGAGTGGTTCGAGGGCTCTTCAAGAATTTTGACATTATACTGACATTTGGAATCTCATAAGCTTCGAACACTCATATCTCGGTATGTTATTGAGTTCAGATATTTCACATGCCTGCTTAATGATCTGTAGGGCTAATATAAATTATAACTTATTTTACTTTTAAATTGCAATTTTGGAAAAGGAGTCATTAAAAAGAGAATATGCTTTAAAGTTATTCAGGAAGACACGTTTTCTTGTTACACACACACACATACACACACACACACACACACACACACACACACACACACACACATATATATATATATATATATATATATATATATATATATATATATATATGTCAAAACATAACTGAACTGTCAAAATATATTTGAGATGTACGGGGAAAGGGGGCTTAAAATAATAAGAATCTAACATTTCATTTACAAAGCGCGCATATTTTGCTGTGGGGAAAATCATCTTTTAGAGGCGACTTGAGCGCAAAGCGAATAATTCTAGGCTAAAAGATTTATTTTTAGAAATGCAAAGGTTAGGTGCGAAGTCAAAATTACAAGATCAGCGATTTTAAAAGTCCAGATGACCAAGGGTTGAGGTCTGCACATGCGCGTACAGCAGGCTCTCGGAGGGAATTGGGCTTTTCGGGCCAGATTGGAGGCGAATTTCGTTGAGAGCGGAAGCTCGCGGCTACGTGCCGAATAAGTTATCAAAAGCGCGGTAATCAACCTGGAGAGTGGGCAACTTATGAAGTTCAATAAAGCTGGGTTTATCACGAATTAGATTACTTCCTTAATGGCCTCGCCACTCGCCCATTTATTTTAATATACATATTGACTGCATTAAATCAAATTTACACAGGAGCAAAACACGCTGCCTGTCATATATATATATATATATATATATATATATATATATATATATATATATATATATATATATATATATATTATTTATTTGCGTATTTGACTTCAGTTACAAGATTGAACAACCTAATTGGGGAGATTGTATTATAAGTTTCATCTGCTCTCGAATTCCATTCGAAATTACTATATATGCTTAAAGCAAGTGCAATTATTTTCTTCTGAAGGTATTGGTCGATATGAACTGTACGAAGAAAGTTCAAATAAACTGGCAAGTTTCAGTTATCAAAGATTTATTAACGTTAGCCCACGATATGGCTCATTTATTTAGGGATGCTTCCGAATGACGCTTCCTACTCGAGCGAAAGACAAATTTCAACTGCGCAAAACACTTGTTGCAGCCAAATCATAGGCGCCAAGTAACGACGGTTACAGTTAAACCTTGAACCAGGCGTAAACAGGTATAATATTGATGTAATACTTAATTTCATTTGTGATCTGAGATTTAGCTGTAGAAGTAAGATTTAAGCGATATTTTTAATGGCTATACACTGAGAAAGATAATGGAATTTAAATAGAAGTTGGTAGTTATACTCGATTCTGAACTCAAGTATAACAAACAAAGTAAACAAGATAAGTTTAATGCCACAATTAAAAAAGCATCCAGTTGAAGGTTGTCGTACAGGTAAGCTAATAGCAGCAGATATGCTTTGGATAAAGAACGTATCAGTAAATTGCTGAAAGGGAAGACAAATCTGATTAGCCATTATTATAATTTTGTCTCTTAAATAGGTAAAGAGATATCCTTAGAGAATTTTAATTACTGAAAGAAACCGAATATCACTAGCCATTGGACATAGTTCGAAAAGTAGAAACACGGAGCAGATATAAGTTTACATAACAAGTTATGAAAGCAAAATATTGTTAAATATATAAAACAAGGGTCTGTGGCGACCTTGGGGTATAGCGTACTGGCTTTCAGTGCTGAGGGTGCTCGGATCGAATACCGGCGTGGCGCCACTAAAATGCCTCCATTTGTGTCGCCCCTTCATAGGGGGTAATGCTCGACAGCCTATATGGTGGCCCCATAATAAAATGATCAGCAAAACTGCGGTGTATTATAGGCGAATGTCTTCACGACAAGTGCCTCTGCATGGGTAAAAAAATATTAAACTTTTTTTAAAATAGCAATATGAGATTACCTATTTGCGTAAAAATTAATATTTATTGCTTATTTAGATAAGTGCTACCAAAATCTCTGTTCAAAATTAAGCCCTGTTATTTACTTTGAGCTTTGTGTTATTCCTTTGCAATGTAAAATTGAAATTTTGCATTTATAATAGCATGTCATCATTTTTATGCAATTGTTTTCACACGCGACTTACCATTGACTAGAAACTATTATTTCGAGCACTGGGAGGTGTTATTATTGAAATTTGAATATTGGGTGCTGATATTGTTGCTTTTGAACTTTAACTAAAGCCTCTGAGACTAGGTGCCCGTGCTGAATTTTCTGCGGTTCTCCTAACATTGCACGAAAAACCGGATGCCACTTAGGAAGCTCTCAATAAAGTCCTTTTATTACGGAGCATTATTATGTTTAATTTTTCCTCCTCTCGTGTCAATTACACCGATCTGGGGCGTACAGACTAGATTTTCCTTAATCATCTTCCTTGATTTATTTCTCCCTTGATAGTCCTCCTTGGGAGGCATTCCGACCTGACGCATATAATAAAGCTTTTCCTTATATATTTTTGTTATAGTTCCTATCCAAAACTTTTGACAAATCTTACAAACACACTTTTTCTACTAGTATTAATAATATAACCTAATAAATATAGTTTCACGAAAAGCTAATGCTATGAATGATTTAAATTATAGAGAACTTAGAGCTGAATAATGCTTAGTACAATATGCATCAGATGTGTCACATTCGTTAAAATGTTTCGGTAAAGTGGGACGAAATATTTCGGAGCGTTTTTAGCAATTTAAATTAAATCACTTCTAGAAGTAAACCAAACAGTATTGATATATTGGGGTTTGAAATTGTAGATTTTGAATCGTAGCATTCGTATAATACCTTGCTTTATCATTTCAATAGATCTACAGAGGAGCAATGGAGTTCATATAGTCAAAAATTATTGAGAATTTGTAAAGTTTTCGTCATTTCTTAGTAAAAGTAAGAATAGAGTTCGACATAGATACCTTTAATTAAAAAGGATAAAGGGAGACTTCTATAAAAGCTATGTGCCTAAATATATTTTATGATACAAATTATTTCACAAAAAACCTTTTTACCCCTTTATTATTCTTATTTCCATACTTGTTTCAATATTTAGGAATAAATTCATAAAATGTAAATTTAATAATTTAATGTATGATTGTTTTAGAATTTACCGTTGACCAAACAAATGTAAGTAATTAATATTGATTATTTTTTAAACGAATGAGTTTTTTTTTCTTTTAGCTAAATGCAGGTTGTTTCAGTTCAACATAAACTCACACGCTGTTCTTAAAACTGACAATTGTGAACTTTGAAGAGACAAGGGATGAATGATATTAAAATATTCTGTTTTACTTTCTATGTATATAAATCAAGAATTTTTTTATTTTTTTATTTCCAATGGCAAAGGAAAATGACAAACTCTTACAAGTTAAAAAGATTAACAAGGAACAAGAAATATAAAAAAAAGGAACAGTAAGAGAAAAAAGTCAATGTCCCATCAGCAGATGTCGTGCGTTCCAATATCGCTTTACCTCGGAGTCTCCACGCAGAGCCGAGCATCCCAACAAATGGTTCCTGTCCATGATTTCATCTTTCCCACAAAGTGGACAATTAGGACTCGCAAAAATGCCAATTCGGTGACGGTGGTTCGTCAGACAGTCATGGCCCACCGCAAGTCTGAATTCCACAACAGCCTTTTCACGGGGCTTATCTGAAATGTTTTGACCCAAGCTATTCCTCCAACTTCTTGAAGAAATGCGAGAAGTGAGCAATGCTTTCCTGTTTTGTCTCATTAGATTTTTGATATAAAGTTTTATGGAATGGAAAGAGTTAGAAGTATTTGGCTTTTGTAATATTTGAGTGCCCTTCTTAACCAATATATATGCCTGTTCGTTGCCATAAATATCACAGTGTCCTGGAATCCATTGGAGTGTTATTTGTCGTCCCTCTGCCTTCAACTTATCCAGAAGAACGCGACAATCTAGTATATTTTTAGAGATGGTTATTTCCCTAGCTCCGATAGCCTGAATGGCAGCCTTGAAGTCAGATAGGATAACCACCTTATTATAAAGGTGTCTGGGGACAAGTTGCTCCAGTGCCACATAGATAGCCAAAACTTCCCCGTCAAAGGCGGTTTTTTGTTTTCTAACAGAAACATAAAAGGAAAAGATAGAAGAATATATTCCTGCTCCGACAAATGGTGAGAGTTCAGTCAAAGAACCATCGGTGTAAATATGTAACCATTCAGGCTCGGGGTAGAGGTTATGGATGGTCTCAAGTGCAAGGATCTTTAAGCTGCTTTGAGCTGCTATAAATCAAGAATGCCATCAAAATTTTTTTAATAGACGTACTGAAACAGCTGCTATACAATACAATCGACGATTCATTAGTTCAAAGCTCAAAGCCTCTATACTCTCTCTTATCTTTAATGACCATTGCAATTCACATCTTTTGTATTAGTAATCGGAATAGCATCTGTAGTAACTACATTGTATTTCAATTTCACAAACTTTGCAACCTAGAACGATTCGTTCTGTGTTGAACGTGTAACTGCTCATTGTTAGAATCTGTATCTATTTTTAAAATCATCGAGTCCAGCTTTGTTTTGCATCCCCGGAGGGGTAGCAAATTTAACAAGATATGATTAAGGTGGTATAGCAGTGTACATCTTGGATTTCAATTCCAATGTTAATCCGAGAGAAAATTTCCTGTTAGCATTTTTCTAATCATAGATTGACCAGTTGCATAGTTTTTAATTCTGTTTTCTGGCTTTGAAAAATAATATAAATGAAATGCACGTGTTTCAAAAATAATTTTGTTTTAGCTTTAAAACACGCACACTGTTCCCGACATGGATGTCCTCTTTCTTAGCCACATAAGGAGCAGTGTTCGTTCCCGTATATGGAGCTCGCATAATAAAGTCGCCAACAACATCACTGTGGATGGTTGGTTGGTTTAAATTGCTACTATCATTTTTTGCTACAGGAGAGCCAATCAGACCAGTAACTGCTACTTAGAACCGCTTTCGAATGGCTACAAACATCCATGTCAATACTGGGACTCGCATTCACTGATTCTGGTACCCAATAGCAGCACTCTAGCCATTCGGCCATCGTCTGATCTATGTGGTGGGACGGATGTCCTCAAGTAAAATTGTCTGCCCCATTGGAAAAAACTATTTTCAGAAAAAAATTGCGATTGACAGAAATGAATGTTTTATTGTAATGTAAAAAATAAACTAGAGAAACACTTGAGAGTTTAAAATGACGTAATCTTTACTTAAACAACTACCCTTACACTTTCAAAACAAACAAACAAACAAAAACAAAAAAAAAACTGATTGTAAAAATATGCATTTGATAATGTGTGGTATTAAAAAAACTGAGAAAATTTATTTTTCCTCAGATAAAAAATATAGGACTGAAAAACTGCAATGTCAACTGACACGTAGCTTTAACATAAAGTTAGTTTAAACAGAAGCTTTAAAGTCTATTGAGGATGTCACAATACTACCTGAATAATTTGTAAGTTATTGTACAATCGAAAAGAGAGGCATAACGTAAATGATGGCCAAGTCGCCCAGACTTGGCCAAGGAGACTTTAGCCTTCAGTTTTCTCGAAAAGATACGGCATTTAATTGCAGAATTTATAGCCTTAAATCTTATGTCTTATTTATATGCTGATCTGTTCCTTTGTTAATTAGTTTCAAGATGAAAATATTCTTTTAATGATAAGTATTTCTTTTTCACGATAAAATATTAGTTAAACACAACAGTCATATGGAAACTATTACGATCATAAATTTTAATGTTAGAAGCTTTCATAAGTTCAATATTTCGAGAAAATCTTGGTTTGTTTTAACCAATTATATAAATTCTTGATTTCTGTATTATTTTGAAAAATAATAAAAGAATTAAGGTTTTATAATTATGCATTTAAAGTGGGGATATTCATTTAGAGAGATATTTGCATGGTTGTGTGATGTAACGGTCTACCCCTTAAGATTTTTGTTTTGTAAGTAAGAAGTCAATGTTCAATTCCTGAGAGATTCTAGATATGTTTAATGAAAAATGGATATAGTAAGCCTATATTAAAAAGGTAGAGTTTTATAGGGTTACTTTACTTAAAACCAAGGGAGTAAAATTACTCTTCAGATTTTTTCTATCTTTAGAGAATTATTTATTTCCTTGAAAATAACTGCGCATTCTCTTTTCTGTTTATTAACTACGTTTAATTATTATTAAGTTCTCTTTTCAAGGTTACAGTGGAACCATATCCTTAGAACACTGTCAGTTACTTCACTTCTATGTTGTACTGAGTGGAAATATAAATTAAAATTACTCGATGGTTTGTAAGTAGGCCATCTACTAGAGTGTCTGCAGTCATTGGATTCCTCATTCATTGCTTAATTTGTGGCGTACATGTATAATTTTTAAAGAACTGTCCTCATTTTAAGTTTTAAAAAATCCTTTTTGAAATCATAAACTGGTGTAATTTACTTTTATTGGCATAACGTTATGGTGAATTTCAATTCAAATAAATTTCTCAAATATAAAAGTCTTTATTTATCTCTCTTGTTTTGAAGAAGAAACAGCTCGTAAAACTTTGTAAAAGTGTACGTTTTGTTATGTAGAGCTAGACGTGACTTTCGGAAAAAAGTTTTATAGGACCCCCCCCCCCCTCCTATTTGAGATATTAAGAATAACAAAATTATTATATATGAAAAGTGTTGTAAAATATTACATCTTTGCTTTTTCTTGCTAACTAAATTGCAGTAATGTTCCTTTTCTAAATGGCATTTTTCTAGGCATTCTAAATCCTGCTAATCCCTTATTTCCTTCAATTGGACTCAAGAATAAATTGTAAACTAGGGGAATATTTAAAAAGCTTGAAGTCGGCATGTAAAAAGCTACTTATAAGCAGAGAGTGGCCAGTTAGAGAGAGAATTCCCCCAGTTACCAAGTTGTAGAGCCAGTTTAAGAAGCTGAATATATCAAATCACTCACGAATTTTAGTTACGAGTACTGGTGTCGAAGTAAGCTAAGAAATTCTAAGATAACTTTAGGTAGTTTTGCGCTGTGAATTTTGACTAGGAGTATTTTAAAATGCATATATTTTTCTTTTCACCCATCTTTAATTGAACGATTAAGCTAAGTAGTTATAAGCATGGGTTTATTATATTGAATTGCAATTCTTATTTCTTACCAGTAGACTATGACATCACAATGTCTGTCTAGGTTGGTTAAAAAATATTTTTTCTTTATGTTACGCTAGAAAAGACATTCAGGTTAATTTAACAACCAGTTGCTAGAAATACTGTATTTGATGTTATCATCAGTTTATGCATGAAATCTTAAGATACAGTTGCTATAAATATTATTCTAGAATTTAGATACATATATTTCTCTTGTTTTTAAAAATCTCTTTCAGCAAGAGCTCCTTTTAAAATTTAAACTTAATAATTTAAATTTAATCAGAAAAACTACAGTGCTTCAAAGTTTATTTTTTAGCTACAGATAATTCTTAAGAATGATTATCTATAATCTATAAAGCAAGGGAAAACTTTTATGAAGGTTATAAGCCTTTTAAACTATTAAGAACATGTTTTGTTTCGCTATGAATAATTTACAGAAAGTCGTTTGTATAAGCTTTTGAATTTCAAGTGTATGCTTTAAAAATTAAATACTATAGGAAAATGATCATAAGAGAAAGTTTATGAATTAAACTACTTTTATTTTTCAGATATTTTTGAGCTTGATTTCTAAAGTAAAATATAATGCAATAAAGGTTTTAGTTAAAATGAGATAAATTGAATTCCCATGTATTTCTTGAATGTTTTAGCTCAATTTTAAGATAATTATCTTGTGATTATTTACTTTAAACCATATGTCTTCATTTAATAGATTTAATGATTCATTTTAAAGAAAATCGCTTTTTAAACAGAATTGGGATAATGATTTGAAACCAAATATTTTTTGATACATAATAAATGATTTTCAAATTTGCATATTTTAATAAGGCTGTTCAAAATATTAGTAAGATACCTTCTCTTTATTTCTAAGCAGCAAGGGAGGAAAATATAAATTTAACTAAAATTGGTTGGGCTCCTTAAGTGCGGTATTGTCCCGTTATTGCTAATTAGTTAGTAATGTTGTTGCGTATCTTGCGAAGTTAGGATACATTTTAGTTCTGAATGGTTAAAGAGCAAAAAAAAATATTAGGTTGAATTACCTGCAGAGAGATGAAAGATTCCGCATTCCATGGTGGAACGAAAAGTTCAAAAGGTTTCAAAAGGCTCATCCGGAGTCGAGATTTATACTAAGGCAGGAGTTAGCTAAATCAGTTTCTGCTTCTCTAGGTGCAAAGATTTCAGACTCCGCTTCTTCGTAGGTTTATTTTTTAAAACAAATTGCTACGTTGCAATATGCCAATAATCACAAATAAATTAGATAACTGCTAAAATTGGTAGAGAGTTTGCTAGAGAGGAAAAAAGTTAAAGAACATTAAATTTATTGAAAAATTAAGAAAAGATACAAATTATCTTTCACGAAACATGCACGGTCACCATTTTTTATACGTTACAATCAGGATGGCCAATTAATAATATAACCAAATAATTTGAAATAAAAGTGAAAAATTATGTTAATCACTTTGAAATGGCATCATCTCTAGGGACCGAAAACATCATCTTCGGCACCCCAGAGTGATAATAAAATATCTAAAATACTTTTTCATTTCATATATCAATTTTGTAATTTGAAATACATTGAATCAAAAGTAACTGAATATGAATGACCTTAGAAAACATTGTTACCATAGGAGTTTTAAGTATTTCTGTTCAAGTAGTTATGAATGAGTAATTTTCTTAGAAAATGTACGCATCTCCATTAGTTTGCTGAATGTATCCCTGATCAAATTAATAGTTTATAGCTAAATATATGAAGTCAGTCCGATAATACGCTCGAGACTCCTGGAACCTGAATGCAATGAAAGACAATACCAATTTGACTTCCTTAAGTTCAGTTTGATGTTATGATGCATATTATAATTAAAATCGAAATTACCGAACTCATTTCAGGTTATAAAGAGATGAAGGTCCGATTTTCTTTTTAAGGAAAATAAAATGGCTGGAAAAACCATGAGTTATATTCTATAAATATTGCAAATGTTATTAACATAACATATTTCTAATAAGATTTTGCATACTAAAAATATTTAGACGCGCATCAAATGATAAATGACAAACGTCTACAAGCTAAATGCTGAAGTTTTACTCGAAGCATTAAAATTAAGGAGTAAGGCATAAAAATTAAATTTAAAAAATATACTAATACTATTTTTTAAAAATACAAGTCTCTAAATATCCAAGCCAATATAAATTTTAATACAAATCTGTTAGTTTTAAATTTTTAGAGCAAGGTGTATAGTAATCGAAATTTGAAACGTACTGACAATAACAAGAGGTGAAATAATAATAAATACTTTGAGTTGACAATGTTTCAGCAGAACCATTCTCGCATGCAGTTAGGAACACGGTAAACTATTCATAATATTTACGGCATAATATTGATGATAAATTTGGCAGTTTATTACAGTTGAGAGAAACGATTTCTAGTTTTGAGAAAATGTTTCGATATGTAATGTATCCGAGTGAAATCAAACTAGAATGTGAGTGAAGGGAGGGAATTTGAATTGTGGATCTAAAGGACTTTCTATTCAAGATATATTTCACGTCATAAATCCTAAATAAAATAAATAAGGAATTACATTAGTCATTAAGGGTTTTCTGAAAGAACAATAATTTATAATGACATCATAAAAGTATCAGTATTTCTTTCTTTTTGACAATAAAGGTTGAAAGCTGAGAGGTGTATCATAAAAATATGTGTACCATGTTGCACGTTAAAATAAAGGTATAAAACCCTAAAATTCAAGTTCTTGTTTAAGGAGTTAGGGCTAAATAGAATTTAATATATAAGAGCTCCACTGCCCGAATAATTCAACTTGTAGAAGACTTTCGCGAGGTTTGGAAGCCAGGTTCAAATCGTATTTTGTTCAAGTAGCGCTAAACTATTTGAACAATAATAAGCCATTACAGTAAGCGGATACTGGTTGAGCTTGAGTGACTCGGGTTCGAATCCAGGTCTTGTCAGTTTGTTCTTACTGGATGAGTATGCTTATAAATGATTAAAACTTTATTTTAAACAGAATACAATAAAATGCCATGTAATCCACGTGATTGTCAAACTATTTCGAGAAGAAGAGGGAAGTTTTCCTCCTCTAAGAATATGAGGTTTTACTTTTCATCATAAAATCCCTTATGATAAAAATTGAAAACAAGTGCTTAGAGTTTAAGGCAAATGCCGAATATTGAATCAGAGTGTTAGTCCAGTCAAATTGTGTTTTTCGGAGGAAAATTTTGGGGTAGTTTTGATTTCTTCCATTTTATATGTTTTTTGGGGTGCTGAATCCGAATCTGAGGTTTGTTAACAAAATTTCGTGACGCAACATTGTAGAAAATGCAAAAAAAGGTAAAAATTTCCATTGTTTGGCAGTTTTTTGCTTATAACTGGGAAACTATCAACTTTTCGTATATAACCTTATTTATCAAAATTAAAGTACATAAAATTTCCTACAAATTTCACTATTTAGGTTTTTTTCTCCGACGGACCGTTTAGGCTCAAGCGCTATTTGAAAATTGGCGTATTTCGGCTGTCTCCACAAAAACCCACTTTTTCCACTCCAAAATTCTAATTTATTATTAATGGCTGTCAATTAGTGAATTCCTCCCAGTTCTCTGCACATACCTTATTTAGATCGTATATGTAGAGGTACAGGTTAATTTTTCAAAAATAAAATAATGTTCAAGTTATTTAAAGAAGTCCGAAATTGTACAAACTAGTTGTAATTGTTACAAAAAAGTTGAAATTCCAAAGAAAAATCTTGAAAAATTATTTCATTTTATTATATTGTATTACAATACATATGATCATATATTACATTATTATATGAGCCGTTGTCGTTTAGAGGGTCCTGGCTGAGGTTCTTCGAAGGCGGCGAGTCCTGGCACAGGTTCGGGTTGTTCTGTCGTCAGAGTCGGGGCTTGTTCATCTGAAAAATGAAAGAGGTGGTGAGAAAACAACAACTTGTGATCATATCTTAAGGAGAGATGAGTGATTACGAAATAGATTGTGAGATTAGACATACCTTCCGCATCATGTAAGCGTATTTCTTCAGTCTGTTCTTCAGTCTGTACCCATGTCGTGAAAGGTGCTGTATCCGTCGATTGTATGTACATTAAAATCAGCATTATCGTACACCTGCTGTGAAAAGCATGGCTGGTTAACTTTCAGCTGATCGCTGCTGACAGCTGATGCTTCCAGGCCTCTGTGTAAGTCGAACAAAATCCCAATGAGGAAACCACATCGACTAATTTCCTTGAGCCGTACTTCTTGTACAGAAACACTGCCAACCCTACGAGGACTGGTGAAATGAATGATATGGGCCTCACTGCTGCTACAAGACTATGAGCCAGTGCTGTGTTCTTCTTCTTCCACATATCATGATCCCCACGTTTTTTGTTTAGTACAACTGTTTCCATAAATGTACGGAGACTTTCAGGAATGAGTTCCTCATTTCCTTCCAAAAATTTATCAGGTGAGGGGTACTGTGCGGTCTCATAAACCTGCCTCCGGATATCCTCAACAACAATTGCAGCAGCCGTCTTAATAATCCGGAGTCTTTCCTCTTGTTCATTTTTAACGCCTGCTGGTACCAAGCATCATTTAAAATTTTATACCCTGTGTTTTTGAAACACACTACCAGCTTCTTGTTTGGAGAAAAGGTCATTATTATATCGCTTCCATATTTTTTGAGTAGATGAGCTTTAACTGTCTTTATGTCAGGACGATAATCACCCTTGATTTGGTCCACCAACTCGTCTAGCGTAAACTGACAGTCTCCATCACTATTCTCAAGATAAGTGTAGACATATTCCATTGCTGCTTGAACATGATTGGCGAATGGACCCCTTTTTATCTTCTCTTGAATTTTTGGGCGATTGTACAATTTTCTCATGCATAAACTATGATACTGACAATCAGAAACCACCAAGTCTGAGACAGGCAAAAGACGTTTGATTATGGCTTGTCCATACTCATCACCACGTTCTTCTGCCCTTTTTATGATAGTTTCCTTGACTTTCAAAATTCGAACCTGATACACAATATTACGATTGGTTTTCTTTTTTCTTTGTTGTTCTATAAAGTCAGGTGTTATGACGATGCCACACATAAAACAATGAGTTTTGAAATTGAAATGCGCTTCAGTAGAACGTCTTTTGACTTGCTCTCTACCCTGTTCTGCCTTCTTCAAATGAGCTGCAATCATTCTTTTTTTAATGTAGTTTGTACGACATCGCTCATGAACATCAACTGCAGATTTTTCACGTAGCTGAACATGCTGCCCATCCTTCCTCTTCTTTCTTGACTCGATAAACGTTTTCAAACCTCTTTGCCGCACCGTTATCACCTTCTCTACGTTATTATCCAGCACTTCATCACAAATAAAACACACATTTGAAGCCATTTTCAACACTACGCGTAAATATAACTTTTGAATCGTGTTGTCGTTGGATTCTAACACTGAACTACTTTCCTTCGCACTGCCACTGGTAGGAATCGGATGGCCGGTGTTTTTATTTTTTGTTTTTTTTTTGGAGGGGGGAGGGGAGGAAACCTCGTGAACAATATGAAGGGACTTGAGACTGGGTCAACACCCCTATATCGGATATAGGGGGTGTTGATTGGGTACGCATGTACACGGTGACGTCGTTGGCCTTGAATCGTCTGTGATAGCGCGTTCGTCTGTGATAGCGCGTACAGACTGGCACAGCGCTCTTTGCCTCTGCCAGTGATTTATGTCTCTCTGTACTCTGTTCCCTGCGCCGGATCGCCTCCTCTGGCGGTCCTTCAAAGAAAGAGAGTGGGGTCAGCGGGTCAAATGGTGTCGAGCGGGGTCGGGGGACACACCAGATCAAGAGCGGGAAAGGGGGGTGGTTCTAAATACCGTGTCTAATGTTACCGTGACTAATGTTGACAGGAGAGTCGGGGAGAGAACTCTGTCCAATGTGAATGCACCATGAAGGAATCGAATGGAAGGAAAGAGAGCTTTTAAACCAAATGGGGCAGTTATAAAATCATTTGGTGAGGCTCGCCGAGAATAAATAACATGAAAAGACGTACAAGATGGAATTATATTTGCACAGAATTTAAATACAATGTGATTTTGAAAATCCTACATTGTATTGGAAGGAGGAATTAAATGACAGCCTTTAATGATAAGTTTTGGAGTGTAAAAAGTGGGTTTTTGTGGAGCCAGCCGAAATACGCCAATTTTAAAATAGCGCTTGAGCCCAAACGGTCCGTCGGAGAAAAAAACCTAACGAGTGAAATTTGTAGGAAATTTTATGTACTTTAATTTTGATAAATAAGGTTATATACGAAAAGTTGATAGTTTCCGAGTTATAAGCAAAAAACCGCCAAAAAATGAAAATTTTCACATTTTTTTGCATTTTTTTCAATGTTGCGTCACGAAATTTTGTTAACAAACCTCAGATTCGGATTCAGCACCCCAAAAAACATATAAAATAGAAGAAATCAAAACTACCCCAAAATTTTCCCTCGAGGGCCCCTTTTGAGCACAAATTGACTGGACTATGTATCTCCGGAGATAAAACGTATACTAACAGGCATAAGGAGAGAACCGTATCTCCTTTAAACGTAGAAGTTGAAGCAGAGTTGGATAGCATTCAACGGATAGACTTGACATTGATAGAAGGGACATAGATAGGACGTCAAAAAAAACATCTAGGGGAATAGAAAGACTGAAATTCATTCAAAGAAGGAGAAGAAGAAATGGAATGGTTTGGTGCCCAAGAGAAAGGGTTTATGTTGGGTAAAAAGGCACTATCATAAGCTAAATGGAATTTCAGGGGCAGGACACGAAAAGAGACTTTTAGGCTGCAGTTTTGAGAAAATTCCTTCCATATTATTTCCTTCATACTCAGTTAATTGACATATTAGTTGTGACAGTTTCATTAGTTTGTGAAAAACATCTGATAAGTATTAAATCATGGAGATTTCTGCATAGTAACCTCTGTATTGTTTGGCAAAAGTCCAATGAATGTATATATATATATATATATATATATATATATATATATGATTTCAATTTTGTGCTTTCACAATTCTAAATTGTTTTATATTTATTTCATGTTTTTAACCTCAGAGATTCATTCATTATTATGTTATGAAATTAATATAATGAGCTGAAAAATGAGATTTTTTCACCCAACAAATAACGGTAATAGTATTAATAAGCCAAACATGAGACTGAACTCGGCAGTTTTGAAACCCATGACAGACTTCGAATAACATGATACAAATCAATCTTTTTGTGTCTCAAACTTATTAAGTTTTTTTACATTTATTCCAAAAAAAAAAGTAAAATACTATGTAAATATTGTTTTCTTTGAGGACCAAGAAACTTAATTTGTGGGATAAAGATTCAGGAGAAGAAAAAAAATTGAATGTGCAGTTTATTAAAATTTTTTAAACACCGGAATAATAACTATTGTGGATTTGAATTTGTGGGTTTTATATACATTTTCTACAGATTCAGTTTTATTGAAAATTGCTCTTCAAAAATTCCTGTCGTATAGGATTTAAGGATGTTGCTTCAAACAGAAGATGATTTTTAACCAATTAAAATGATAGAATACTTAAAAGGCTGAACTAAATTTAATTTTTATACGTCATCTCAAATATCAAAACCAGACCACTTCTTTACGGACGCCCGAAGCATCTATCAATGCTCAAAAATCTCCAATTATATTATTATTCATTTATATTATTTTATACAGGAATTATCTCAAAATACACAAATAATTTTGAATGTATGGTGGCATATTTATGGGGAAAATTAATAATTTTTTTAAATAATTATTCAAGTGACTTATTGTTAATTGGAAAGCTAGAACACCAAATATTTTGATTCCTTTCTTATTAGCCCTTACAGTTTATATTTAAGGTTTCATCACTTTTCTCCCTTACTCTACATTTAGGTTGCTTCCTTATTTGCACGTAAGGTTTTTATTTAATGTTTCCCCACTTTTCTGAATTAATAATCCTATACATCTTGTAAACAAACAGCAGGTGATGGATTTTATTTTCCTTATACTTATAATATATGTATTTTGTATTTTGTTAATTGGATAGAAGTACGGATTTTAATTTTATTATACATGGTCTTACTTTAAATGCTTTTACATTTCTTATCGTAAAATCTTTTAAGCATTTTACAATTTCCACTTAACAAAATGCAAATTCACTCATGAGACGAACTTATGTATAATAATATAAATATATTGTACTTTAAATTATTTCCTAATTGCAGCTAAAATTAACATACAATTTCTTAAAACTATTGACTCTGTTGATTTGTCCATATATTTAAACCCTAGAAATTTCATTCATCATTTTAACAGCACTTCTCATTATTAGCTCATGGGAGCGAGGAAGATAATTTATAGAAAATACTGGAACTGCTTAGATTCTGTATAGTTGTTATTTTACATATGATAATACATTTCCTTTGAATATTGGTCCTTTTAGAGTTATAAACCTAAAACAAAAGTTAGTTAAATTTAAGAATAAACGCTATCAAATCATGTCATTGTTTTCAATGTGAGAGGTATAAAACTTCCTATGACAAAACGCTGTTTATTCCGAAAAAAGCTACTTTTGCGTTGATAACGACAATCTGATTTAAGATGAAAGATACTTAAGTATTTGTCGTAATATATTCTTGCTTGCTTCTTACTTGATAACTGTCGTAAAAATAAATCGGAGGGAATGAAATTCCAGTATGTTTTGTTATTCTCTTTCAAAAGAATCTCTTGACCTCTAACTCCCATTCAGCTTTGTTTAGTACCGAATTAAAAGTCCTTCCTGTTAGACTAAATTGGTCTTAATAATTAATTTATATATTGTTGTAAAATAATAGACTATAAAAATTGTTTATTTACATACGAAAGTTTTTTTAGATACATAATATTTGTTTCATTCCAGCTATAATTTTTACCGTTATTTTTTAAAGCCTTTTGGACTATTAGTTCTATAATTTCTTTTTCTTTCATTTCATATGATACATCCCAGGACAACGAAATTTTACCCTAGGAGAGCAACTGGATGCTCTCTTCGTGGAGTAAAAAATTAATAGCTTACAAATGATGTTAATTGACTTGCAAAGGGATAATAATGCTTTTGGTATTTTTAATTTTCTGGTAGAATATTCGAAGAACTCAGATTTTTTTTTGTTATTACCAAATGTTTAAAAAACTAAACTTATAATTACACTGCCGGCCATTAAAATTGCAACACGATAAATTAGGGATGATACAAACGTCAAATTCGCATGGAAGGAAGAAGATGCTGGTATATGCAAATGATTAGCATTTAAGCGCAATCTAACGACGCAGGAGGGAGATACGGCATCTCAAACTCAGCATAAAAGGAAAGTTACACAGCGAGTTTCTCATTCAGAAATAGCATTTGGATGTTGGTTGTTTGTAAGAAGATCGTGTTATGCCTCCTATAATAAAAAGAAACAGCTACCAGAACATGCCATAATTCGATAGCGGCAGGATCGTAGCCTATCGAGAATGCGGTTTACCGTTCCGCGATATTGCTACTATCCCCTAATTGCCTACACATTTAATCATGTTTTCTTCCTACTATGGTGAATACGCACAATAAGGAAAGTTTTGTTATTTGCTTACCTTCCTGGTTTAAAATTTTAATGAATAGCAGTGTACATAACTGCCGCAAACACATTATGTAAGTTCAATATATATTTTATGATAGTGTAATGCAATATAATTCGTATAAGGAAAAGCTCATTACCATCGTAATTATGCTCTTTATTAGGGTGAAACTTTTCATTTTAAAATTTTTAATAAAGATATATTTATTTTTTACCTACCGTTTTGAAAGTACCAAAAAATGATTGCATTAAAAATTGCTGTCAGTGTAAATTAAAATACAGGAAATCGCTACTACGGCATATTTCCCCCCTCACATTACCTAATTTTTATGACACAATTAATCCTATGCTTTACTTTTCAAACCCTCAATCCTCTTCCATTTTCACAATTCTTTGGATCTGACTATTCCAGAACGAATTTTTTTTAGTAATTTGAAGAGAAATATTTTTGCAACTATTAAGATATATCAGTATTATTTTCTAGTTTACGCATTTTAAATATATTTTAAAGTAATGGTTGTTTCTTGCATAGTTCATTCTTTTATAGATATCAAGATTGAGAACGATTCTGAATTGAGATTTCGATTTAACAACTGGAGCGAGTTATTTACATGATTAAACACAAAAAGTAGCAACTGCAGTACTTTTTCCTGAAAAATAAGTATTTTTGTGGTAAGGAATACAAAGATATTTAACGTGCTATTTTCGTCGACTCTGTTTCACCTAAGTAAAAGTATCCCGTTGTCTACATTTATTCGACAAACCATAAAACTGAGATTTACCGAAAGTACGACTTTTATGGAGTTTTAATTTCAGAATAAATATGAAGTTTTCTTATATAGTTTACGATGTCGGAAAATCTAAATAATTGATTAACAAGAATTTGAAAATCTGTTTACTCATTACTCTACTTTGTAAAAAGGTTAAGGGATTTTTCCGGGATTTTTCTTTTAAGTAAAAACCTTAACGAAAGTAAACAACTCATTAAAATGAGAAAGTAATTAATTTAAGAGAGTTCTTTCTCGAATTTAAGGAAGCATATAAATTAGATATGGGGTTTAGACATTAGCGCAGGGTAAATGAACACTTCAAGTTTAGAACACATAGATTCTAAATTTTTAACTCATTAATTGTGCCACATTTTATGTACTCCCGATTTACGAATAGTATTTGCTAGATAAAAAGTAACTGTAAATTTCACTAATATGTTTTCAAGGCAATCTTTGTTAGGAAAAGTACTTTTTAACGCTAATTTGTAAGGGTAATTTTAGCAAAAATGTTCTCAGGGGTCTAGGAATTACCTTCAACTCCTTTGCATTTTTTATGATGGAAGATATTTAGAGGTTCTAAAGACAATGTCAACTGTTTTAGTTAGTACTCTTGAACTGTAATAAGTGTTAATACGGTTCAATTGTAGAGAAAAAAATAGAAATATATTTTAGTTATCAGTGTCATTGCATTGTAAACTATTTATATGTTTAACAATTAGTTTGTAATTTGAAATAAGTATTCAAATGGTAAAATATTCAAACTCTTTAAATTTTTAAATTTATTTTATCTGTTTGAATTATGAATAGATACTCAAGAACATTATGGCTATGTTATTTATTATCACAAATATAGTCGCCTTCATCCCGACTATGAGTGTCATCTAGATACCCTAGATTTACCAAGTCAAAACAAGCAAGTCACTATTATAATCACAAAACTGGTTTATTTATACTCTAAGCCCTCTCGATTGTTCAATAATCTTTACATAATACGGAACAGTAAGTACGATTGCATTCGCTCAAAGAACTTTACCGAAAAACTTGCTGCTTAAAACAATCGCAGTTTTTATTTGCTTCGACACGCTCACTCCTTCCTGAAAAAAAAAAAACAACTTTTTTTTTTTTACACCTATTGCCTATACCGTCGTCTGTATCATTCGAAGAATAACCAAAGGGATGCCCCGACAGAGTTATGCAAATAGCATAGTAAAGGCAAAGAAAATCTAAACATAGAATACGCACAAGTCGTCCACAAAGTTATTAAAAATATAGCATATAAAAATACACACAGCGATATCAGACTTTCTTGAGGTTTATTATTTAAATAGCAATTTTGAGGAGTTTTTCGAAGCACAGTTCAGACAGTTTCTTCCATGGATACCATTAAGAACCTTTCAAAATTTATTGAGTATTATATTTTACCTTTCTAAAAAGATCCTTACACCACAGGAAGATACGATTTTATTAGTCTTTGCAAGATAAAATAAATCGGCGAAACTAGCAAATAATTAATCATAATCACTTTTCAACTGTCATGAACACCTTGCATGATAGCATCAAAAATTGCTACCTTGACAATTATTTTCTGAAACCCATTGTAGAGAATGTATGATAAATTTGAAGCATATTCCGTAATAGTTTATAAATATTTCAACTTTTAAATGGTAAATAATTTAAATTATCCTTCCTTTCACTTTTCTCTTCCTACCGCCCAACACTAATATTTTTTACAGGGTCTTGCAAAAACCCCCTTTTTAATACGGTGATTTTGACATTTTTCTTTTTGGCATATATATATATATATATATATATATATATATATATATATATATATATATATATATATATATATAAAAGTCGAATGTACTGTTAAAAGAGCCTTGTAAAAAATACCAAGTGTACCTTTCTTTGTAAGAAAATTGCTCCCATAACATAATAATGGAAATTTTACTCATTTCATAATATCAAGTATCTTTCAGAATGCTGATTTCTCCATAGCATACAGAAAACTCAGAGTAAAATCTGTAGCATTTAACGAATCTCCCAGGAGTCATGATGTTTAGGAAAATACTTTAAAAAATTCCGATTTAAATCAACATGTTTATAACAGCTTTCCAGGGAAAAGATATAACCATAAATTTCTGTAAAATACTTCTGTCTTTTATCACTTTTTTGATATTAAATCTGATATAAGATGCATAGCGTTCAGTAAAACATACCCTACGAAATCATAGATATTCTAAATATGTTTTCCGCACCTTTATTCTTGCACTTTCTAGAAAAATGTACGATCAAAGGATTCTGGAATGATCTATGAAAATGATGGGGGTTATATGGGGAGATATTGAACCCATTTAAAGATAAAGAATATAAAAAAATAATAACTTTCTCTTCAGCTAATGTTTTCTACCTTCACAATGCACCTAAGAAAATTTTGGAGAAAATAAAAGACGCGAAAAAAGATTGCTTCAAATATTTATAACCTAAGACGTGTAAAAAAGATGCACCGTAAGCATATTATACTCGATAAAAAATGAAATTGAGATTTTTCACGGCCCTAAATGTATTGCAGGTTTTCACAAATAAAACACTTACGATTTAATGTAAAATTTTAGTTCTGTTTTCCTTACATAGTGTTTTATAAAACAATATTGAAAGCACGTAGATGATGCGTAAACAAAATGATCTAATGTGAAAAATATTGGACAAATATCTCCCGATACTCGGTCTGAAAAGCAAGACAGGGATAGAATATTTTAAGGAAAAAGAAGGTAAGCATTTTTCCATTGTCGTAGTGTGACTTAATAGATTAATTATATTTTAGGATTTGTAATATGCGTTTCAAATCAGATTTCAATATATTGAATAGTATGGGGATTAAGCTATAATCTTATCATAAATTTAAAGCGATTTCGAGTTACCAAACTTATACCGAGGTACAATATGATTGACTAGTTTACCTTACGATTATGCCTTAGAAAAGTGCTGGGGAGATATTATTTTTCGTGCTTACATAATACTTAATTTTCTTATTAAAATTTTAAGCCATTTCTTCTCCTTAAGATATTTACGTTAGAAATTTCATTTTTTAATACCCACCTGCGATAATGTAAGAGACAATGCCAAAATTCATTTTGCTTACATAGGGAAATTCTTCGAAGTATTTTCATGATAAAAATGCAACCTGTTGCACGGAATGAGTGGAAATACGCAGAAAAAACGCATTAACTAAGCAGTCAAAAATACCAAATTAAGTATGATATTTTTTGGAGAGGAAAATTAAGTGGAATTTTTCTTTACTTTGTTGCTAAATGCTTGATTACTGCTCTAAGCCCAAGTCACCTCCTTACATGGACCGAGTTTCAGCAGATTATTCGAAACTTTCAGTTTTACAAGTTTTCCTCTGATTTGTGACTAAACTCAATTCATGCTAAAAAATACGTAAAATATGCAATTATTTTGGCATTATAGTAAGATAAAAAGCTACAAATCGTACGGGGTATATTTTTACTGACTGCTACATGTTAAGAAAATCATACGTAGTTACGATATATATATATATATATATATATATATATATATATATATATATATATATGTGTGTGTGTGTGTGTGTGTGTGTGTGTGTGTAAGTAATTATAAATGTATAATGTTTGACCAAGATAATTTTAATCTTAAGAGCGCAGGGGAAAATTTAACAAATGAACAAACTGTAGCAGAAATTTTTTTTTTCAAGATTCCACAAAGTGTTTTATTTTGATTAGAATTTCCTCTTAGGTCTTAATGATTTCAAAAACAATATATTATTTTTTTCGCTTCACAGAAAAGATGCATCATATTAGTATTTTTATTTATTTGAAAATTAACTCGTGATTAAAAAAATGATGCCTGATTTGTACATGCCTGATTTGTACAGTTTCAAATAATCGGAGCAAATGCATTGCAGTGAAAATAGAGTTAAAGGTTCGACTTGATTCACTTTCGAAGATCCACATGGGATAATTTTTAAAGTAGACGTATAGCCTTGAGCTTGGCGCTAAGAAAGAAGTGCATGATCAGCAATAGAACATTCGATATGATATCACGCATAAGTAATGAACGTCATAGTGCGTAAGTTGAGGCCTGCGTAGTCAATTAAAAGCTTAATAACAAAGAGGGTTAATTTTAGAGTCATAGAAAGTTAGGCAAGTAATCTCATACAATTTCTAAATCACCTGAAAAATTCAAAAAGATATTATACGAAATTCAAAATAATACTGAAATTATTATATTGCAAAAGACACACTAAAGAATATGGAGTAACACATTTTCCTGAGTCACTTTGATAACGATTAGGAATTTCAAGAGGATACAGTTTTTGAATTGGTTTTAGGAGTTCAATGCCCTCAAGTCTTTACTCGAATGACTCTGGGATAGCCATCTTTTCCTGTAATCAACTCTTGTATACGAGCTACAGCCCAATATGCACGTTTCTTGTCAGACTCTTAAACAACCATACCACCAATGGTGAGTGGCTTCATAGTATTTTGAAGCACGTTCCGTTGTCGCATTTGCCCTAAGTATTCAATGCGAAACCGCTGTCGAAGATGCTCTCACACTTGCTACCTGTCTTTTGTTAAACTCTTGCGTGTCAATCGAATCTATATCTGTTACTTCTGACGATCTTATTTCTTGTAGAAAGATGGATGGTGTTAACGGTGCTAGGTCTTTCAAGTCCTCAGTCACATAGGTTAGTAGCCTAGAGTTCAGAACTTGTGCTTTTACTCTCATAATACCATCTTCACCCATCATTGGTCTTAGACCACGGATTGTTTCATCATCATACTTATTAAATGCATATCTTTGAATCATTATCATTTGCTTCATTTCGGCTTGTTCTAATTCCAAAAACGTAAGATCAGATGCTTCCTTTGAATTCACCTTCTTGGAATTATTGATGTATTAAATATCCAGGTAATCAATCGTACAATCTTCCTGTAAAATGAAAAATGTCTATAATACCAGCCATCAGGTTTGATGCCTTTGTTGAAGACTGTGATCACACTTTTCCTCTTCTAAGCATCGATAATATCTTCGTCTCGTGATTCGATATCTTGAGGCCAAGAAGATTCTGGTTTAGCTAGCTACGTTGGCCCCTCACACCATCTTAGTTATGCGAATTGTTCAGCGGAACACCATCTAGAAGGAAGATCAGCAGGGTTCAGTTTTCCAGCAATATGTCACCACTCGTCTTTTTAGGTCAGTGATCTGATCACTTGAACGCGATTCTAGACGAACAGGTCACTGACCCCATAAGACAGATGGGGAACCCATCTGTCGTCTCGTTGGATCCAACTCAAAGCTGTTGTAGAGTCACTCCAATAAAAGATCTTTAGGTTTGGTATTCTTAGATCAGCAATGACTCGACTTATTAATCTGGCTCCTATACAGCAGGACAAAAGTTCTAACCTTGGTTTTGTTATGTTCTTAAGAGGAGCTTCTCTTGCATGTGCCTGTATTAACTTCACTTCAATGAAATTATTTGTCTTCACCCTCAGAAAAATGCAAGTGGCATATGCCCTTCTACTCACGTCACAGAATATGTGAAGACTGATATCTTTATCCTTACGATGATCTAGACTTATATAACGCTGAAGCTTGATGTTAGAAAATAAATCTATTTCTTGAACCCACTTTAAAAATTGTTTAGCCAAATGTTCAGGGATTATCTCATACCACTTCAATTTCAATTTCCAACACTACTGTAGAATAAGTTTGGGGATCAGAGACACAGGTGAAGTAAATCCGAGAGGATCGAACACTTTCTGTACCGATGAGAGGAGAGCTCGTTTAGTAATAACAATATTATCTTCGTTAAATGACTCAAATTTACAACAAAGTGTGCCCATCTTTAAATCGTAATTTAAGCCTAAAACCGGTGTAACATCATCTGTTGGCAATTGTGTAAGAATTTCAGTAGAGTAGTTTGACTGCCATCATCTAAGATTGAATTTTGCAGAGGAGAGTAGCATTCTCGAGTCTATTATAAATTTATTTAATTCTTCAACTGTGTTAAAGCTGTAAACACAATTGTTAACATACAGCGATTCTCTTAATTTTTCTGCTGCAGCAGCGAAATGATTAGGATTATTTTCCAAATGGTGATCCAGTGGGGCAGCTAGCAAAAAAGGTAAGCAATTGACCTCAAAATCCACACGTTTAAGTCTGTAAACTATAAACTACCCTTTATCTTCATCTTTCAATAAAAATCTCAAATAGTCTTTATCTCTTTCTGTATTACCGATTTGAAGAAACGCCTTTTCATTGTCGGATACTGCTCCAACGGTATAATTCCGGAAACGATTTAGTAGTGAAAGAATTGTTTCAATTAAGTTTGGGCCCATATCCAGACAGTCGTTTTGTGCAGGGGACCCTTTGACGTGAGCCGAAGCATCAAAACTGGTCTCACCTTCGTTGTCTCACTCGAATCTTTAAATACAGGCCTGTGTGGCAAATAATGAACTTGAGACTCTTCATCATCAGCAACTACGTCGATAATTCTTTGCTCTAACCACGTATCAAATACTTCATTGTAAACTTTGGTTTTATTTGAATCTGATAGCTTTCTTTGCGTGGTAGCAAGTCGTTTTTCAGCCAGCCCTCTATTTTTCGGCAAACGGAAATTATCTAGGACCCATTGCAAAGTGATTTCGTATCTTACATTTGGTTTCACTTTAATGGTATTCTTAAAATATTGCATGGTTTATTCATGCATTTATGACTTTGTTTTAGATTCTGCTGGGTCAGTTATACTCATAATATCTAGCTTCCATAAATCAGCAATGGAACTCTCATTCCAAAGGGAAGAAATAACCATAAGAGAGTCATTGGTTTCAGGTTTAATTCCAGAAATTTTGCTCATCAGAGTCCATCCTAAACGGGTTCGAACAGCAACCGGACCACTTTTTGAAGATTTAACCCTTACATCGGCTCATCCGTCTTTGTACTGTTCCCCAGCTCATCGGTCTCACTGACCGCCAAGCTACAAAATTAGGATATTTTCCTATTTTTATAAGTTTTTCGCAGTTATAAGTCATTAATGCAAAACTTCTGCCACCTCTCATTCTTGAAAACTGTAAATAAAAAATAGATTATTAAAAAAAAATTCAGAATCCGATTTCTCAATCTGTGATAATGCGTTAGAGACAAAATGTCTGCTTCGTTGTTGTAACGTGGATTTTATCGTTACAGTTTTCTTATTAATTGCACCTACTTTAAATACGAGTAATTATTAATTTAAAGGATGTAATCACCTTAATGTTTGTAATGTTAATATTAATCTTAGGATCTTTCGCTACAAGCATTTTAGCGTAATTCATGTATCGCCCCTCTTTTACGTAGGAGGTCTAAAATGGTATATCTTTACTCCAGTACTAGCTATTGATGGCATCCGCTATTTTGTTCAGCAATGTATTTTTTACCAAGAACCCAATTTAAAAGTAGTTTCGTTTATTTGAAACTGCAATTTACTCGTACAGATAATTGGATGTTTTATGGCTTGTGCCGACCTGTTAAAAAGGACCGGACGTTTTCCATCCAGGGGTCGTAGAAATTGCTTTTAATTGGCATAAGGTACAATAGCGCGGACACTCTCTATCTATTTACCAGACTTTTATCTCCGACATCTGTTGGCGACCCCCATCCTTCCCCGTGAGAAAATTCTTAAAAGATTCTCCTCCAGGCCCAAAGCGAAGTTCGCCAATCATATTCGGCGCCGCTTCACGTCACTCTTGGCTAAGTCCAATCAGCGGCCGGCCCACTCTTTTCGGTCCTACTTGGCTATATTTTTTGGCGGTGAATCCCCGTTTTTCTAGCTACGAAGGTTTGTTCTTTACAGCGGTTTACCGATGAGTTCCGATGCTACTCGTCGCGGCACCGCTATGCTTTCTCCGTAGTTGGCGATACTTTAGTTTAAATGAAGTTAATACAACCCTAGCGTCTGTTGCGCCTTGTCCAGAATGAAAAGAGATTACTCAGTCAGATTTATAGATAGAGCTACATTTTTTTATAGCTAGCTGCTTCCGTTTTTATGCTTAAGCACCCCCTTCAGTTCGGCTTTCCGACTGTTGGGGGGAGCTAATCTTCGTGATATTTTTGCATTCATTTATTCATTTACTACTGTTAGCATTGACCGGAGTGGTAATCCTGTTTTGAGCTCATGTTAAGTAGAGCAATCCACTGTGTATATAGCTTATTATAGCTCTTATTTTTTGTATTCAAGATTTAGTCAACGATCGTCACTATAAATAAAATTAGTTTTTATTTTGTAATCAAGACTTATTCATTTTATGAAATACTACTAGAAAGTTGACAGTGGAGAATCTGGGTATTTGCGGTCATCTTATCTACATAACGATTCGACGATCCGGTCTGTAGGCATTGGTTGCCGAATGGTGTCTTCTAACTTCGCTACAGGTTCTTACTTCCGATCTTCAGCTTTTCAGCGTCCCAGAACTGCATAGTACCTTCCATTGTGCTGTATAATGAATGAGAACTTTCTTAGTCCCAAGAACTGTTCCGTCTTCCCTCTGCTCATACATTTTTTTAGACTCTAATACTATAAGAACTTGTGTTCATTTAACCTAAGTTTCCACGCCACCGAAGCGTTCTGAATTCATCATTATTCCACGGACTTCTAATCTCTTCAGTATAATTGTGAATCAGGAGGAACTCTTCCAGCCATGCTAGCTACAACAATAAAACAAAGATCTTAGAAATAGAATGAATGAGGACTGACAGATAATTAATAAGTTTCAAGGCTTATCGGTCATACAGACCGGCAAAAATTTAAATTAGGTTCAAGGCTCATCGGTCCAAAAGACCGACTATGTTTTACAAAGTTTAAATTTACGAGCGGGGGAAAATCTCAGATGTGTTGTACTTGAAGGTCAAGACCTGACTGAAGAACTCACAAACCATCAACAGTCTGATCACCCCCACCACCACCCCACCCTTCAGAACAGGTGCAACAGAGGTCTCCTAGACCGATGAGCCGACGTAAGGGTTAAGATTTCCGGTAAACAAACTTCCCTCTACGTCGGAACCGATCAATAATTTAATTTTATTTTCAACTCTCTGTACACTATTTTCAATATCTGTAACTTGAATGCCATATTTATTCAGTTCTCTTAAACAAGGCCCATTTGTTACCTTTCTTATATTGGAACAAATAACAGGTGTATCCAAACAGTATATTTCACACTTATAACGATTATCCATTCTACTTAAAAGAACTTTTTTATTTATAATGATGTGTTTCATTTATTGCTACACCTCCAAATAATTTATGAATTTATTTCACTTCACCACAATTTTTATAATTCAAAGATTTGATTACATCTTCCGATATTTACATTCGCTCTGACTCAGTGTCAATAACGGCCCCGATTATCTTTTCTCTGGCACCGTGCTGTACGCAAATATTCACGGTCTGCAATAAAACAGCAGAATCTGACACTTGCGTAGTCAAAACATTGTCGCTACTACTGTACTCCCTTATTCATGCTTCCGGTTCTCTGGCGCCGTATTGCATCCCTCAGCAGGAATATTTCCATAGAATGTTTTCTTACAAATCATGCATTTAACTTCAGTCTTACAATTGCGCGAGATATGATTTTTCTTTGATCATATGAAACACGCTCCTTTTCTCAAAATGAAACTACTCATTTTCCTAACAACGAAGTGAAATAGCTTTAAAACATTTTTCTGATGAGTGACATTTGTCACAAAATATGCATGTTTCATTATATTTCTTAATAAAATTTTTCGCTTTAAATTTATCACCAACAATTAAATCATGAGCTGCATTCTTCAGAAATATCTTCATCATTGCATTCAGAAATATTTTTAATTTTGGACAATTTCTTTGTCCTATTGAAACCCAAACTAGAACGAGCTAATGTAACTCTTTCTTCTGACATAACTTCATTTTTTAAAAATTCAAGAATAGAATAAAGTTCACCCTTACCTTGTGTTGTCTTCTCACGTTGTCTTTCCCAAATTTTCAAAATATCGACAGGTAAACAAGATTCTACCAAAAGAAATAAAATATTTGCGTATTTATCCTCTGTAACACCTAGAGACTCCAAAGAAGTGAAGTTTGGTTTCTAAACTGTCATAAAGTGAAGACAAGTGAGCGTCCTTTCGCGATCCACTGTTGTTGCATAACACCAATTGTAGATATCTCACGTATACTTGTATTAATGTATCTTCTCTGCCAAATCTGTCCTTTAAATGTTGAATGACTTTATGATAGTTCTCTTCCGTTGTCGGATAACTATTGACGATGTCATGAGATTTTGATTTGGGAGTCACTTCTTGCATTAAATACACGAATTTTAAATTATCATCTAGGACATTATCCTCGTGGATCTTCTTAAACGTATTCCAAAGGCCCAGCCATGATCAAGGATCGCCGTCAAACTGTTTTAACGTTATTTCTGGTAGTCACAGGGGCCGTACCAGTCCTGTAGTTATACTTTCGATTTCGGGAACACTAACACTTGAAATGCCTTCCCACGAAGGCGTAAAAAGAATCTTTTAAACATTTAGTTTATACGCAATAAGCTACTCAAGATATTCTTCACAAGACTCGAATTCTTTTTCATAATCCTTTTGCTGAGTACACTTTTCTAACATAAAGTTCAGTATCTCCTTATCTACAAGGTCTGACAATAAAGTTCGGTGAATAGTCCTGTAACATTAACGTAGATGAAATATTAACGAAAGTTGCCTTACTGTCCTTCGAAATAGTCACCTCCCATAACTATGCACAGCTGACATCTGCTATACATGTTCTGGAAACTTTGCAAGAAGTCTTCTTTTGGGATGGAGTTCAAAAGCCTCGTCACATTTCTTTGGATGTCAGGAATATCGTCAAATCTCTTTCCTTTCAAAGCGAGTTTGAGTTGTAGGAATAGGAAGAAGTCTGGAGGATTGAGATCTGGCGAGTATGGTGGATGTTCAATTTGCACAACCCCCTTTTTTGCCAGGAACTGTTTGACGATATTGGCTGTGTGAGGGCGAGCATTGTCGTGAACAAAAAACCATGAACCTTGTTGTGCGTACTTCTGTCGTACCTTGCTTAGACGTTTCATGAAACGGATCAAAATTTCAATGTACCCTTCAGCATTCATCGTCGTTCCCTCAGGTAGAAATTCCTTATAGATAATGCCTTGACTATCAAAAAAGGTGATGACCATCGTTTTGATGCGTGATTTTTCTGCTCTGACCTTTTTCCGACGAGGTGATGCAGGAGAACGTCATTCCATGCTTTGCCGTTTCGTTTCAGGGTCGTACCTGAGACACCAGGACTCATCCTCAGTGACAATACAGTTCAAGAAGTTTGGTGTCGCATCCGCCGTTTCGGCAAAATCCTGTAAAGCCTCTAAACGTGCCTGATTGTGATCGTCATCCAAGTGATGTTGCACAAGACGACAACACGTTTTTCTCATCCCTAAATTCTGGGTAACGATTTGTCGCACGGAACAAACGCACTAAACAAGCACTTTGTAAAACAAGTCTTTCACGGAACACAAACGACGCTCAACTGAAAAACGGTGGGGGCAGATGGTCAACACCTACCGCTACGCAGGTGCACCGTTTTGTTTCGCCAGTGTTGCCGGATCGGCCGTTATGACTTCATTCACCGAACTTTATTGTCAGAGGTTGTATTTCGCGCAAACTTTTCCCTTTATTTTCTACTTTCTCTAATAATGTTTCCACCAGATTTAAGTCCGGTTGAGAACATTGTGATGCTTTTTTCAATGAATTAAATGTTCCTGTAAATGTACTTTTAAGAGGAATGCTCTTTCTTTTTAAATGTTCCATGTTCTTCACAAATTATTTTCGCTTTCGAAAAATATTCCTTCGAGTCCTGTCACGGATGTCAAAATGTACCAAATCGAATGCAAAACCTACCCGGTTTCACAGTCGTCGAGAAAAATTAATATCACTCGAGGAATATACGACACATGAAGAAAACGAAATTATCTTTTTAAAACACAGCACTCTTTAATATTTCACTTCGACTGCGCGCCGTCAGCTATATACGTATATAAAACAGTTCCGTAACTGACTGACTGACTGACAGATAACGCACAGACCAAACCGCTGGACCTAAAGGGTTGAAATTTTGTATGGCGATTCTTCTTATAGTGTTGGGGTGCACTAAGAAAGATTTTGGAAATGTTCTTAGATTTTTTTTAATTTTTAAGCTGTTTTTATAACATTTTTTAAAGGTTGCATTTAAAATGATGATTTGAGGGTTATAAAATTTATATCACGAGAAAAATCATAAAATTCCTTTAAAATGATATCTTTTTCGAATCTTTACATCCATTTTCTGATTTTTGGTGAATATTTAAAGATTGATTTTTAGAATTTAATTTATTAAATGGTGATCACGTAATTTCATTTCTTTTTATGATCCTTTTAATTAATTTTGCATCTCGTGAATAACAACGAAATAAATTGACAAAAAATGTTAAAATACGGTAAAAGATTAAATTTAACCACTAGATTAATTGAGATGGAAGTTTTATAAGAATTTAATTCACTTTAGTATGTTTTATGAATATTAAACTTACATATTAATTGCATACATTGACCATTGTATTTAATTTGAATATTTTCTTCTGCATTATTTTGTCTATAAAAATATCCGATGCGATTTTTATATAAATATTTTTTTGCCCAATTTAATTGCATACATTGACAGTTGTATTTGATTTGAATGCACTCCGTAGCGAAGCACGGGTATTCAGCTAGTTAGCACGAACAGACTGACGACAGGTACAATACAAATGATTCGCCGTTCTCATCTTTGGCAACAAAAACGGAAATACAAACGTCGAATAAGTTTTGCAGTTAGATTGAATAAAGCTAAATTCTCTTGCTGAAGGTTTCATGAGTGAAACTTCGTTTTGACTCTAAAATAGAAAATAGGCTTTAAAATCAGTTCGTTTAACGATTACAAATCATGTACCGTGTTTTAGACGAATTAATGTTTTTATGAATTTTATGTACATGGGTGGAATTATTCAATTCATTAGAATCGTTTCCGAAGAGGGTGATTATTTTTTTGTGTTGAAATAGTATAAACAATAAAGCTGAATGAATTATCTCCAGCAGTTTGTTTGAATATGAGATTTGTTTTTTATAAATATTATCTTATTACAATTATATTCATAAGTGAGATCTCCCATTTTTTTACCTTTTCCCTTAAGAAATTTGTTATGCAAAAATAAGGCACGAAATATTATATAAAGTGCATAAAATAATAAGAATATTGAGCCTTAGTACAGTAACTAAAATATGCAAAAAAAGTTTTTGAAAGAAAAAAATATCTTTGAGATATCATGACACATGATGAGAATAAAAAAATAATAAAATCCAATACGAAGCAAATAACCACATATATATGCTGCATGCCTCAAACATGTGCACGGGAGTGGGTTAAATGCATTTGTGTATGTCCTGAAATAAGTCAACCGAACAAAGTTTCCGGATAAAATATTGCTTTGAAATAGATGTTCAATATACGAGCAGTTACCAGAAACGATTCTTAAATGTTTCGATGAAAGAAACACCTTAGAAAATGTGTTGAAAACACTGGAGACAACGAAACAAATGCGAATAAAACATTTTTAAAAATGGAAGCGACAGAACTACTTTTTTAGAGACAAGTGTAAGCCGATTTTCGAATTGTTGTTGAGATTCAAAAGTACATGCCTGGAAGGGGATGTTACGGAGTCTCCAATGATTATTCTTTCGTAAATAAAAATATCAAAATGATAGAGTGCCGGCTAGACAAATTTTTCTCCAGAACGGGGTATTAAATCTTCGCGGGGAAATATATAAATGGAAGGTTCTTAACCTGCAGTCTTTAAACCTTGACAGGAAAGGAGTCGGACGGAAAAGTGTAGGGCATAAATAAAGTACTTAGGATAAAAACATAAATATTCACAGTTATAGCTTTAAATGGCGAATCCAAAATTTGAGTATTTAAAATAATCAATGCCTTTTTACATTTTATAAAGGGAATCAACTTTTATTAAAGCTATTGCTTTTATAAATTTATTGCGGAGAAACGTTTTTTTGATATACCTAAAATTTTAGGCGTGCAACATAGGTTTTATGTCAGTTAACGCAAAAAGTTCTGAGAACATTTCCATATAATTTTAACCTATCAAATGACTTATCCAGAATGCAAAAGGTTTTAGCGGCGGTTTAAATGCAATGAAATCTATAACACAAATGGTATGTTTTATTAAGAAAATAACTTAGAAACATTATGTACTACTGTGTATGTAAATATCATTTTAAACCCTTATTTATACCATTGTAATTTTTCTTGATGGATCGACCAGTTGATACTGTTCTTCTAATGATATATTCTTAAACTGAACTTTAAAATTTTTATTGATTTTTTTGTGTTTGTTGTCTGAAAACTATATCGACTGCAGCTCATGTGTCAAAATTTTTTTAATAGTTCAGAAGTGTATAATCATAATATCGCAGTGTAAATTCCTGCTATATACTAAAACAATTTTGTTTAATATAAAGCGTCTTTTCTCTAAATTAAGAATTAACAACATTATTTGTCGGTAAGTTGTTTTTTGCGAATTAAAGTAGGCAAAGCTTTTTAAGGTTTTTAATGACCTTTTATCACTCTTTACTCTAGTTTTGAATTTGTTGAGTCGAGGAAAAAATCTCCACCAGTTTCTATTTCATAGATTTTCCCCGATAAAGAATAAAAGTTTGAATCTGACAGTGAAGAGTTTGATGACGTACTTTATTTTACATCGCGTCATAACAAGGAGTCAAATCATAAAAAAAGGCGCATCTATTTTTTACAGTTATTTAGAAAATTAAAGTCTAAAAAAAACATTCTTTTTTCATCATATGAAGGGTTACATTGTATATAAACATGTGATGCTTCCTAAAACGCTTGGCAAAATATAAATTATACATGGGAGTATATAAATTCATACGGATGGCACGGAAAGTATGCCACTTGACAGATGATGGCACATGTTCGCTCTGTGGTACTATGATGAATGACCCGCGCAAATCCTTGCTCAACTCGTTCCGCGGCTGGAAAAAAAATCGATCCGCTTTCTTCATCTTCTTTGATCAATGGTAATGGCAAAATTCCGGTAGTGCAGCCGTTTTTCTAAGATTTTCCCAGAAGTAGTAACACCAATAAGTTACATCGTCAGCACATGGGACACATACGTTTTCATTTGCGGGGAATTTCAACTTATCAAAATCCGGAAAAAAAGAGAACGCAAAAAAGGGGAAAATGTTTATTTACTTCTTTTCTTTTGGTTTGCTTATTTATTTATTACACCGGGCGAGTGAATGAGAAGTATGTTTAGAGGCCTCAGGGGATCTTCTGAAAGCTCGTTTTAAGATAATTTGCTTTGAGCGCTGCATTTTTAGAGCTCTTTTAAATTAATGAATTGATAAAAAATTCATATTTGTTCCTCCATTTTTCACTCTCCCGAAAGTTTGGTGTTTTTTTCTACCGCCTTGAGATTCCCATGCAATGTGTATTGGTTATTAAAACTTTTTTTTCTTCTGAAAAGTGCTTCTGCGGTTGCCTCGATTATGGTAAGTAGTTATGTTCTCATTTCTATTTTTAGCTTTTTAAAATTACTTTTTTCTCCCAAATTCTAATTTCCCATTTCTTTTTCGCAATTGTCTCGATATCACTGTTTTACGTTAGGAACTGATTTAGGTGTAGCTTAGGGTCGAATAAAGGTGCTGGGTATAAATGTTCACTTTATAAATATGTATGTACTTACCTTGACTGTTTTAGGTAATTTTTTTCGAAACGCGTATTGCCCTACAATTTCCTGAAAATAGTACATATAGAAAAGAATGAAGAAATTTCGAGGCTGAAAAATTGGCATGCCCTGTAGTACTATCTAAAAACATATTTGTTTGATATAACAATAGAAAAACATGGTTTCAGGACTGAGATATAAACTCATTATAAAACTAGTAAGAAGTTCCAGTCATCAGAAGAGATGATGTATAAGACACTGGTCAGTGTAACATGTACACACACTCACACACATAAATCGCTCACTCCTTTCAATAGCGTCATATCTACAAATCGGCGATTTTTAGTTATGCCTGTTTTCAGAATGCCCTGAAATAGTAGTATATCCCTGCAAGATCTCTATATCTCACTGCTCAATATTTAATCGCTAAATAGCAGAATTAATATTTATTTTTAATGCATTTTAATCTACTTTCAAACTTTAAAATCACTCTCCTGAAATATCACGTTTTTTGAGATATAGAAAATAGATTAAAAAATAGATTTTATGTTGAATCTGAATCCTGGAAAATGCGTTGCTACAATATGTATTTATGTTTATGTGTGTATTGCATGTGTTGCATTACAACATTACTCTTTTTATATTAAAATCTAATAATCTTTTGACTATATATATATATATATATATATATATATATATGTGTGTGTGTGTGTGTGTTTAAAAATAGTATGATCTTAAAGATAAAGAGGATAAAGACGTCAAACGCTCCACTAATCAAGCGCAAACAAATTTAAAAAAAAATTATTTCTAAATAATATGTTCACATGAACAGAAATTGCGCACAGTAGAACATAATTTAATTGCACATTTTCAACTGAGCTATCGCACCAGTTAAGCGATAAATCAAGGGCAAAGACAGTTACTGGCACGACAAAGGAGAAAATGAATGCTAACTGTTTTCAAGTATTAGCATTTGTACTCAAGAAGATAAATTATTAACTCTTAAGCAAGTGTGTTTGGGGAATTACATTTTATTAGAAAGGGATTTTAAAGAACTGAAAGAGGTTTGCTTAACTGGACCCGCGTTATCATTTATCGATGTGCGTTGAAAATTGTTTCCCTCAAATAATATCCCTGCGCATAAGGACAGTTGTCTAAGTTTAGTTCTTTTCTTCATTTCGCTTTACATACTTTTGTTAGTGTATATAATGCTACAGTTGATTTATCATACCGAGTAGACTCTAAAAATCATTTTTGTTTATTAATATGGCAGTATTGAGGAAGAGACAGTGCTAATGTAATTTTCCGATTTTGCTTAACATGTACCGTTAGATTTTCAATTTTTTCAATTGCATTTTGTTGCATTAGAAACAACTGTGTAAGTTTTAAAGGGGATTTTTTTTTATTTCCAATGACTCATTAAAAGACAATTGAACATCAAAAAGACAACAATAAATCTACAAATGAAAGCGAGCAATCCAGTAGCGTTTCCAGATTGATGTCCGAGGAAGAGCAGGACATCTGGAAGGTGAGGCAAGTCCATTTCCTCGTGAAGATCACATAAGGTACAAATAGGGTCAGGAACCACGTTGATGCGACATAGATGTTTACGCAGGCAATCGTGGCCAGATATCAGACGAAACATGGCAACAGATTTCATCCTAGGCCACTGAGGGACATTAAGAATCTGGTTAAACCATGGTTTATTATGGTTGCGATTTTTGAGTTCTTCGTGGAAAGAATCCCTGAAGATGTTCTTTATTAGACATTTGATATTATTAAAAGGAAGTCTGGGATTAGTTCTCTGGAGGACAGAGGCCCCCTTCTTTGCCAATAAGTCTGTCGCCTCATTTCCCTGGATTCCACAGTTAAAAGGGAAATTTGTGAAAGGGGAAATTTGTGTCATAAAAAAATCCCTTCTCATTCAAAAGGGGTTGAGGGTACTTGAAGAAATATCGGACGTCTGCAACATAATGGTTGTCAAAACTGAACAATGTGTAAGTGACCTTATTTAGTGATCAATGTGTAAGTGACCTTAATAATTTAATCACCCGTAACGCTTAACTAATAATTGAAACAACCACTGAAAAGTAACGTCGGATGTTACTGGGTCGCTAATCATCAGAACCTAAAACTGTAGCCATTTAGATTTGGGTATAGTGGTAGGTCCCTCTTTCTTTAGCCTCGTGTTGCAAAAAATGATGTCGCGCTCCGCACCAACCGACGACTGAAAAGTAATTGAAATAAGGTAGAATCCTATAAATGCTATACGTTTTAAAGTCAATTTTACATGAAAAATCTCCAAGGATCATAAATTTATTCACTTTATAATGAAAGCATGTTTTAAGCGTGTAGCACAAAGCTTTAAAAATGAATCTTCTATTAATTTATTAGTTTGTAATAAGTTTATATCTGAAGTTGCAGTTTAAATTCAGAAATAAATACATGAAATATTCAAGGCGAAGCAAATGTGACTGAAGCTATATTTTAATATTTTTATGTATTTATTAATTTGGCTTAGGACTTATGCTTGTGCTTTCGATTTGCAATATCTACCGGTGCATTTTTTAAAAAAATAATGGATTAGATTTGCAATAACTGTATTTAAAAATTACATTACAAATTGATCAACAGTTTGCACATTACAAATGATATTACATATTACAAAATAATCTACAGATTAAGTTAGACATTTTGAACATTTGAATATAAATAATGATAATGATATATTTTATTTCTTCAAATTCGACAGTTAAAATGGTTGATATTCTACATTTATTGCATGATACTTTTTTAATATGAGATATCTATGAATTAAAGATATTTTTCCGATGCGCTAAAGAAAAGACGTTACTGCAAACGCAGGGCCCTAATAATTTTCTGTGTTTGGACAACGATAACTACATGGAATTCAGTAGATTTATATTATGGTAAATCTATTTTCATACCCTTATTACATTTGTTGTAATACATTTTCAATCTAACATAAAAGTTTCCTTGATGTTTTCTTAAATAAAAATAAATTATTTTAGTGCGTCTTAAGTTTTAGCTGATAAAACCGTATGTAGTTTCCCAAAAAAAACTTTTGAAACTGAAAAACTCCACTAATTTGCTAGTTGAAATAAGCGATAAAACTTATTTCTAAGCTTAATACTGTTCCCCAAATCTCTCAAAAATCTGTTTTAATATCACTTTAAAGTTGTGTTTTAAATTCAATACGTACGATTATTCATGTTATTTGCAAACATATTTCTACCTATAATTAACGAAATTCTCACACTTTGTCAGATGATAAGATGTGTTCTGTTATTTCGGAAAATATTTTGGTTTGTTTAGGAAACAATGGCAAAAGTACTGACTGGTCGTCCTAGGGGAAGGATGATTTCAATATTTTTATATCACCCCTCAGGAAAAATACATGAAAAATGCAAACTTTACAAAATATGAACTGAATCTCTGATGATTTATTATTGTAAAGACTTCAGTAATATATTAAATTGTTCAGTATCGCGCTTTTCTATTTACTATTGCAATTTGTTTTTATTCCCAAATGTAATTTTTTTTAATGAATCTATTGAGAGCTGTTAAAATTAGTAGAATCATGAATTGCAAGAATATGGAGGAAAGAGAAAATAAGAAGGGATTGCAATGAACAAACTGAAATCCTGTATATGATTTTGAAAAATTCTCTGTCCAACTATCTGCGTTATTTATCAAATGATAATAGATTGATTGAAATGTAGAGAAGAACACTCAATTTCCCGAGGGAAAGGTCACCGTTTGAAGGCAGAGAGGGATTGTTAAAATTGATAAAATTTATAAATTCTATTGCTACATTTAAACTCAATATCTTATCATGCCATGAAAGAAAGATCTATAATATGCTAAAATATTATAAGTGAAATTTTAATTACCATTTCCCTTTTCATAACTTATATGACGCTTGTCAGTAAAGTATTGTATTTTCCCTTTATGTCATACGTGAAATTAAGTAAGCATTAATTACTAGTTTCTGCATTGCTACTGCATTTTTATTAATGCCATTTAACGTACTTCCTCATTATATACATAGGTAACATTAAATTTTTGTATTTGAAGCCAGTTTATATTAACAGAATACAGAAGTAGGCGTACTACTCAAGCGTTTTAAATATTTTTGGAAAGAAACTAGTTTCTCAGTGTTTGTAAATATACATTTTGCATACCACTAAACTGCTGACCGAGATATAGGATTAGTTTTATGGAAATGGATCGTGTAATTAATGAAACTAACACTTTAATTATTATAGGACGAAGAACTATATAACATACTTTTACGTATATTTAGGTATTGAACGTATATTTAGGAATTATTGAATCCCTAATGATAAGCCTCTACTACACCAATATGGTTTTCTCATGCATGGTTTCTCATTCCAACACTTTTTGTACCAATTTCAATTAATATACTATATTGTTAATTATAATAAAGATATTTTTTATTACTAACTTCGAAAAGTTGGTATTAGAAACAACAAGAAAGGTTAAAAAAATTCTTACAAAATATTCTTAAGTAGGATTCACACTTAAAAAAAGGGATCATTAGATCTGTGATAAAAAAAAACCCATTTAAGGACTTAGAAACGATTGATTTAAACTGATATTGGTAAAAGCAGATTAGTATTTACATGAATTGTTAGGGTTGAACAATTTTTGTAAAAAGTTTTTTTTCATAAATTCTTTTTTTTCTTTAAGAGTGCCCAGTTTTCTAGGCTTCTTAAAATGCAAGAAAGAATGTACCCTAGACAATCCTTAAATTTAATTTATTTCAGAAGTATTTTGTATAATTTTATTAGCAGAATGTTTTTTTAGAGAAGTCATTCTTTCAAGCGGAATTTCTTCAACCTGCTAAAGTCTCCGTTAAGAGGGGGAAAATACCGTTAATTCATTGTCTCGCGTTTTCTAATTTTCATTTATTTTCCATATGAATTAATATTAGATTTTAAAATTCATTCTCCTTTTCTCCATCTAATATCTTATTCATAATTTAATATAGTATCTTCTCAATTTAATATATCCACTACGTATGGAGTTGTCTAACTTTTTGTTTTTCAGCAGTCAAACTTTGCAATATCCATGTTAGCCTCTTGCTCTTAGTCCGACAGGTGGTGGTGCGAGAAATATTTTATTTATAACTAAAGGGCTCATAGTTAAAGATAAACAATTATTTTATTCTTTTCGGGAAACAAAATAGGAAAGAAATGTTTTAAAGAATTAAACTTTAATGTTTAATTTCGGACATGATGAAAGTCATTATAAATATACAGTATGCCCACTTAAGTCCCTTGCCACCCTCTTAACTTCGGAACGGCTGCTGCTATATTCATAAAAGTGGTGTCTAGGTACAGTAAAGTAGCCATGCGCTACTGAATAAAACCACCTACCGCGCCACCTGGTGGAAAACTGCGGAGTTAGCAATCCTATCTCAAAAACGGAACGAGATAGGGGAAAAGAGTGATTTACAAAGTTGTAGAAAATCATCGATTTAGTACAAATAGATACCTTGGGAACATTAATGCAAAAAATAGAACGGTTAAAACGCGCATTTGTTTTTTCGTGATTTCCTACATTGTGACGTGACAAAACGATCTGAGAAAGAAAAAAACAACTAGTTTTAACAATATACCTTTATTTGAGATGTTCAAACTTCTCACCGTCATTGCGGTGTCGTGTTTTGCCCGAAAGATAATCATTTCTCCTTCCGTTCAAGTTTCGTGACGACATGGAACCTAAACTTTTTTCGTGAAACAATGACTCGTGGTAGATTCAAAGAAATCCAAATATATTTGCGCTTTGATATGAAGTCAACAAGATCCGAAAGACTTCGAACAGATCAATTCGCTCTAGTATCAGAGATTTGAAGCACATTTATTGAAAATTTCTTACTGTGCTACAAAGCAGGTGCAAATATAACGGTGGATGCTCAACTATTCCCAAGTAAGGCACGTTGCTCATTTACATAGTATAAGCCACAAAAACCAGATAAAATCGGGATAAAATTTTGGCTAACAGCTGATGTTCGTTCAAAGTACTTTTTGAATGGCTTTCCATATTTAGGAAAAAATGAAAGTAGACCCAATGAAGATACCGTTGGAAAACATGCGGTATGTCATTTAGCAGAACAATTTCAAAATACTAGTAGGAACATTACAACTGACAATTTTTTTACATCATTAAAATTAGCCAAAAATTTAAGAAGTAAAGGACTTAGCCTCGTAGGCACTGTGAAACATGCAAAGAAAGAAGTACCCGAATCATTCAAGCTCAAAAAGGGAGAACTGTGTTCGAGCAAAATTCTCAACCACGATAATATCACTCTGACGGCATATCAAGGAACGAAAAGCAAAATTGTCCTATTGTTAAGCACTCAACATCCTATGTTCGAAATGGAAAGCAATGAAAAGAAGACCCCAAAGGTTGTTAAATTTTACAACTTTATTCAATGCGGTGTAGATGTGCTTGATTAGATGGCAAGAAAATATTCAACTAAATCCGTTTCACGAAGGTGACCAGTACAAGTTTTTTTGTAATACATCATTTCGGACTTAGCTGCTATCAATGCTTAGATCATTTACAAAGAAACCACTGGTTTAAACGTCAAGCATGATGATTATGTTTTGCAATGATCTGATGAGCTCAGTAAAATTTATGTTTCCCCTAAGACATCTCCGCTTTCCAATTCCAGTCCAAGTACAGATGTAGCAACCACTATCTGAAGCAGAAAACGCAAACAATGTCAAATCAATCGATGCCCGAATAAAACTATGAACATTCGTTCTCATTGCAAAAAGTTAGTTTACGGCTCATGAACAAGCAAAGTGATAAAGTTCAGTGTTTGGAGAGACAGTAAAAAAGAATAATGTAAAAGTAATTTCGTAATATTTATACTTTTAAATGTATAAATTTTTGTAAATTATCATATGTGATAAATATTTAAAATATTTTGTGCAATACAAAGTAATTCTCCTTGTATAGTGTATTTTATTTTGTACCTATTGTATTTTATTACTAATTGGTTTTTATAAAAACATATAGTATGCTCTTGGATAAAAAATAAATAGATATTATAAAATAAAGCATGAGCCGAGAGTTAAATTTAAGTGATGAAATTGTAAAATTTAAAAGCTAAATGTATTAAAAAAACTTGTTTCAGAAAACAAACCATGAAAAAAAGTGTATTTTTTAATCATTTCAAGGGAGCGGTCATTCTGACCGCTCCTCGCCGTTTTAGGTATACAGAAAACGCCGCCGTTCTAGTGTTAAACTACTTTTAGACCCAAGATCCCAAGCAGCTGTTAAGGAAAAGTAACGGTCACATCTTGATTCTGTGGTGAATAGCCCGGTGTAGATCTTTTACTATCCGTGTCTGTATTTTACAAATATTTTCTCTTTCTAAAATTATGCTTTGCTACTCTTCACTAGGTTCTGCCTTGATCTGGGGTTTCTCAGCAACTTCTAATACCTTCAGACGCTGGAAAAGACATGGTGTAGAGAAATAATATGTCAAGAGATGGCGCTGTAAGCCCATCGGTTTGATTTTATTCTCAAATGTTTAGAATTCGCTTGTTCTTGTCTTAATATAGAGTGTTGAATCAGTTGTCAGAATGTAGATTTCTTTGAAAGGGATTAAGATCCCATAATATGTCTATTCTTTCGAATTTAGTTAATGTAGAGGCTTTCCAGCCTATTATTATCTTCTTGTAAATATGTAAATATATTAAATTCATTAAAAAATATGTAAAGATGATTTAAACTTTGCACCACTTTCGTTTTGAAGATTTCTCACTCCTTTGTTTAGTTTCTAGTAGAATATAGTAGTTAAATTTCTTCATGGTGCATCGGCCGGGAACCTAATAGTTTAGTATAGAGTAAAAATATTTAGTAATCGTTGTGTGTTCGTGATATTTTCAAGCAATTGGATAGCATTTTATGCGAAAACTGCCAAAGGTAAAGTTTTTGATACTTTATTTATTATGGATGTCAAGGCGTTAAACAAAAGAAGAGCTACTTTACGTTCTTCCATCACGAATATCGTTAAAAATGTTGATAAATTGATTGAAGACCAGGATAAATCAGGATTGGATGATTGTTTTGAACTTTTAAGTTCGAAAGAGATAGAAATTCGGGATTTAGATGAAAAAATCCAAAGTTTGATTAAAAATGAGGATGGTAAATTAGAATTAGATATTGTAACTTCCATGGAATATAGTGATACAATAATAATAACGAAATCAAAAATCAAACGTTATTTCAAGAACGTCGAATCTCAAAAATTGAACTTAAATATTTCTAAAAATATTTCTAGCGACTCGCATTCAGAATCTGAAAGTAATGTTAAATTACCCAAAATGTCGATACAAAAGTTTTATGGCGATTGTAATGAATGGAGCAACTTTTGGAATTCATTTAAAATTACAATTCATGAAAATACAACGCTTTCAAAAGTAGAGAAGTTCAACTATTTAAAATCGTATTTAGGTGGAAATGCAGCAAGTTCTATTGATGGATTTTCGATTTCAGAATCCAATTATGATTCGGCTGTAGAGATTCTTACCAATAGATTTGGTCAAAGCCAGTTGATAATCAATATGCATATGTCAAATCTCTTGAATTTAAACCCTGTACAAAACTCGAATGATGTAACAAAATTAAGAAAATTGTATGACACAATAAATGTTCAAATTAGAAGTCTTTCCTCTCTCGATGTAAAACAAGAATCCTATTCTAACATGTTAATTCCGGTTTTGTTGAAAACCATTCCCAACGATATTGCTTTGGAGTTCCATCGTACTAATATAGATAGTCGAACTTTTAATTTAGACAATTTTCTCAAATTTTTACGGACTGAGATAGAATCCCGGGAAAAAACCTGGAATCCAAGAACACATATAACAAATTTGACTCAAAGTATACGTGGAATTCTAATGTTAAAAGAAAAGACTTTAACAAATATTCAAAACAAAAACCGTCGGTTACCACACATGAATTTATTGCGACAACATTACCAAACCGGAAGTGTATTTTTTGTTCTCAGGAACACTTATCGGAAAACTGCGGAGTGTTTACAGTAAATGAAAAAAGAGACATTTTAAAGCAGAGCAATAGATGTTTTTTGTGCACGTCTTTGAAACATAAAATTGCATTTTGCCCTTATCGACAAACAAAGGCTTGTAGGATCTGTGGGGGCAAACACTATGAAGGTATATGTTTTAAATCAAACACGGCAGTCAAAAATTCGGAAGCTGATAAATGTGAGGTTTCTTCAATTTCAAAAATTGAAACACAAGTTGAACCACGAAGTGAAAAAATTGTTTCCGCCGTTTCGCATGTTAACAATGTGATACTTCTGCAGACCTGCACGATAAAAATTAAAGCAGGAAAAGAAAAAATGTTTGCCAGGCTCCTTCTTGATACGGGTAGCATGAAAAGTTTCGTCACACGCGAATTAGCTAACAAATTAAATCTCGAAGTAACTAGGAAAGAAAAATTAACTGTTTACACCTTTGGGAACACCACACCTATTCAAAGAAATTATGACGTGGTTAAATTGAGTTTGGAACATAAAAGTTCTTCTGACTCTAGAATAGAAGTTGAATTATTAGTAACGGATCAAATTTCAGGCTCAAACGTTCCGACTCCTAGATTAGAAGAAATTAGACAAATTCGACAACTAAAGAATTTGATACTCGCAGATTCCCTCGATAGTGAAGAATCAATTGGCATTTTAATCGGAGCAGACTATTATTATGATATTGTCATGGGACACATTAAGCGTTTGAATAAAAATCTTGTCGCAGTAGAGACTATTTTCGGTTGGTGTTTACAAGGAAGGGAGAGTCAGAATGAAGTCTCTCTATCATTCAATGTTATTGTAGGGGAAGATCTAATTTCTAAACAAATAACAAAATTTTGGAGTCTAGAAAATTCAGGACTTATTAGTGAAAAAGAAAATTTAGATTCAACCGAAAATGAAGCACTTAAACATTTCGAATCCAATATAACATACGAAAATTCTCGCTACAAAGTTAGATTACCTTGGAAACATGACACTTCAGATTTGAATGATAACTGGGAAATCGCAGAACAAAGGTTCGATCGACTTAGAAAACGGTTTAAAAGAAATCCAGATCTATTTTTTGAATATCAAAATGTAATACAAGATTACTTAAATCAAAATATCATAGAACGAGTAACAGATGTTCAAGGTGAAGAAAACGTTACATTTTACTTGCCACATAGGGAAGTTATACGCGAGAATCGAACCACGAGCAAATTACGTATTGTTTTTGATGCGTCATCGCATCCCCCAGGCTCGAATTCTTTAAATGACTGTCTTCATGTAGGACCCAATTTGTACCCTGAGATATTCGACATCCTATTAAGGTTTAGATATAATCCTATTGCATTCACTGCAGACATCAGACAGGCCTTTCTACAAATTCTCATAGATGAAAGAGACCGAGATGTAACTAGATTTCTATTCTCCGAAATTCCCTCTGATGAAACCATCCCCCCTAATATATATAGATTTACTCGAGTGTTATTTGGGATGAACTGTTCTCCGTTTCTGTTGGCAGCGACTATTAGATACCACCTGAAAAAATATAGAGAAGTCTATCCTACAACTGTGGACCTTTTAGATGACAATATTTACGTAGATGACGCAATCGGAAGTCAGCTGACAGTCAGAGAAACTTTGACTACGACTCTAGAATCGATCAAAATTTTCAAAGAAGCTAGTATGCATTTGCATAAGTTTCGTACTAACTCGAAAGAATTACATGAACTGTGGATAAAGGAAGGTATCGTTTCAGATGAAGATCCCGAAACTTTTGATAAAGAAAATCTCCCATTTAAAGTCCTAGGTATGGCGTGGGATAATTCTAACGATCTGTTGTATTTTGATGTTCGAAGTCTATTGTCATTTTTGTCTAAACCTATAGAAACAAAAAGATTTATCCTACAGGTGTTGGGTCGGATTTTCGACCCTCTAGGAATTTTAGGACCCTTCACTGTTAGAATAAAGTGTTTGATACAAAGGATCTGGTCATCGCGTATAGATTGGGATGAACCACTGCCAGAAGATTTAACCTCCCAATGGAGAAACTGGTGTGAGGAGATTCCTCAAATGGCCGAATTTTCTATCCCTCGTCATTACTTTTTCAAATTCTCGAACTTTGATGTCCAAAATATCGAATTACATTGTTTCTCAGACGCAAGCACGAAAGCCTATGGTACAGTTGCCTACTTACGTTTCACAACAAACAATAATGAAATTAAAACTGCCTTCGTTGCTTCTAAAAATAGGGTAGCTCCACTAAAAGCTCTCACTTTGCCTAGATTGGAGTTGATGGGAGCACTATTGTCAGTGATAACACAAGGGGTGTTAAATTATTGGTGATAATAATTAGGTTAACTGTAAGATAATAAAAGTTAATTTACCTATTGCTTATGATGGTAAATTAGAGCTGTTGGTGCAAAAATAGATTTTATCTATATGGTTATTAATATTAACTCAAATGATAAGTTAAGTTATTAAGCACCTTACTCAGTACATCGCGTTGTGATTTATCCGTAGAGTTAATATTTAGCATGCAGTGAGGACATACACATAAATACAAATCAAATTACTTGAATGCATTCCTTTTATTTTAGGCCTTCTCACATTACACAATCATTACTAAAACACCTTATCAAATTACTAAATATGCAAAACTCATTATAAATTATGAACATTATTGGGCCTGTTCTTAACACTTCAAATGTGCTAACTCATTGTTAAATCAAATACATTAAAAATTGTCAGGCCTCTTCTTTATCACATTTAAACACATATCACTAATTAGACAATCACTTAGTACATTAAAAACAAAGAAATACAATCGCTCACCAGTTTGCTGAGGTATCGAGAATCATAGCATTTTTTGAAGCACGTGGATTTTATATAATCATGTTGATTGATTCCGCCAGAATAGTTTTTCACAAATATCGACTTAGCACTCACGAGAACGAATCTCACATTCCCTATATAACACGAGCGTTCAGTATGTAGTGATATCTGGAACAACACACGAGAATAATTCTATCAAAACACGTGGTTACAAGTTTCGCCGAGAAATGCCTTGCGCGGCAATATATGCAGTCATTCCATCAGACTGGCTCATACATAGCACATATTATGGTCGTTCGACTTTCACACGAAAAAAATAGGCAATTGAAGAACTCTGGCACTCACTCGCTTCAGATTATCCAGACACAATCGCAATCCATCCGTGGAAATAAAATTTTTCACGTATCGGCCATTTACCTCATTTAGTGCAGGTATCCGAATGCTCAGGAATTATATTCGTATTTCGAGAAAAATCTTTTCGGTCATCATTTCACATGCCTCCTCTTTTTGTAGCTTCAAATTTTACACAAGCCGGTGTAGCTCCACGCACGAACTCCATGTAGGAATCCGTCGTGAGCTACTGTCCTCACAATCTAAAAATCGCGGTCTTTATCCACCACCGTTGCCACTCAGTTCCTCTTAACTTTTGCTGGTGCTTGAATCAGGGAATGGTATGCGCCTCGACGCAACGCATTTTCGCAATTGCGATTTGCTCACAAATTGTGAAAGTCCTTGCTTTCACATTTCCTCCCCCGAAGCGAAGAAAAAAATTTTTTTTTTTTGACGGAAGGGAAAAAAAATTTTTTTTTTTTTTTTTTTTTTTTACAAATTCTCAGAAAATGTGCACTGGAGTAAGCGATTGTCTGATAACACTTATTACATTACATTTTACAACAAAACATTTTTATTTTGAATACCTCACTGTGCCAAATATATCTTCAAAGTAAATGTAGTGAGCCATTTCCATCTTTACACTTACGATTATTTTTGTATTTGAAGTTATGTATCGTACTGTTACTTTGATTCATTTTTTACCTCTCTTTTTATACAATTTCAAGTTACTGACACAAAACTATTCAATATTCTTACATATTATCAACATTTTTTTTGAAATCTTATCTTTTACACCCTATTTATGCATACATCATTTTTTTTTAACCGTTTATCCACACAATCATCCTTTTGATAATTTCTGATTCTTATTTTACCTGATTGAAATCAATTTTATCATCTTATCAGTTTTCTTATCACAGTATTATTAGCAATCTTAAGTACTTTTTCATTGATCAGCAATTAAAGACATATTTCAAATTTCAATTAACAATTTTCTTCCTAACAAATCTGGACCAGCCAAACAATTTGTTAACACACCCTTGCTTATACCTTGCTTTTTTTGGACAGACTCGACAATTGTTTATTTTTGGATCAGAAAACAACCGGCAACTTTCAAACCCTTCGTAAAGAATCGTGTCGAGGAAATTCAAAAATTGACCCCGCCTCAAAATTGGCATTACTGTCCAGGGGTGGACAATCCTGCAGATCTCGTATCTCGGGGAACGAAAATATCTAAATTAACGAATGAACCCATTTGGACCCAAGGTCCACGGTGGCTTCAGCTCTCTCCTGATCTTTGGCCAAAATTAGACCTTACAGACACAATTGACGAAACCAAACTTGAATATCGGAAAAAATCTACTGATGTACATCAGCTTGAATGTACTACCGTAAATATTGATGACCTCTTTGACTTATCAAAATATAGTAATTTAGAGAAACTGTTGAGGGTCACCGCTTGGATAAAACGCTTCGTTTCAAAATTGAGAAAATGTAGTAGTGTTGAGGGAACTCTAAAAACAGAAGAACTATTAGAAGCCGAAAATTTCTGGATTCGGTCTGAACAAAAAACGTTTTTTGCCGAAGAATATAAATCCCTAATAGAAGGTAAACCGATTGACAAGAACTCCCCTCTGTACAACTTTGTCCCATATATTGATGAAAAGGGAATCATGAGATTAGGAGGAAGATTAGAATTTTCTGACTTTACACTAGGTAATAAGCATCCAATAATTCTGCCTAAAAATTCTAGATTGACCTATTTAATTGTACGTAAACAACACGAGAAGACAATGCATGGAGGGACTGCTGCAACTTTGGCTAAAGTTAGATCTCGCTTCTGGGTCCCGAAAGGACGTCAGTTAGTCAAAAAGACTATAAAAAGTTGTTTAATTTGCCAAAAATATTCAGCCAAACCTGCAGACCAGATGACAGCGCCCTTACCTAAAGACAGAATCCTTGAATCACCCCCATTTGCTGTTTGTGGAGTTGATTTTGCTGGACCGGTTTACGTAAAGAATTCAAAGGATACTCAAAAATCATACATCACATTATTCACATGTGCTGTAACCCGAGCTATACACCTGGAACTAGTTTCAAACATGTCGACAGAATCATTTTTACTTGCATTTCGCAGATTTTTGAGTAGAAGGGGAAACTGTAAAATCATTTATTCTGATAACGCAAAAACCTTCAAGAAGGCTAAAAAAGAAGTTGAGAACTTTTCTAGAATTTTAGAAGATGATGTGTTTAAAAATTTCATTGCCAAAGAGAGAACTCAGTGGAAGTTTATCATCGAGCGAGCCGCATGGTGGGGAGGGTTTTATGAAAGACTCGTAAGATCCGTCAAAAACTGTTTGAGAAAAGTTATAGGAAAAGCGTTGTTGACCTTCGAAGAAATGTCTACTCTACTCGTCAAGGTAGAAACTGTTCTTAATTCACGACCTTTGAGCTACGTTTATAATGAAAATGATGAGCCACAACCCTTGACTCCAATGTGTTTCCTGAACTTTGGACGAACTGATCCTACGTACCCTTTGACTTTCGCTGAAATCATCGGTATCGAAACAACAAGAAAGACTCTCTTAAAAAGAAAACGCTATCAAGAATTGCTGTTAAAACAGTTGTGGAGTAAATGGAAACAGCAATATTTGTTAGACCTTAGAACCGCCCATTCTTTAAAAAATCCTGACTTTCAACCCGAACTAAAATTAGGAGATGTTGTGCTGATTCAAGGAGATAGCAAAAACAAACTGTTATGGAAACTAGGTAAAATCATTAAAGCCGTTCCTGGACGTGACGGTAAAGTTCGATCTTATGAATTAAAAACTGGAAATGGGACTTTGAAACGAACTGCACAACACTTATATCCTCTTGAACTATATTGAACTCTAACGTTTATATATCCTTTTTTATTTTACTTAAATATTGAATTGAATAATTTGAAATGTTCTTTAGTTTATTATTCTTTTAAGTTTGAGGTTTCAAACTTCACTATTTGAATTGTTTAATAATAATTTTCTTTATATTTGCATTTATTTTAATAATAATTCCTATTACTTTTTAATTTGTTAAACGCTTTCCTATTTTATTTTAGATAGAACTTTATGCCTATTATATACTCTAGATATTGAAAAGTATTGTTGATATTGATGTGATTTAATTCAAGTATTAACCTATTGTTTATTCTCTCTTTTTTGCACTGTATTTTTGAAAAATCTGATTGATTAGAAATTTTGCTTTTTAGAAATGGGAATTTTTTGTTCATGATTGTATTGGAGTAGATGAACTCCTATCAGAGTTCAGGTGGGGAGTGTGTAGAGAAATAATATGTCAAGAGATGGCGCTGTAAGCCCATCGGTTTGATTTTATTCTCAAATGTTTAGAATTCGCTTGTTCTTGTCTTAATATAGAGTGTTGAATCAGTTGTCAGAATGTAGATTTCTTTGAAAGGGATTAAGATCCCATAATATGTCTATTCTTTCGAATTTAGTTAATGTAGAGGCTTTCCAGCCTATTATTATCTTCTTGTAAATATGTAAATATATTAAATTCATTAAAAAATATGTAAAGATGATTTAAACTTTGCACCACTTTCGTTTTGAAGATTTCTCACTCCTTTGTTTAGTTTCTAGTAGAATATAGTAGTTAAATTTCTTCACATGGAAATTGTCCAACACAGTCACACCAGACATCGTAAATCAGTCAACTGCTTTATGATTTCCTGAGAACGTAGCGTTTATCAGAAGTTAAAGATAAAAATTTTAGCAAGATTCATCGAACATCTGCAAAGTCACAAATACCTAGATTGCTACAAATTTTGATTTTCATATTCTACACGAATGAAAAATATTTCAGTCGATTTTAGTAATCATAGAACATACGATGTGACATGTATATTACTATAAATCTGTGTAGCAAGAAAAATATTACCAATAATGTGTTATCTCTTAATTTAGTTCAATAAAGTATTAATTTACAAGATCGTTTACAATAATGACTACTTTGAATAAAAATTCTTAATACCATGAATAATTCTTTTAAAAAATCGTTGTCTGGACAAATAGCTAAAATTAGAACACCCCAATTTCTCATTTTTAATTCTAAATTCCTAAGAGGATAAAATGGTTAAAGAAAGGAGGGATACAGCTCAAAGATTAACCTTATCATGGGAAAATTCAAAGCTGTGATGCCTAATCCGATAATCTTCGAGTCATGGAAGGAATTCAAACGCAAATTTCACATAATGATTTGGTAGAAATTTCTTAATAAAGGAGCTTTTATTATATCTAATTTATATATGTATTCTTCAGTTACATTTCACTTCGTAATTGAAAATATTTGTGATTTTATTTTAATGGGAAAATCTTGAAATTAATATCAACTAACTATAAAGAAATTATTGATTGAGACATATAATTTGGACTAGCATTTCTGAGTCAAAACTGCGTAAATATGAGTTGTTTTCGAGCTATTAATTGTTTTAACACTCGACCACTGTGACTTTCAAGAGCACATTTCTTGTTTGCTAGTGTGAGATATAGTTCTCTGCTACTCATCTTTGCATTAGCTTCAGATTAAAAAAATCGATCGAAGACTTGCTCTAAGAAATTGACTGCGTTTCTTGTTGCCAATGAGAGTAATGTAATTTTTTCTCTAATGCGTTGTTTGGTCCTGAGGTCATTTGCCCATCTCCACCAAGAAATTGTTGGCTACTTTGTTACAGGAGTACCAAGTATGCGTATCAATATTGCTCGTGTGAAGAGACAGTACTGGTACTTCTAAGCCCAAATCGTGATTAGAACCGGAACCTACTTTATGCAAGGACACGACGCAAACCACCGTTCAATATAGGCGGCGTCTCTATCCTAATATTGGAAAGTATATTTATGAGGGATCAATGAGCATGAGTTTTCTACTTAGACTATTTATTCTGATGGAACCATAAATGTAGTCATAGGATTGATTAAGGTAATGACATGTCTTCAACCGTACCGACTGGTATATTTTATTCGATTCATAGGCGAAACTTATATTTTTCAATTTATGTGTTCTGAATGCATATTGTTTCCTGAATTATATATCTATGTTTCGTATAATCATATCAGTTTCCAAAAAAAAATTTTCTTAATTTTTTCATGATCAACAAATACTAAATTTCTTATTAAAATAATAAATTCTTAAGTTACATTTAATATTTTTATTATAAACACTATCATTAAGCAGTATCTATACTGCTGGCCACCAAAATTGCAACACCAAGAAAAACAAGATATATCACAACAAAATTTATTTTGTAGATAACATGTTGACCAAGTAAAAATGATTAAATTTATAGACTTCTGTGAAGTTTGGTTCCTGCCAAAATCAGTAGCCAGAGTAGCCGCCATTGTTGGAGATCACCGCTGCACCACGCCTCGGCATTGATTCAAAGAGACTTTGGATGAGTTCTTGGGGTACAGCAGACCAAGCAGCTTCCACACGTTGCCAAAGTTGATCTGTTGTGGCAGCTGGGGTTGGAATCTGGGTCTTTCGTAGAGCAACCATGGACCACATGTTTTCTATCGGCGAAAGATCCGGAGAGCGAGGCGGCCAGGGAAGCAATTCAATCTGGCGATTGACGAAGAACCGTTGGACAATGCGTGCCACGTGTGGTCGCGCATTATCCTGTTGAAATATGGCTGTGGGCAAGCCCTGAAGGTAAGGAAGGACAACTAGATCCATCACCTCGGAGATGTAGCGCTTGCTGTTTAAAGTACCGACAATGCGTACTAGAGGTGTGCGAGAGTGATATCCAATACCGCCCCATACCATAATACCCGGTGCAGGACCAGTGTGGCGGTGCATAACGCAGCTGTTCAGCATCCTCTCTTCACTGTGTCTCCAGACTCGAATGCGACCATCGTGGCACAATTTGCCTGTCATCACGTGAAGTGGTGCGCTGAGGTGGAAACGATCGAACACGCCGGTCCGTCGTACCCTCCTGCATCCAACGATCACATATCCGCATTACAGTTGTTTGGTTTCGTCGAACACGACTACCGATTTCCCTGAAAGATAATCCACAATCTCGGTAGGCCAGTATCCTTCCTCTGTCGAACTCGGATACTTGATCAAAAGATGATCGCTGTTTTCGACGAGGCTGAATTGATCGTTTTTTTTAAAAAAAACACAAGAAAAACACAATTGCCGAACTTGAAATCGTCGAAATCTCCAAGCCTAAAATAGCGCTTTGAAGTGACGCCATAGGCGCGCGTGATGTGCGTCTGCACTGAAATTCTAATCATTTGCATATCTCACCTCCGCTAATGCACGTTGTAAATTTCATCTTATTTGTATGTTTCCTTCAGGGTGTTGCATTTACAGTGGCCAGCAGTGTATTTAAAATCTTCAATACTCGTCAAAAATTCAGTATTTCGAGCCTTATTAATACGTTCCTGAGTTATATGAACCGAAATGCCTGTTGAATGTATTCCCGAAACCGCATTTATTTGTAGTATATTTTGTGTTTTATGAAACTACAAAAGTACAGTACTTGTACATGACTACATATGCTATTTGAACTACACGAATTGATATATTTAAAGGGAGTTCCTTTATTTAGATATTTTGTTGTTATAACAACATCTGTAGTCCCATGATTACAGTTAAAGAGATTATTAAAATACTGTATGTGTTAAAATACAGTTCAACTGCCATCGTTTGAAAAAATAAGTGTATTTACAATATCATCTGTGTTATTTTGGATTGATCCCAGGTTAAACATTTTTAGCCCCCATGGGACTTGATCTATTATTCACTTTCCGTGTTGAAAAATATGTAATTTTCTTTCAAACATATGTGAAAAAAGTGTTTTTTATGATTTGCATTAAAATAAATGGAGTTAACTGAACCACGATTTTGTTGTTGATTGTTTTAAATGATTCATTAACTCTATTTTACACTACTAGTGTGATAGTAGAAATTAAAGAAAGCATGCTTACTTAATACAAATAGCACAAATATTTAAGTTGGATGAGAGCAGTGTGGTTAACGTTTGCTACTCGAGGGTAATCCAGGGTCAACAGCTTAAAGCATGTTCCGGACGGCTACAGACATCCATGAACACAGTGGGACTTGAACCTACAGACTTCAGGACCAATAGCCAGAGCCTTATCCATTCGGGCATGGCTAACGTTAAAAGGTTTTATATCTTAGAAATCAATAACTTAAATAATTTGCATTAAGATTTCAAAATATTTAGTTTTAGAATGGTGGAAGAAATACACGATACGAATTTTTCCTTTTGGGAATACTACACTGAAATTCTCAATCATCACCACATAGAATTTACAAGCAAAGTTTTGATTGTGTGATATAAATGACAAGAATTCATGTATGAGTCATGGTGAGAGCATATTTTAAATTTCAAAAACAGTGGATTTATTTCAGTGAACTTGAAGCAGCCTTCCACTACAGTAACTCAACTATTAATAAAAAGATACATTAATCTAAGAGCATTCATTATACACGGAAGTGTCTTGATTGAGAAACTGCATGGGCTAGTTAGAAAATACTATAAAATGTTATGGGAATACTTTTTAAAATTTTCATTCTTCAAAGTAATAACTTGTAAGGTATACATAAGATTCGATTCAAAAGAATCGAACATTTGAGTGAATAAAGAAGCTGCTTGATATGCTAATTTCGGCATACGCGCTTGGTATAAATACCATGCAGCTTGATTAAGAAAAAGGGTTGTAAAGGTTGATAGATAAGCGAGAGGGAGCTACGAGGTAAGCAGCTCCAGGTGTTAACCGGCACTTCTGCTTAGCAGGCCCAAAGTTTACGTAGCAGAACTGCTGTTTGACTCTCTAGGTTGTGAGTATTGCAAAGTGTATTTTTATTGAATGCTAATATATATTCCGTACAAGTAGTACGTATGCTTATTGCTGTAAAAGCAAATTCTATATGTGCAACGAATTCAATAAACATTGTTTCATGTATAAACTGTATTTGTATCAAATTCAAATAGAGTGCCCCTTAGTAAAATTCTCTATACTGGCGCCCGAAAGTTTATATATACCCTGGTTGTTCTCGTTACATTTATAACGAACAACATATTTCAAGTTAAACTTTATACTGTATTATACTCTGATATTGATAAAATTAAATTGTGAAAGTATCTTGTTATTATACTTATATATTATTTGAAAATGAGTGTTGTAGAACAAAACCCTGTTGGAAATTTTCCTCGGGTAATTATGGTTCAGCAAATTGCGCCATTCGAAGCCACCTTCAATGGCGGCCCCTCAAGCCAATTCCTAAATAAAATTGAGCATTACTTTCAGCAACAATGCACCCCAGAGGGGGATAAACTTAAAATTGCTCTAGCCGCTTTAAGAGGTTGTGCATATCAGTGGTACACGTGTATTCAAAGCAGTAATCTGATTTTTGACTATTTGTCATTCAAGCAACAGTTTCTTAGCGTTTATCCAAAGACCTTTAATCAAAGTGAAATTGAAGCGGAAATTTATTCGCTAAGGCAACGTGAAGGTCAGTCTGCGTTAGATTTTGCTATGAAAAAGATTTCCAAGTGTGAGGAATATCTAGAAGGGGTGACGGAAGCGGTAATCTTAAAAATAGTTATCCAACGTTTGAAGCCAAGTGTTCAAGATTTTTTAGATAATCAAACAATTACAAGCAAGGTTACCCTCCTTCAAGCTTTAGCTAAACATGACAATAGGCATTTCTTCGCTACCCTGTACCGTCATTCAGGTACGAGAAGTTTTATACAGCCGCGCCAAAATTTTTCGCGAGTTTCAAACCAGCAGCGTAAGCAGTACCGCAGGCAAAATAATAGAAGCGCACGGCGTTATAATGAAATTAGTGCTCTTAAAGTAAATAATATGGAAGCACCTTACTTGCACTGGCAAGTTGATTCACATGATATGGTTCAACCTGTTGAAACTGTGTGGTCAAATGTATTATTTTGTCCGAGTAGTAATCATTATTTTGAGAATAGTGAAAGTCAGGGTATTTTTGTGGCTTATAAAGAAAGTGAGTCTAACTGGAATAATGCGGTAATTCCAGTACAAATTTCTGAAAATAGTGCCGATACTAATGCTAGTGGTTTAGAAAATAAATCATCTGATACTTCTATTAATGCTATACCTGATATTATTAAAACTATACCTGATATTTTAGATGATATTCACACACCTGTTAATGAAGGAAATTTAGTAGATGACGAATTATGTGTTACGGAAGTTAGTGAATACTTATTAGTTGACGACAATAAAAATTCTTTAAACGATAGTAGGAAATCACTAGGTAATGATGTTATCGTTTCAAGTTCCCGGCTGAATGAGGATGCTGTCGAACAAGTTGATAATATCGTCTTAAATAAAGTGCATGAAAACCAGACTGAGAGTCGGGAGGAAAATTTGACACACAGTTATACTGTAAGTAGTTCAGCTGATGTTTCGGAAGTTGTAGATGTAGTTAGCATTAAAACGCACGAATACGAAAATCCTAATCTTCCTAAAACTGAAGCAGTATTAAAGAATTTAACTGATAACGATTCTGATGTCGCAAGTTTCATAAAGACTTTTTCGTCAAAAGAGGATAAAACTAAGGTTAGGGGTGATAAAAATCGAGAAAAAACGCCTTCAAGTTCCAGCATTAAAACTGCTAATACTGAAGTAATTAAGTCGGTAAACAATAGGTCGTATAAGCACAAATACGAAAAACAGAGTCAGTTTGTTGAAAATCATGAAACAAGCGGCGAACTAAATTGTAAACGTATCATAAAGGGCGAGATAAAGCCAGTAACTAAACACGTTGGCGCGGCGTATCAGTTTGAAAAAATAGAATCTGCATTAAAATCTAATGCCTATACTCTCAAAAGTACTCAAAAAGATAAAGTGTGTACTGCTAAACCTCCATCAAAGTATGAAAGTGGCACACATAAGGTACACAAGGTTATCAAATGGAAGAATTACAATTCTAAAGGTCCTTTCCATAATTACAGGAAGTGGAAGTTATCCGCCGCCCAGCAGGGTTGGCCTCCTCCCAAGAGACCTCCCGTCCCTCGACAAGCCAGATCAGCGCCACGGGACCAATACCCTGCTGCACGAAGGATGCCCACACGGTCCACGAACCCCTTTATTATGACTGCGTCATAATAAAGTTATCAAGAGAGGTTCCACGGAATGGACAGATTGGTGCAACGAAGTTGCCTTCATGAACAAGGCTTGTATACATTCTCTTATTCTATCCCACCCCCTTCAATAAAATCGAACCAAACTGGTTTGAAATTTCCCATTGTATATACTGTGTAAACATTTTGAGGGGAAGGGGTGAGACACTGAAAAAAAAAGGCATACTGTAGTTTTATAAATTTTAGAAGGGGACATTTAGTGAATAGAAAAAATACATACTGCGTAATATAATAATTAACTACTAATATACTAACTTCACAAAACATAACACATGTGCATTATGCATTATGGGAGAGCAGCTACAAACAGTCATGAAATGTCATGCTGTGCAATTGTGTTGACACTTTTAACTAAAATAGATTTTCTAAGGCGCAGTTGGCCAGCCCAGTATCAGCAACTCTGCAAATCCACTGTTTCATAGTGTCACTTGGACCCTTCGGGGTTAGTTTTGTAAAATGGGAGTGGCGTTTTTCCCCCAACCAACGTGTGGAAAGTTTTTTTGGCTTTGCCACCCATTATGTAAATTCAGACCAGCACGCGTTTTCAATTAGTTAACTGAAGCCGTTCAGACCTCAGTTACCTAATTTTTTTTTTGAGAGAGGCCAGTGTAAGGTATACATAAGATTCGATTCACAAGAATCGAACTTTTGAGTGAATAAATTAAAGAAGCTGCTTGATATGCTAATTTCGGCATACGCGCTTGAATAAATACCATGCAGCTTGATTAAGAAAAAGGGTTGTAAAGGTTGATAGATAAGCGAGTGGGAGCTACGAGGTAAGCAGCTCCAGGTGTTAACCGGCGCTTGTGCTTATCAGGCCCAAAGTTTACGTAGCAGAACTGCTGGTTTGATTCTCTAGGTTGTGAGTATTGCAAAGTGTATTTTTATTGAATGCTATAATATATATTCCGTACAAGTAGTACGTATGCTTATTGCTGTAAAAGCAAATTCTATATGTGCAACGAATTCAATAAACATTCCTTCATGTATAAACTGTGTTTGTATCAAATTCATTTAGAGTGCCACTTCAAATTATATACACCCAAGTCTGGGTAGAAGTGAGCTAAAACTCTATAAACTAAAATATGTTTTAACAATTTATTTACCTGCTAATCCATTCATTACTCTATAGAAGTTTTGTATTCCATGAGAGGAAGTAGTCAACAATTGTCATTTTACTGTTTCTTTTTCACAACATTAGCAGTAATACACTGCTGGCCACTGTAAATGCAACACCCTGAAGGAAACATGCAAATAACATGAAATTTACAACATGTATTAGCGGAGGTGAGATATGCAAATGATTAGAATTTCAGCGCAGAAGCACATCACGCGCGCATGTGGCGCCACTTCAAAGCGTTATTTAAGGCTTGGAGATTTCGGCGATTTCAAGTTCGGCAATTATGTTTTTCTTGTGGTTTTTTCAAACAAAAAAACGATCAATTATGCCTCGTCGAAAAGAGCGATCATCTTTTGATCAAGTATCCAAGTTCGACAGAGGAAGGATAGTGCCCTACCGAGATTGTGGATTATCTTTCAGGGAAATCGGTAGTCGTGTTGGACGAAACCAAACAACTGTAATGCGGATATGTGATCGTTGGATGCAGGAGGGTACGACGGACCGGCGTGTTCGATCGCATCCACCTCAAAGCACCACTTCACGTGATGACAGGTAAATTGTGCGCATGGCAGTGACGGATCGCTGAGTCACATCACGAACCATAGCACAGCACATGCAGTCTGTAACGCATCATCCAGTGTCTGCGCGTACCATTCGACGCCGTTTACAGCAGAGTGGTCTGTCCGCAAGACGTCCATTGCTTTGTCTACCCTTGACGCAGAACCACAGACGTCTCCGCCGCCAATGGTGCGATGACAGAAGGATGTGGACGGCAGAATGGAATGAAATTGTCTTTACTGACGAGTCACGCTTCTGTCTGCAACACCACGATGGTCGCATTCGAGTCTGGGGACACCGTAAAGAGAGGATGCTGAACAGCTGCGTTATGCACCGCCACACTGGTCCTGCACCGGGTATTATGGTATGGGGCGGTATTGGATATCACTCTCGCACACCTCTAGTACGCATTGCCGGTACTTTAAACAGTCAGCGCTACATCTCCGAGGTGTTGGAGCCATTGGCCTTCCTTGCCTTCAGAGCTTGCCCACAGCCATATTTCAACTGGATAATGCGCGACCACACGTGGCACGCATTGTCCAACGGTTCTTCGTCAATCGCCAGATTGAATTGCTTCCCTGGCCGCCTCGCTCTCCGGATCTTTCGCCGATAGAAAACATGTGGTCCATGGTTGCTCTACGATTGACCCAGATTCCATCCCCAGCTGCCACAGCAGATCAACTTTGACAACGTGTGGAAGCTGCTTGGTCTGCTGTACCCCAAGAACTCATCCAAAGTCTCTTTGAATCAATGCCGAGGCGTGTGGCAGCGGTGATCTCCAACAATGGCGGCTACTCTGGCTACTGATTTTGGCAGGAACCACACTTCACAGAAGTCTATAAATTTAATCATTTGTACTTGGTCAACATGTTATCTATAAATAAATTTTTTTGTGATATCTCTTGTCTTTCTTGGTGTTGCAATTTGGGTGGCCAGCGGTGTATATTCAGATTGTCGGACCGTTTTCTTTTTTTTTACTAAAATTTTTACGCACTTCCCGAGAATTTTTTTTATAATAATATTTTGAAATGATAGATAAAAAAGGATTATTACTTTAGTATGTCAGAGAAATAAAGCGGATAAATAAAAATAAATGTAATTTTTTATTTTGTCTACACTTGTAACCAAAAAATTTTTCTTGAAATTTACGTTTGTCACTTGTTTGATTTCGATTTGATCCCATTTTTAGAACTTTTATTGCTGGTCAACCCTCCAAGGATTTTTGATTTCCTTCCCTTTAATGTTAAATATTTAATTAGCTACTTTTATATGTTTGAAGTTTATCTTTGAGGTTTAAACCTAATCCTTAGGCACCTGTACGTACTCCTTTGGAAAAGAATTTTCGAAATTTTTTGCATATCGTCTAATAAACTATCTATTAGTTTAATATGTTTTCCCTTCAAAGTTAAAACAAATATAAGTGAATTGAAAACACAGCAAAAGATAAATGAAAAAGGATCCAATTGCATGAATTTTTTGTTAATAGTGTGAGTTCAGTTATAACTTATGTAGTACGTATACAACGCTTTTAGTTGGAATTCCACTGCGTGAAAAACCATTGCTACTGAGTTAGAATGCTTTAAATAATCTCAAGAAAGTAATTGTGATTTGGATATAGTGCCAATGTTATTTAAAAACTAATTGTACTATTAGTTTATCACATTCTCATATGTCAGAGTAGCAGAAGTAATGTGAAAAGGGAAACCTCAAATACTTCTTTTCCTCTAAAAACTTAACAAAAAATCCTGAATTATATTTAACAAAAGAGAGAATAAAAAAATTATATAGAACTGAAAATACTACAACATAAATTGCTACACTTTAAAGGTATATAAAGGTGAATAAAATGGGGAGATACAGCACACAATGTATTACATTTATAAATTACATTTTATATACACAAATAAATACATCTAAAGAAAAATTTATCTTATTATTTTATATTATTTCAAGAAAAGTTATTATATAATTTCAAGCGCTTCTTAATATTCTATGATTGTTTGAATTATGAAAGTTACAAATACATCCATCTAGCGGAAAAGCTATTTAAAAATATATATATATAATTTTTTATTTTTGCCAATAGTAGTAAAATTGCGGTCACAGGTGATTGCTTTTTGGTTGCAGAAGCTTTTCTACTGTTTTTAAAATATTTTTAAATACTGTACTTTAAAAAGCTGAAACTTAGCTGCTTTCTCTTTTTCTCTTTCTTTTGCAACTCTACTTGAAGGAAAAAAAAACGCGAAGAATATTCTAGAATTTTTCACTGAAATTTCCATTTGCTCTTAATTTTTAAATACTATTCTGAAGAATTAATTTTATTTATTTTGCTATTTAGAACTAAAAGTATAGTAAAAGCAGTTAGAACGACATGCTAATTGTGAGAACTGTGACTTTAACTTCCTTAATTAATACGAAATTTACTAATTTGATAGAATTTTTTTCCCAATTTTATTAAGATGTATCAGTTATTAGGTTGTAAACTCACTCTAAAGGACATAAATAGCTCCTAAACTTTTTAAAATTTTGATGCAATGATTTTTAAAAATTTTTATTAATCATGATTTCAAAAAGCCGAGTCATTACAAATGTGTCTCATTTAAAAATGCTTTATTCAACGCTGAAAATTAGCCGTAAAAAGGAATTCTCAGAATCTTAGTAACGTATATTAATGGTTTTATTTTAATTGTATGCGACAAAATTTCAACAATTTTGTATACTTTAAAAAAAAAATTAAAATTATAATTTTTTGAATAATTTCAATTTTCTAGTTGTAAAAATTGCATTTTCAACATTTGTTCCTTTTATGAGCAGATTATAGTTTTATCCTCTACTTATTCAACTAACCATCTACATTTCAGTTAAGGAGAAGAAAATAAATGTTCCTTTCGATTTTTCGCATCTCTGAAAAAGAGAAAACTTTTCTATAAAATTTGAGCTATGAGAAAGACTTGCACTAAGTTTCAAAAATTATGTTTAAGGTAAATACATTTTAACGCAAGTATTATAAACTCATCAAAATGATGAATATTGATGATAGTTAACACTGCAATAATATTCTTTATAGTTATAAAGCAATACCTGAATATTGAATTTTAAAAGAAAAAATTTTTTCCTCGAGATACTGTAAATCCTTCTTGTGAAAAGGTATATTTGCTTTTTATTTATTCATAGTTAAAGTATAAACGCAAGGGATTCAAATTTATCGATGCAATGATTGTGAAGCTCGTAATTTAATTCATATTACAAGGTTATTTTTTAAATCATTACTAATCCCGCTAAATATAATTCCAGAATCAATGCATAAAAAGTAAATAGGTCTGCATTTCATTTTTTAACACTCTTATATAATTAATCAAACACAATTTATCTATTTTAGTATAAATGTAAAGAAGATTAAAATCCTTTTTCTACAATTGTCCTTTAAATAATTAAATTCATAATGACTGATTTATAATTTTTTCCCTGCTTTTTGAATATAGATGCGAAAATGAAATGTCAACTCAAAATACAATGGTTTGGTTGTAAAAATTCAGAATGATGAATAAAAATGCATTTATAAAGTGTAGACAGAATCCCCCAACTATTGAGTAGTAGACTCTTTTACGCGAGGAAAAAAATGAAAAAATAACATGCATGTTCAGCTAATTAAAAGACGCTTTGCACCTAGGTTTCACTGAACAGTATCTAGATTCGTGATGCTGTTGCTGAAAGTTTGTTTTTTTCAAAAAATATGTCTCAGAGTTTATGGAAAAAATTAGTTAGAAGTCATAATGCAGCAATTTGTTTGAAATATTGCATTTAGGGATCTAAATCTTGCATGATTATGCTCCCTTTTTGTAAATACACTCATAGACAAAACAATTAGCGCACCAAGAAATAATTGCGGGAACGTAACGAAACTTGCAATGAAGGTACATGTCGGGGACATATGCAAATGATTAGAAATGCAGCGTGATTGCGCATTACGTATAGCCGGTAGAGGGCGTTGAACATCGTACTCTGTGGAGTATAAATCAGGTAACCAAAGCTTCTTTGAGTGTGCTGAATCATTTACAAAGGAAGAGCTGAGATAGACATGCCATTACGCCGTGTTCGAAGACAATATAAGAAGTTGTCGCAGTTTGAGAGTGGGAGAATCGTCGGGATGATGGAAGCTGGGTGGTCAGCTAGTCGAGTAGCTCGTCAATTAGGCCGCTCTGATTGTGTTGTGAGGAGGTGTTGGGACCAGTGGACCCGAGAGATGCCATGTACACGATGACCAGGCTCAGGACGCCCTCGACAGACTAGTCGTCGAGAAGACCGCCCCATCGTAAGAAATGCACGCGTACAGCCAACTGCTTCATCGGCCGCCATCCAGGCACAGGTAGCACCTTCACTAGGGGCCTCTGTGTCTTCTCGAACCACACGAAGACGCCTGGCTGAAGGACGGTTTGTATCGCGGCGCCCATTACGTGTGCTGTCCTTGACGCCCACCCATCGACGCCTCCGTTTGGAGTTTTGCCGCGCACGAGGAAACTGGTCTGCAGCGGAATGGAACCAGGTCGTCTTTAGCGACAAATCTAGATTCAATCTCGGCAATGATGACAATCGTGTTCGTGTGTGGAGAGCCCGTGGTGAACGCTTCAATCCTGCCTTTACTGTACAGCGACACATCGTTCCCACAGCTGGTGTGATGGTATGGGGTGCCATTGCCTACAATACACGGTCACCCCTAGTATTGTTCCATGGCACCATGACAGCCCAGCGGTATGTTCATGAAATCCTCCAACCACATGTGTTGCCACTCATGCAACGGCTCCCAGGAGCCCTTTTTCAACAAGACAATGCTCGGCCTCATACGGCAAGGGTGTCACAAGACTGTCTCCGCACTGTTACTACCCTTCCTTGGCCTGCCCGATCCCCAGATTTGTCTCCAATCGAGCATATCTGGGATCATTTGGAACGACGAGTTGGGCATCCCACGAGTTTGAACGAACTAGAGGCAAGGTTACAGGAAATATGGATCGAAATGTCTCAAGACATCATACAGAACTTGTATGACTCAATGTACGATCGTATCGCATCGTGTATTCGCTCTAGAGGGGGTTCAACGGAGTATTAACTTATCCGTTCTTTTGCCTTTTTCTCTGAAATAAATTATCCTTTTTCTTTGATTTTCTTATCATTTACTTATATCAAAGTAGTCATTACGTATGTAAAATTTCGTTTCATTTTGACGACTCCTTCTTGGTGCGCTAATTTTTTTGTCCATGAGTGTATATCTTCTAAAAATCTGCATCAGCTTTATAAATTTTTGACACTGCTGTACTCTAAACGTAATGAATTTTTTTACTTATGTTACAACAACTCGATCGTTGTCATACACCATTAGTCCCCAACCTTTTTGTACCTAAGAGCACATTCAAGAATACTAATCGGACGGCGGGTATACCATTTATTTTTGCAAGGGGAATTTATACACTGAAGTGCCACTGAATTAGGGATAGCAAAGCCTATGCAAATTGTGTAGCGCTGCGCATCATGTATGCGCAAGTGAGGGCGCTGTGGTATCTGCATATATAGCGCGTACTGTGGTTTTCTGAATTAGTTGTTGGAATTGCCAGTATGGGTAAATGCCTGATTTAGACGCCTTCGATCGCGGAGAAATCGTAGGTGCGTGACGCATAGGCCATTCAATTTCCGAAATCGTCAGACAGCTAGGATTTTCAAGGTCGCCAGTGTCAAGAGTATACCAAGAATATATGGATGGTGGAAAAAAAACTAGTGATCGGGCAAACTGCAAAGGACAATTAGCCTTGACAGTGCGTGGTGGGAGACGGCTCAGGCGTATTGTACGTAGCCAGCGAAGCCAAACTTTAGCTCAAATTACCACCCAGTTTAATGGCGGTGCCAGTCGTACAGTCAGTAAACGGACATTGCAACCGTCGCTTCACCGTATGGATTTCGGGAGCCGTCGACCTACGAGAGTACCATTGCTCTATACTCGCCATCGGGCTGCACGTATTGCCTGGGCAAGTGAGCACAGAGACTGGAGTGTAGAGGACTGGAAACGAGTAGCATGGAGTGATGAGTCTCGATTCCGACTACTTAACGCCGACGGGAGGCTGATAATATGGCGTCAGGCTCATGAAGCCATGGATCCTGCATGCCTGGCTAGAACTGTACAAGGGCATGGTGGCTCAATCATGGTCTGGGGTGTTTTTTCGTGGCACAGTTTGGGATCTTTGGTGCGTGTACCAACCTCCCTCAATGCAATTCGGTACGTAGAGTTCGGTACGCGGTGATCACCTCCATCCGTTTATGCTGTTCTGTTATCCGCACGGTAATGGAGTTTTCCAGCAAGACAACTGTACCTCTCACAAGTCCCGGTTGGCTACTGGCTGGTTGGATGAGCATTCCTCTGACTTCTCTGTCATGAATTGGCCACCTAGAAGCCCAGACTTAAATCCTATTGAGCATCTTTGGGATGTTTTGGTACAAGGCGTGAAAGGCCATCACTAAGCACCAAAGTACCTTACTGAATTATGGACAGCTTTAGCCAATATTTGGCAAGCCATTCCCGTGGAACGTTTCCAGAAACTTGTTTAATCTATGCCTCGTCGTGTGGCAGCCGTTATCAAGGCCAGAGGAGGCCCAACTCGTTTCTAGGTAGGTATCCCTAATTCAGTGGCACTTCAGTGTAGTTGGACATAGTTAATAAAACATACACATAATGTACAAAAAAAAACATTTAATTCTCAAAATATAATTTAACATATAAAAATTATTGTTGATATTCTTGTGTAAAATAAATGAGTACTAAATAATGCATACAAAATCTACTAAGTAAAAAATTCTTTATAAAAATTATAAATCTCAAAGTCAATTTGATTTTTGGCATTTCATTTCATTGGCGATTGCTTCGTAATTAGGAGAGTATGATGATATTCCTGCTCGCGCGCGTAAGCAATCGTCAAGGTGTTCATCTGTAAGTCGTATCTGTAGTTTGATTTTATGATATTCATTGTCGAAAACAATTATTCACACAAGTATGTGGTACCGAAAAACGATTTTATTTTATATGCTGCTCATTTCAAGAATGGAAATTTGTTTCTGTCAACTGTATTCCAGAAATTCTCATCTGGTACAATGGATTTTAGGACAGTGTCGTTCTGAAGATGCAAAATTTCTATCTCCAGTTTTCTATCTCCAGTTCTTACTTGAACAAGCTCTGAAATGTATGTAGCTAGTTCAGTTACATTTACTTGGTAAATAAAAGGATTAACAAAAAAGGTGACATTAAACTGTTGAAAGCGCTTTTCAAACTGGTCTTGAAGTAATTGAAGGTTGATAACAAATGTTGATAAGTCAATATCCCCATCGCGTATCATTTTTTTTCATATTTCGAAAATGCACAAGGGACTTCATCTTCAAATGTGATGTCCACAAAGCCAGTTTACCTTTAAACGAGTTTATTGACCCTATCATTGTAGCTATATGTTTGTCCTTTCCCTGCAGCTCTAATTTTAAATAATTCAGTTTTTCCATTATATCTGTTAAAAAAGCCAAATCCGCTAGTCAACGAGGGTCTGTTAGTTAAAAAAATTTGATTTTTGGCACTGAGATACTTTTTTATTTCTTCAATTAAACCTACAAATCGAACAAAAATTTTACCTTTACTGAACCAACGTACTTCACTATGGAGAATGAGATCAGGATCTTCAGGATTTTCTAATAGGGCCTTAAAAAGGTGGTGTTGCAAATAAGCTGCGCCAATTAAGTTGACTATTTTTATAATTATTTTCATGACGTGTCCGAAGGGTAGTATTCTGCCACATTAAACTTCCTGGTGGATAATACAGTGATACGGCATAAAGTTTGGAAATGATTCAGCTTTTATCAGAGGGCAATAAATCCAGTGACATTACTAACTATTGATGGCGCCTCATCAGTGGTTATCGCAGACAGCTTCTGGAGAGGCATATCTATCGACTTTGCATATGCTATAAATATTATATCGATATCCTCACCTGTTGTTCGTCCTTTCATGGGTAATATTCTTAGATTTTCTTTTACAGTAAAGTCACTAAATACCATTCTCACCATAACTGCCAACTGTACTGTGTCTGATATGTCTTTAGACTCGTCAAATTGTAGTGAGAACCACTCATATATTTCTAAGTCACTCTTTAACTGAGTTTGCGTGTCCTTTGAAATGGCTTTTTCATTTTGGGGTAAAAAAAGGAAGTATTTAAAAGAACGAAGGAGGAACACAATATACAAAAACTATGAGCATATATTTATGAATAAATAATGAAGTAGATACGTCGAATGGCCATTTATCTCACAGCACAAACCACACTATTGGCTCTTGTAGGTATTAGCTCTTGTTGTCTGGGGCTCATCTCATGAGCCCCAGACAAATGTTTGTGTTGTGACGACAAAAACGGTTCATTTCATTTTAGATATGGGAAATTAGGTTGGCGAAGATTTGGCGCGAGGGGGAAAAGAGATTGGTCGCATTACGTTTTGTGCTTTTATCTGTGTTGACACCATTTATAATTTTGTGCAGTTAATCATTAAAAATGAGAAAACTTTTACATAGCATTTTATGGAAAACTGAAATATTTTTATCATGGTCGCACAGCGGCGGGCACACATAAAATGATCGGCGAGCGCCATGGTGCCCGCCCGCATAGGCTTGGGGACCCCTGTCATACACTATCATTCCCCTTCCATGTCTACTTTATCGCCATTCCTTGTCTAATGTTATCATACCTTGAAACATTGATTCCCGACCGGTCTGCAGCGGCTTTTGAGGGTGCCGTGAGATCCGCCAGCGGTGCCGAGAGATTTTTTGGAGTATAAACAAAAACATATTAGTAGGGACCATTTAAAATAAATATTAAGTTGAATTAATTTCTTTCACGCTCAACGGATTATAGAATGGATCGATTAACTCATTCCTGAGAAATTCTCTATTCCTCATGCTCACAACTGTTAGACCCGATATCAAATATTTGTGCACTAAGCATCCATCGCAACTCTCACGTTAATAAAACAAAACTCTCTTCAGCGATTTCCACTGTAGTCCTTAAGTGAAATTCCATGGATAATTATGAAACTGTATTAATGCATGCTATCCTGGTTATTGTTACCTATATCTTTCAATAAATGAATAAAATCAGCAATGTAGTAAGTATTTATTTGGATTTAAATTCGACTTGTTCCTGATATACATTAAGCTTTGGTTTCATATTTAAAATAACTGAAAAACTAAAATTCCAACAAGGGTACCCCAAGTTAGTAATCTCATTCAATGATGGCAATGACACAATTACTGTCACTGAACGCACTAATGTATTTTCATATTTTACTAAATGCTAAGCTAAAGAAAAAGTGGATGTTTTTCTGACACAATAAATTTATTCTTATTTACACCTTTTTGCACGTTCTTAGAGTGAAATTTTCCGTATTAAGGTAACAATGTAGAATGGATGGGAAAAAATTAAGAGCATGAATATTCAATGGCAGTAAACACCTATTTTATAAAAAAAATGTATGTCTGATAGAATAAAGCTGAATTAAATAAAATATATTTAACGTCTTTTTAGCTATGCCAAAAATTAAAGGATCGCTTTGCATTAACTTCAATTTTGTGAAAATGTGATATGTCAACCGACATTGTAAGAATTTTTAAGCAAAGACAAAAAAGCGTAAGTATTTGTAGAAGATTGCGAGCAGAAAGAGTAAAAAAATATATTAATCGAATAAATCAAAATTCTACTGTAGTATCATACCATAATCAATTTTAAATCAGAGCAATCCAATTTTAAATCAGAGCAATCCAAAGAAGACCCTTGTAATGCTCTTCTTTGGATTTAGGAATTTTTATTGTATAATTTTATCCTTTTCAAAATTTCCTTATAAGTTCGTGTTTAAAGATCGGTTTATATACTACAGAGAAATTTACTTTGAGGGAATAATTTATCATGTTTCAGACGTACATTTTAAAATAATCTAAATGAGTGGGATAAATAAGCAGTTATAAAGTATGCTACAAATTTTCAGAATCCCCAACGTTGTATCGTGGTTAATGACTCAAACTTTCCCCGCATGGGACTGAGTTTGAATTGCAATCAAGGCATGGATACTTCTGTACTGCCTCCTCATAAGGGGAAACAACGTTTCACCCTCTAAAACCTCCTGCAATGTTATATCGAATAGCATTAAAAAATTTTGAATTTGTCTATTAGCCTCTCACGAAGAATCAAAATAAAGTTACATTATTTGAATCGTACTGATAGATATTTAACATATTATTGAATTTTTAGAACACATAATTGCTCGACATTTTAGATCAACAAAAATGAATTAAATTTCGCTGTATTTTACTAAATTTTTAGGCTTGTTTGTGACATTTATCGATGTCCCAACAATTTTTAGGAGCTAAAAATAAACTTAATACTCTTTACATTCTAATCGTTAATGCTTAAGATTAAAAGGCGCAAGCGTATTTGCGATGTATGCATAAAATGTAATTATTGCTCAAAATAAAAGTATTGCTACCAGTAAATTATTAATATAAATTACTGTTATATTTTGTAAAAAATCACATTAGCAAATAAACTACCAGAATGAATCTTATTCATTGTTTTATCTATAACATTATTTTAATACACAGAAATTTCGGAATTACCAAATTATGTAAGAATCGGAAATTCTGTTGAATTGAGTAGGATGTCGGTTGTGTGCGCACAAAACTATTAAAACAGGGATATTGTAAATAGCTTTTATGTGCAACTGATATTGGATTCAAATAACATAAAAAAGCATTATACTGGAAAAAAATGTTTCTAAGGTAATTCTTTAACTTTTCCAACATTTAGCTTTGTTCCAGGATAGATATCTTTTCTTTTCTATTCAAAGTGTATAGTTTAAGAGCACTGTAAATATTTAAAAAAGGGAATATTAAATATTTGTACCTAACACGAAATTTAATCGTATTTTAAATTCAAAGAGTTATCTTTCAGACGCTTTTTCAATTTATGATTTTTATCCTTTGATATTTAAAGCCCAAAGTGTCTGTTTAAATCCTTAAAGCGTTTAAATCTTTTCAGTATAGACGCAAAAAACAATCAGACATTTACATTCTTTTCCAAAATATTTAAATCTGTTTTCCTGAATTTGTCTAACTTTTTAAATTTTTATTGCAAATTCTTTGGACACATGAAAACTTGATCACGAATTTTTCATTCACAAAAAAAATAGTCTAAATGCATGAAAATGTATTTGAGTGTTAGTGTATGTTTGAAATCTTACTCAAATTATATATTTTCTACAAATTTACATGTCCGTTATTTTCTTAATACATTTTACTCTGAAATTGTTTTGATAAATTAAAGGAATAGATATTACATTTGAATACTGTTGTATATTTTTTGAATTAAAAAACTGTTAATATAGGATACCCAGGAGGATTTGAAAGTTAAACATAGGCGATTTTTAAAAGATGAAATAAAAAGAGTTATAAAGTAATTTCATATCAGCATTTTTATTTGGATGCTACAATAACACAAACGTAAACCAGGTGGCAATGTTTAGTTACTTAGGCTATTATGGTGTGAAGGAAAAACATACTTATGACACTTGTAAAGTAATGTGGAAAAAATCTCTGATAAACGAGGTTTCTGAGACCACGAAAAACATTTACTAAATCTGTGTGTATCTTTCAGAGCAGAATGATCTCCTAAGAGTCCAGAAAACAAGTCCATGTATCCTACTTTTTAACTTTAAACTAACTGCTGACAACCCGGTGCATCAATCATGGAAAAAGAAAAATTATGCTAGAATCGCATGGATACTAGCACTTACAAAGAAGTGTATTTGTATATTCGCTAAGAACGTGAGTACGAGTTGATGAACTTTAACAATTTAAAATAAGGAGCCCGTGAGGGGAAAAAATCATGTAATTGAGTGATATCAATAAGATTTTAAATGTTAATTGTGCATTAACTGATTTATTTAGCTACAGAACTCACAATTATACTGAGTTGGATTTGAGATCGTTACGGTCCTCTTTTGCCTCTCGAGAATTAATCTCCAAAGTAAAGGTTAACATAAAAGTAATTTCCTCACCTGAGGCATTGGGTAACTAACACTGTGTTTGAAATTACTTCTTTAGTAGTGTTCAAATAATGAAAGTACTGGATGTCAAAAAATTAGTAATGAGCATGGAAAAGAAGAGCTACTTTGAAAATCTCTTATCTCGATCTTTATTGTGATTAGAACTAACTGTTAATTTTGAGAATTTTTAAATTTCACAATGCTAGAATTTTGTAATGCAAATTACTAAACGGTTACTAAACAGCATCAAAGCAATTCGGATTTAGGCAACGTACAAGGAAATACTGTGCACTTTGAAATTTGCCTGAATCTCAATTTTTAGGGCTGTATGGGGTCACTAGTTCAATATCCCGTCAAAAAAGGTATCGAATAATAACAAATATCAGATGAATCGAATAGAATCAAAGATTATCTGTAGACCACGTTACTTGCTTCTTGTTCAATGATTTCTTGAGTTACATTTTTTTAGGCTGCCAAACAGATTGAAAAATCATACACAATTTCAGACAAAAAGATGTATAACTGAGAACCATAGTATTGCGCAACTAATATCACTTTCGTTATGCGAAATCTTCTTGGGACGTAAGATTTTAGACTTCCAGAGTGATTTAATATGAGGGGTTTAGATGATGAGGTTTAAAGATAACGAATCGTCAAGTTTTCTTTTCTTTAGATAATATGTTGAAATCCCTTTGGTATGAATATTTAGACGTATCTGACAAGCTTTAATAAAATCTTTCTCCAGTTTGCTAATGTATTACGACAAGGAATATTATATGCTATTGTCTATTATATGTCACAGTTTTTTTCTTATCTTTGATTGCAAAAATATGAACAATAGTAAAGGAAGTATTTCATGCACCAATATTTTGATAAATCCCCGAGCAGTATTGCGCAGTGCCATTAAAATAGGATAATAAAAAGTTAGAGATCAATTCAATATTCTTAAATCCTTTATCAAAATAAGTTATTGACACCATTATCTTTATATACCCTTTATTTGAAAAGAAAAATTTGGATATTTTGTCAATGTTAAAGTTATACTTAGCAGACAAACAGCAAAAGCTACAACCAGTGATCCCAATGAAATAGCGTTTGGAAGCTAATTTTTTATAGGTTTAATCTCGAAATTTATATTTCTATTTTAAATACACATTTGTAACAGAAACGGACATAGATAAGGTGAATAAATTCTACTACTCTCGAGTTTATTTAAGATTGATGAAAACTTTATTTTTGGTTGAGGTTATGTACTGATCAGATGAGCCACGTTTAATACGTGTGTGTGCTAAATGTACAAAAAGAGTATTAAATTAATTTTATAGCGTGTTTAGATTGATCAAAAACTTGATAAAAAGTTCCCACTATATAAAACTGTTCTTATAAAGTGTAAAACACCAAACACTCTCCTGATCACTGACGTAGCTACATTATCATTCGAACAACAACAGTGATATATGATAATGGTTATAGGACGACAATATTAATGAGAAAAAGCAATTAAAAGACTCGTGAGAGACGAGAGAACTAGGGGATTCTTAAAGAAGTTATTAATAACATTTTTTATGTTATTTTTCGAGGTAAAATTGATGTATCTTTGCATTATCGGCTGTATTAGATGTATATTGTTCCATCACGAATTTAAAAAGGTTATATACTGGCAAATAAATACGTCAAGAGAAAATTACATCGAATATCACGTTTTAGTCATTGAATAAACATAAAGTCGAAGTTCCTTGATAAGCAGTCTTAACCCTTGGTGTTTGCTTAGACCCAATATTTTTCTATACTCCATTGAATCATCTACAGAATTCGAAATATGATCAAATGCAAAAGTTGAGTGGTCAAATCCAATGCTTCTATTTGTAGTTAAAAAGTAAAGTAAAAAAAAAAAAAAACTTAAGAAATTTCACCAATCCTTCGGGAAAACTATAAAAATGATCAAACATAAAATAATGCTTCAATTTTTAAATACATACCACCCCAAATTTTGACTTTCGGTGCTTTACACTCGATGATTAATATTATTCTTCGAATTTTCATGCAATGCTTTACTTCAGTAAAATGAATATTGCAGTTTTTAGAAAATGGTACTGAGAATTAATTCAATGCAATGAAGAAATATGACTACTATGTTCTACTAGAAACGAAACTAAAGATTGAGAAACTTCAAAAGGAAAGTGGTGCAAAGTTCAAATCATTTTTGCATGTTTTTTAATGAATTTAATATATTTACATATTTACAAGAAGATGATAATAGGCTGGAAAGCCTCAAAATTAACTAAATTCAACAGAATAGACATATTATGGGATCTTAATCCCCTTCAAAGCAAGCTACATTCTAAACTGATTCATCACTCTAGCAAAAACAAAGAAGAGAGACGAACTTCAAAATTGTAAACATTTCAGAATAAAATCAAACGATGGGCTTGCAGCGCCATCTCTTGACATATTTCTCTTCAGCAATAATTACGATTAAAGAGTGAAAATTTATCTGTCGTTACTCGTAAAGATTTGAATTCATACCCGTAATTTAATTTTTATTGCCATTATTATAGCCTTACTATGTTAATTCGGATTATATGGAGATTAAAAAAATCTTATTAGTCAATCTCTTAAAAAATAACAGATCCTTCACCATGACATTTTCATGAAATTTAATGTTGAGATGTTTAATCATAGTCGCTCATAAAAAATTGCAATTTTCATTTGCCACGCTTTGTTTGTCTTATGATGAAATATAAAATCTTCTAGTGCACTTACAGATTGAAAAATATTATCTTCAATATTAGTTAGTGCTTCAACTAATCTATTTTTGTTAACATGTCCAAAGCTTCCTCAGGGTTTGGTTTAGTCATTTCTACTAAATTGTTAGGCTCATTTTTCTATTCTTTATGAAAAGATTCAGTAGTTTTTTTACCCTCTTTGACAATTTCCTGCCGCCCACATGGTTCAAATCCCAAATAAGGCTTGGTTGTTTTTGTGTCGTCCCCCTCATAGGTAGCAATGCTGGCTCACCTATATGGATCTCCCATAATGAAGTAGCCAGTAAATAACGGTGAATAACAAAAGGAAAATGTCTAACGTCAAGTACTTCCGCATTAGACTTAAAAGAAATATTCTTAACCCTCAAACCGGCCCATGAATTTGTTGCCATTATCAGGACTATCGGTCAAATTGACCCCCAAGCGTAAAAAGCTGTTGTTTTTGCGTTATTACGATGGAACTGCATGTTGATATCGTGCACAGGGTTGTTTGATTTATATTAATGATGAATAGTGAGGGAAAAAATCATCTGCACTTATTTATTCAATTTATTTAATTTATTTTGATCAGGTATCTACATCATCAAATCATAGGGCTCTTAAAAGAATTGCACAGTGTTTCTCAGACATAATTGCTCGAAATATTAGCCTGCCAGTGATTGAGGTAGAGAAGAGTGATGTCAAGGCTTCACAGGATACTTTAAAAATCGCACAGAACACTGAAATCCCTATCAGGACCAGTAGGCCTGTTATTGCTCAGTGGCAATAACAGTCCTACCGGTTATTTTGACCGCCATACTTTTACAAAATTGCTACTTACTGGCAAATGGCGAGTATTTGTGAAAACCTGGTGTGCTCTCCCTGGTGTTCAGGAACTGACTGAGGATGTCAAAGCCAGCCAAGCGTTCACGCCTCTCCCCACTCCTGCCCCACTGCTGCCGGTCATAATGACCGGTGGGCCAGTTTGAGGGTTAATGAGTCAGTTCACACACAGAAACTTAATCATCAACATTTAAGTTTGATTCTTATGTGATAAAAACTGCAGTTTTTCATCTGTCTCGTCTAACAGTGGAAAAACTGCAACTTTATCCACTGTTTGCTGCAGATTTTGTTGGACTAGTTTCAGAGTTCTGATTATGCTAATGTTGAAAGCCTTCATCACAGAAACATTTTGCAATAGTCAGGGGTGTTATTTGTTTCAAATATGCATTAAGAAGATCAATTTTTAGTTTGCTTATTGGAATCTATTGTTTTCAAACATTTTTGAGGAATGTTTTGCAATTTTTACGTACTCCTTGATCTAAGATTTCAGTGCGGAAATCATATTGGGAGGAAAGTATACGATTTTAGTAATTTTCAGCTGAAGCATGTTATTATGGTTGGTGAAATTATCAATGAACATTAAATTGTTCCAATCAACACTAGAAATTTTATCCTGTGTTACAATCCCATTTTGAAAGAGTTCATTAATAATCATCAATATTTTTGATAGATTCATACTCTATGGGTAAAATTCCCTAACATTGAAAGCACCGCAATGAGGACTCTAATTTTGAATTATCGAAACAATTGAAAAAAAATGAACTGAATGGTTGACTTTACGGTTTCCTTCCTTAACTAAACGGTAATGTAAAAATCAATACTACAATTTTTGATAGCATAATTTGAAAACAGCGCTAAAATGTTATTGGTTCAGAGAAGATAATTAAATCTTTGTTGAACTAAAATGAAGCAAAATAGTATCTCATTACGATATCAATATTAAGAAGCTTGTAATTGTGAAAATTTGACACTATATGATATTACAGTTACATTAGCGATTTACGATTAAGTATATCAACCAGGAAAAAAATTATTAAGAAACAGTTGAAGAAAGAGAAAAAAATCCTAGGTTTTTTTAAAAAATCATCATTAATGCCTCCTACTTTATTTTTAAATAAAAAGTGAGTATATAACTGTATTTTTAGTCCTGTTAGCCATATATTTTTCTAATAAGAAATTAAAAATCTATTAGACACATAACGGACATTTGTTTTGGTAATATTGTTATTTACTGTATTATCTAGGGGCCCCGGGTTGCCCAAATTGGTCAGCAGATCTCTAATGTCCGTTCGGCGCCCAGGCATATACTATTCATTGACTGAACAGGGGAAATAAACCCTCGGCTGAGTTTGCAGGTATTGCTACGCAGCTCTGGTCTTCAGTTTGACACTTGTCGTACGGACAAACCGTCCCGGTCGACATAATCATTTCGGATTACTGTATTATCTAACGGATACGTAGTATGACTGTTGTGATATAAGCTTTTTGACCTTATTTATAAATAAATTACTTTTTGACTAATTTATTTATTAAAAGGTTGATCTTTCTTAAAAAATTTGAGAAGTAGAAAGATAACCTTCTGTTTGGTAAAATTTTTATTACCTGCACCTCACAAAAGGAAATAATTCTGTAAAGAACCATTATCTATATATATAAAACAGTTCCATAACTGACTGACTGACAGACAACTCACAGACCAAACCGCTGGACATAAAGGGCTGAAATTTTGCATGGCGATTCTTCTTATAGTGTAGGGGCGCACTAAGAGAGATTTTTGAAAAATTCTTCTTAGATTTTTTTAAATTAAATTTTTAAGCTGTTTTTCTAATATTCTTTAAAGTTTGAATTTAAAATAATATTCCGAGGGTTATAAAATTTATATCATGAGAAAGATCATAAAAATTCCTTTGAAATGAAATCTTTTTCGAATCTTTACATCCATTTTCTTATTTTTGGTAAATTTTTAAAGATTAATTTTTAGAATTTAATTTATTAAATGCTGATCTCGTGGTTTCTTCTCTTTTAATTTTGCATGAAGTGCATAACAACGAAATAAACCAAAAAAAAATTTTCTTGCTAATGCGGCAGACGATTGGATATTATCCAAAAAAATATTAACATAAAGAAAAAAAAAATGTTCCTCAAACTGTACTATATTAACTGTACTATATTATTTAGTATGTTCTATTACATTTAATTTGAATATTTTCTTCTATATTATTTTGTCTATAAAAATATCCGTTACAATTTTTTAAAAAATATATTTTTTCGCTTTTTTTGCATCAATTGCATACATTGATCGTTGTATTTATTATAAATATATTTATGCATATTTTTGACTTTAATTGCATACATTGACCGTTGTATGTAATTTGAATGTACTCCATAGCGAAGTACGGGTTTTCAGCTAGTAGAGGATAAAATGTTACCTAATGAAATTTCTCTCAATCACTGCGTTGAGTGTTATGTTAAGGCATATAGCAGATCTATAGCAGACATATTTTAGTGTCGAGGAAAGCATGTAACTAGCGTATAAATTCTACTATTAGTAAAAGCTTTTCTTCCTTCTTATTTGATTTGAGACTGACTAGACTAGAAAAAATAGGAATATTTCTTCGTATTATTTTCAACATTGGTCCATTATTTATCAGACGAGATATTTCTCCTCTGTTGTTCTTTGTTTGGGGTTTAAATCTATAACGTGAAGAAATTATCATAATGTCCATTCTTTCATGTTTTCTCTATGACATCATTGAAAAAAGTATAGTAGATACGAGTGATATTTTAAAGAAGACAAGAGGCTGATTGCACCATTTTCACTCAAATGGTGAAATAATTTTAAATGAATTTTAATAATGTACATAAGTCGCTGTGTAGATAAAATAACCGTATGGACAAGTTTTAAAAATACGGTTCATGTTACGTAATTATGTAAAGGACTAGGTAAAATTCGTAACCCTACTGTAGAATTTACTATAGCTAGAGTAAAAGTAAGAAGATTTGGAGTTTGTTTAAAGGGACTATGATTATCCGATTTGAAAGAGGCAAATTTCCATGCTCTTTAGGTACAGCGTGTGACGAGTTTAGTGTTATTCTTGTCAGGTACATATTATTGCAGCAAAAATCTAGAAACGGTCAAAAACATGATGCACCGCAGAGGCTATTTCAGCAGCTTTATCAGGGTAAAGTGCTCATTTTGATGAAAAAGGTCTATTTTAGAGGTCTTCAGCGATTAATGGGGGATCGAAAACATGACATGGATAAAGTTTTATAACTAGATTATTTGTGGGTCTTTCACATCAAACCGGCTTGTTTCTTTCATTGTGAGATATATTCAGGGACCTACTTTGAAATACACTGCTGGCCACTGTAAATGCAACACCCTGAGGGAAACATGCAAATAACATTAAATTTACAACATGCATTATCGGAGGTGAAATATGCAAATGATTAGAATTTCAGCGCAGACGCACATCACGCGCTCCTGTGGCGCCACTTCAAAACGCTATTTAAGGCTTGGAGATTTCGACGATTTCAAGTTCGGCAATTGTGTTTTTCTTGTGGTTTTTTCAAAAAAACGATCAATTATGCCTCGTCGAAAAGAGCGATCATCTTTTGATCAAGTATCCAAGTTCGACAGAGGAAGGATAGTGGCCTACCGAGATTGTGTATTATCTTTCAGGGAAATCGGTAGTCGTGTTGGACGAAACCAAACAACTGTAATGCGGATATGTGATCGTTGGATGCAGGAGGGGACGACGGACCGGCGTGTTCGATCGCATCCATCTCAGCGCACCACTTCACGTGATGACAGGCAAATTCTGCGCATGGCAGTGACGGATCGCTCAGTCACACCACGAACCATAGCGCAGCACATGCAGTCTGTAACGCATCATCCAGTGTCTGCGCGTACCATTCGACGCCGTTTATAGAAGAGTGGTCTGTCCGCAAGACGTCCATTGCTTTGTCTACCCTTGACGCAGAACCACAGACGTCTCCGCCGCCAATGGTGCGATGACAGAAGGATGTGGACGGCAGAATGGAATGAAATTGTCTTTACTGACGAGTCACGCTTCTGTCTGCAACACCACGATGGTCGCATTCGAGTCTGGAGACACCGTGAAGAGAGGATGCTGAACAGCTGCGTTATGCACCGCCACACTGGTCCTGCACCGGGTATTATGGTATGGGGCGGTATTGGATATCACTCCCGCACACGTCTAGTACGCATTGTCGGTACTTTAAACAGCCAGCGCTACATCTCCGAGGTGTTGGAGCCAGTTGTCCTTCCTTACCTTCAGGGCTTGTCCACAGCCATATTTCAACAGGATAATGCGCGACCACACGTGGCATGCATTGTCCAACGGTTCTTCGTCAATCGCCAGATTGAATTGCTTCCCTGGCCGCCTCGCTCTCCGGATCTTTCGCCGATAGAAAACATGTGGTCCATGGTTGCTCTACGATTGACCCAGATTCCATCCCCAGCTGCCACAGCAGATCAACTTTGGCAACGTGTGGAAGCTGCTTGGTCTGCTGTACCCCAAGAACTCATCCAAAGTCTCTTTGAATCAATGCCGAGGCGTGTGGCAGCGGTGATCTCCAACAATGGCGGCTACTCTGGCTACTGATTTTGGCAGGAACCACACTTCACAGAAGTCTATAAATTTAATCATTTGATACTTGGTCAACATGTTATCTACAAAATTAATTTTGTTGTGATATCTCTTGTCTTTCTTGGTGTTGCAATTTGGGTGGCCAGCAGTGTAGTTGTCCATTCTTTCAACATGTTAGTCTCAGGGAAGAAGCGTCTTTATTTTACAACTCTTGGATACGGGAGAAATAAAATTTTGATAGTAATATTAACGATAGGCATGGCAGCTGTACAGAACTTAAGTTTAAATATGCAGTCAGAAATTTTAGAGAAAAGAAATTTGTTACCTACACGGGAATTTCATCTTTAGTATACTACTCAATACCTAGTTCTTTAGTTTCACAATAAGTTGGCTTCGGGTAAGTTTATTACAAAAATGAGATTATCTACGGGAAATGAAGTGTTTCCTTTGATCTGAGAATGTTCAAAAGTTGTGGGAGAAAATGATGCAAAGCGTTTGCAGTTAATGAGTATGGAATACAAGCATCATTTGTGGGGTAAAAGCTGTTATACTCTTCTCATGGCTGTAAATAAATCGATCAATTTTGCAGAAAGTGTATGGTAATGAACATGAGCTTATATACATGAGTGTATATGTAACGTTATGCACTTACGATTTCAAAAATATGCAAAAAAAATCATGATTGTATTTCTGTTTATAAAACAATTATTTTTATTTAGTATTAAATTAACTATGTATTTAGAAGTTAAGTTCTGAAGAAAACAGCAATTTTAATAATAGTTTGTAAATAATACAATAAGGTTCATCATTTAGTAAAATAGTTCTTAATGAAGGGAAAATAAGGGGATTACGTTCTTACGTTAGTGTTTTTTTAAAGCTTATTCGCTGATGAATTTGTTCTTTTTAAAAAATAGTTATGAACTTAAGTGGCCCTTGGGATTGTGACCCCTGTAGTAGTAAAACTTACTACTTACGTTTGCAAAAATCTGTTTCACTGGCTTTTGTAGTTGTCAACTATCGTTACACAGTTAAAGGCAAAGAGTTATATTTTACAAGGCTGACAACATTATTATGTAATATATATAACTTGTAAAAATAAAGACTTTGTTCAGCAAAAAAATTGAAAATGTATATTATGTTGGTAACTAATAAATCAACATAATTACGGAATATAAACAAATATAAGAGAACAATTTTCTAAATAAATTATTAGGGTACCTTCAAAAGCGAAAAGGCTTTTGGGGAAAGTCATTGAAATTAACAGTTTTCTAAATACCGGTCTAGATCACTTGAAAAATACCTGGCTCCAGTTTAGAAAAAGAGGGCTCAAATTCCACTCGTTGCAGAATGGCAGGGTGTGCTACCATTTGAAAAAAATCAGTGTATGGTTTGAAGCACATGAATAAAAAAAGTATACAAAATCACTAACGTTTGATTAAATAATTAAAAAAGCAACTGTCCTGGTTAATGTGATTAATTTGCCCCGAGTCATTAGTCTAACTAAGAAAGAAGAAAAAAAGACATTTTGGATAATAATTTCCCACATAATTTACTCGGCAGAATATATGCCTTGAGATTAGGAGACGTGGGTTAGTTACCGTTCCTGGCAGACGGTTGTAAATATCTAAAGAGATAAATTACACTGCTGAAACATACTAAAGTGAATACAGTGTTACTCAAGGTTAACACACATTTCTATATATGGGTGATGAGGCATTTAAACTAGCACAAAATCTTATAGCCTCCGTATTTCACGGAGCCTTCACACTTTCAGCCATGTAGAAATTCGTATACATATGTAGCAAATGATTACGCGTCCATAAATTCGATTGAAAGCAACTACCCATTCAAGATATTGTTACACTGTGACCTGATTAAATACGCAAGTGGAGAGCTACAGCCCATGACATATTCAAGAAATTTAATTTAAGGGAAAACCATAGTTTGCAATCATGCGTCTCTTTATATCCCTTTGCATATGATATACATATATTGATATATACATATTGAATAAATATATATATATATATATATGTATATATATATATATATATATATACACTGAAGTGCCACTAAATTAGGGATACCTACCTAGTAGCGAGTTGGGGCTCCTCTGGCCTTGATAACGGCTAAAACATGACGAGACATAGATTCAACAAGTTTCTGGAAACGTTCCACGGGAATGGCTTGCCAAATATTGGCTAAAGCTGCCCATAATTCAGTAAGGTTCTTTGGTGCTGTCTGATGGCCTTTCACGCCTTGTTCCAAAACATCCCAAAGATGCTCAATAGGATTTAAGTCTGGGCTTCTAGGTGGCCAATTCCAGACAGAGAAATCAGAGGAATGCTCATCCAACCAGCCAGTAGTCAACCGGGACTTGTGAGAGGTACAGTTGTCTTGCTGAAAAACTCCATTACCGTGCGGATAACAGAACAGCAAAAACGGATAGAGGCGATCACCCAGCAACTCTACGTACCGAATTGCATTGAGGGAGGTTGGTACACGCACCAAAGATCCCAAACTGTGCCACGAAAAAACACCCCAGACCATGATTGAGCCACCATGCCCTTGTGCAGTTCCAGCCAGGCATGCAGGATCCATGGCTTCATGAGCCTGACGCCATATTCTCAGCCTCCCGTAGGCGTTAAATAGTCGGAATCGAGACTGATCACTTCATGCTACTCGTTTCCAGTCCTCTACACTCCAGTCTCTGTGCTCTCTTACCCAGGCAAGACGTGCAGCCCGATGGCGAGTATAGAGCAATGGTACTCTCGTAGGTCGACTGCTCCCGAAACCCATACGGTGAAGCGAGCGTTGCACAGTCCGTTTACTGACTGTACGACTGGCACCGTCATTAAACTGGGTGGTAATTTGAGCTAATGTTTGGCTTCGCTGGCTACGTACAATACGCCTGAGCCGTCTCTCACCACGCACTGTCAAGGCTAATTATCCTTTGCAGTTTGCCCGATCGCTAGTTTTTTTCCACCATTAATGTATTCTTGGTATACTCTTGACAATGTCGACCTTGAAAAGCCTAGCTGTCTGACGATTTCGGAAATTGAATGGCCCATGCGTCGCGCACCTACGATTTGTCCGCGATCGAAGGCGTCTAAATCAGGCAGTTTACCCATACTGGCAATTCCAAAAACTAATTCAGAACAACCACAGTACGCGCTATATATTCAGTTACCACAGAGCTCCCCTCACTTGCGCATACATGATGCGCAGCGCTACACAATTTGCATACGCTTTGCTATCCCTAATTCAGTGGCACTTCAGTGTATTAGTCCTTTTAACACTGCCTAGTTACATCATTACAAATGTGAGTTTGCTAAACAAAACAAATGTTAAATATTAACAATTTACTGATTGATCTTACTTTAATTTGGATGTTAAAAATTTGGTTTAATGGATACTGGAAACATAATTTTCATATTAGTTTGCCAGTGAAGGGGCCAGAAAAGAAATAAGAGAGATAAATAGACAGATTTGGATACAGAAAAATTAAAATCTCAACAATCATTTCAATCAAAGTCTTATGTGTAAAAAATGGACATTGTCAGATTTTAAATGCATAAATTAATCACAAAAATATATGATATAATTTTAAAAAGTGACAACAAAGACCACGATAAAGCAAAGAGATCGCAATTAAAATGATAACGATGATAATCAAACTGGAAGGTCAACAATATAAAGCGAGATATTGATTAAATAGTACAATTTAAATCTATAATAGCAGATTCAGAAGATAATTTTCCTCATTTGACTGAAATGTCTTCATTATATTCTCATTTTTCTGCCTTCTGGCTCCAACTGTGAAAGGTTTTCAAAGTGGCATGTGACAGTTGCATGTTTATTATGTATTATTCATTGACAAAATGTTTTTTTCTCTATTTCCGTTCTTCAGGCCATTATACATTTGATTTTTTAATTACGTTTTGCTCAGTGTGTGCAGGTATTTTTTTAAAGAAACTTCGTTATTTAGTGAATTTCAAATAATGAATCTAAATTACAATAACATTTATTGAGTTTTACACACAAAAAAAGGAAAAAAATAATTCTAAGATTATTCATTATGCTTGTTGATTATGTATTTGTGCTCAGAAAAGTCAAAATTAAGTTGCCAAACAAATCCTCTTTGCTTATAAAGAATTACAGCCCCATAAAAATGTTAATGCTGCAGTTTCGTTTTAGTTTCTCTTGTAAAGAATTATATCTACTTTTAAATTTCAGGATATCATTTCACACGTTATTTCCGTTTCTATTTTCTTCATTTGATTTTTAAAACCTTTTGAAACTTCTTTTTAAATCTGCCAAACATTTAAATCTTTTAGGAACAGCGATGATAGAAAGTAATCACATTTACATACTGTTCCAAAATCTGGAAATCCTTTTCTAGATTTTACTCTACTTCTTTAAATTTTTATTGCAAATTCACTGGGATCAAGAAAACTCGTGCCAGGGTTTTCTCATAGAAATCACACAGTTTTAAAATACTTAAATTCTTCAGAATTTATGGATCTATTTATTGGATTTCTAAAATTGCACACATTGGAAATTTTTTTAGTGTATCTGTATTTGTCTAGTTTATGACCAGGTAGAACTCAAACATTTATATTTATTTATCAAACGCAGCCTTCTCTGCACAATTAGATCAAGCGTGCAACGATTTTGGGAATTAGGAAAACTTTTTTATAAATGTTGCTTTAAATACAAGCGATAGATAAATTTTCTTCTGAAACTATTAATTCATCTATACTGAAATATAAGTATTTCTCAGTATTTTGATGTATAATAAATGCATAGGGAACAACTGGATGAGATCAGTCTTCAATGAGTGAGGTGTAGGTTGTTACGGCGTTAGGGGGTTTCAAAGCGTTTATAATTAATTAAAAACAACGAATGTGGACTGTATAAATTTATTAAGCGATGCACACGTTAATCACAGTGAATTGGCAAAGCCGCGTAATATGTGCACTTCTGTCTCGTAGCAATAGAAGATGGACACTCACACACGGAAGTTATAACACTTTGACGCACAGTGGCACTCGACAGCTGCACAAGCTACCGTCGACGGAAAATTTACCGATCGTTTTTTTTTCCGTCCAGTGTGCAAGCTCCAATTGACTTCTGTGGTCTACTGTAGAAACGACGTCGACGGAAAATTTCCGCCATGGATAAAAACGCCGTGTGTTCAACGGGACTAAAGGCGGTAGACGTGAATATAGGTGGCGCTGCATGGGCTGCAACATAGGAGTTGAAGCTTTCGTATAAATATTCTTTATATTGGGATTTCGATGTTGTTTTGATCTCTGTACAGACCTATTAATACATGAAATTTATTGTAGGTATGTTTAATTTTAAGTTGGAGATTCCCTTTTATCTACTACGTCAGGACTGTAACTCATTCCATGTGCACGTTTAACCTGACGAAATCAGAACAATGAAAATAGCGCAAATTGTAACATCAAAATCTAAACAATAAAATGAAAGAATTAGAATGAAAGAGAAAAAAAAATTTATGCTATTTAATATGCAGTTTTTTTTTCTTTTACGTACATGTCATTTTTTAAGATTGTGTGTAAAATGGACAATATTTTTGTCTGTTTTATGTTCACTTATACAAGTATTTGCCGTTTCCAAATAAATACGTAATAATTCCAAAACAGGATATTTATTCAAAGGGATTTCAGGATAAATAAACTAAAATTTTCGTGTTTTATTCCCTTTAAATTTTAACAACAATAAAAGTCCTCTTTTAAACTTTTGACTTAGAGATATATTGATTTGAAGACAATTTATTTCACGAATTTCAACTTCTTAGCTAAATTCTCTTAAAGCAAGATGTAATGCCTTGCTGGAACCAAGAACTTTTTGAAATAATTTTTAGAGCAATTATCATGATAGCATCACATAATCTCGAACCATATTAGATAAATTTTTCTAGATGTCTATTGTAACAGACAGATTATTGGCTCTTGACCATGGATAATCCCATAAAAAATCAATTAATTCTGTCTGCTTCATCGGAGAGTTATTCCCAAATATTTCAATGGGCTGCTGTATGAAATGCATTAAGACATTTTTTATTCCTTTCAGGCGTGAATAATTTGCTTAAATGGAGAGAATATTCAAAGGTGACAAAAGCTTCCGAGAAATATGGTTTCATAACAATTAAATACAGTATTTAAGTTAATAATACCTTGTGCGAAAGAGTCAAAATGCCATTCTAAAGTAATAGCCTACATTGTATAATAGAGGAATATTAAATCTCCTGGGTGAATTCATGAAACACATAACTTTATTCAGAGCACAGACTTGATAACTCCTAAAATCCCACACTCACATAATTGATTACACGTTTTCATTATTTTTTTCTCATATTCCATTCATTATTGAGATGACAAATTTTATCATTTAATGATTATCATCTGTAATTGGGTAAGGAAGCTTAACTAATCAAATAAAAAGAGAAAAAGAAAATGTAAACATCTCGGGTGAAGTGAAGAGCCTTTAATTCTAAAATATGCTTGATAGTGTAGTCTTCTCCAATAGAATTTTACTACTAAGTTATAGAATCGAATAGTCCATTCTTTAATTAATATTGCCGTAAATTTCTTTTAATTGAAGTGACAGCGTATTAGAATATATGAATTATATCTGTTAGAAATAAGCATAGCCTATCAGTTTACATTACATTCATCTGAATCTTAGAGAGAATATACCTTTATGCTATCGGCTTTATTGGCTCTCGAGATTTAGATGTTTAGTTTAAAGAGTATTTTATTAATCATCGACAAATTACAGAAAAAAATTACATTGCATTTGCTTACGTTATTACGTTTAGAAACATGTACTTGTAATGAAAATTTTTATTTATATGTGCTTACTTAAGATTCTTAAATATTGTTTAATCCAAGATAAGTCTTCTCAATTATTTTGTATAATACGTATTTCAAGCAATACTCATTAATTTTGTTAATGAACATTCATAATAAAAGATGGTAAATTTGGAAAATATCCTTATTACCACATAAACTGTAAATTATGATAGTATATTTTTTACTGTATTTTCAAAGTAATAAAAACATCTAATTCTTTCTATTTATACGCAAGGAAGCCGTAAGCTTATTATGTGAGAGACTTTGAAAAGGAATGTGCCTAATTATTTTCATTTCCATTCCCTCTCTAAAGGTATTATCATACGCTTTCATAAACCTAATTCTTAATGCATTTCAGCTGCAGAATATTTAACTCGTTGACAATGGAGCCGTACATAGTTTTGCATGTTTTCTTTGAAATTTACATGAGCAGATAACTCTGAAAGGAATATAACTGTGGTTTAATCTTTCTTAAAGCTCTCTAAACCCAACGCCGGATTCCACTGGCGAATTATCCGAGTATAATGTTTCATATATGGTGCTTTTACTTCGAAATATTTTGATTATATTATTAATTTCCAACAATTATTTCAAAATTGTTCGCAAAACTGGAGACTCTACTACTACATTCCCTTTTTATTCCTTCTGACACGTATTAAGTGAGTGATATTACACTCTTATGTTTATATGGTAATTTTAAGTCAGTTACTTTTTGATGTCCAAGTCTGGAAATATTTTATTTGCACCATAATGTAGATAAGGTAATAAGAATTTTTTTCAGTTGTTTTGACATATTTTTAATCTGTTTTATGTTGTTTTGAAAACGTTATAAAAAACTAATATTGATGATGTCTAGTATTTAATTACAGTATCCTTTTTATGTTATTAACCAATAAAAATTATGAAGCAATAATAATCTGTAGCTTCTTAATTATTTGCTGACTAATACTATAATTTGTATCAACCAGAACTGTAATGATAATTAAAAAATAATAAAACTTACTTTGAAAATTTACTTTGACGATAAAAGTTTTACATTTGGTTTGTGGTGAAGAAAAATTTAATGAAAACAGTTCTGAAAATTTCTATCTTATATGGCACTAATCAAATATCAAACTACGAATATAACAAATTATGAATTTCCGTTCTCAATCAAATCTCTAACAAAGAACTATAATTGGGGGATGTCCTGAAGCATTTCCCCCTTTATCTAAGAAATATTTAACATTTGGGAAAAGAAAAAAATTATAATACCCTGAAGAAATATTTCAGTGCTAGAATTATCAAAAAAAATTTTGATTCGAATTAAAATCTTTTTATGTAGTGATAAAGTGACAAAAATTTATTGAATGAAAAATTGGAAATACTTCTCCAATATATATATTGAAAAGTCAACATATGACTATTCATATTTCTAGTATATTTAAATTTTTTTTCAGCATAATATATCAATAAAAAGTGTATAGAATTTTTTTATTTTGAAGGAATTCGAAGATCTCCTCGAAAATATTTTCAATGAAAGATAAATTTCGATAAAAAGATCTTATTTGCTCTCGAAATGAATGAAACTTAAAATAGAGAGCTCAGTACGAAAAGTGGTAAATAACTAAGCACACCCTTTCCTCAATAGTCAACGAAATATCTATTTAAAAAACTTGAAAGAATAAAAATTCTCCGAAATAATCGAAGGAAAATATGTTTTTAATATGTTCCCTTTTTCTAATTGAATTTTCCACATTTTTTTTACAAACGTGGGTTTGTAATAAAAAGAATTAAATATCTAATTACGAACTATGGCGCTATATATTTTATACATGAAATAGTGATTATATATGTGTAGAGTGGACCGATTAGTCTGAAGATTACACTGTTTCGTGACAAAATCCTCTCTATGTTACTGATGAGCATACTGAATAACTTAGATCTCGTTTAATCAAAAATAGTCTTAAAAAGGCTTTCTTACCCTCCATTTTTGAGAAATAAATTGCCTTTATGGTAAAATAATGCAGTTTACTTAAAAAGCGTTGTTACAGAATTTAGTTCAATAGGCTGGAGGTTATATTTTGGCATAAATGTGTTTATTTTGATGTATTTTTTTCTTTTTAGCGTGTTTGATTCGATTACACTCAATAGAATGAGAGTAATTGACGAATTTATTCCTGAGTCTTGGTCCATAGAAATGTATGCTGAGAAATAGGAAGAATATTTTCCCCTCATAAACATATTTATCACAATATACAGTAACCACCGCTTATAGTGATCAGTGGTTATAAGAATCAACCGTTTATAAGAATCAATATCGAAAAACAAAAATAAATGTATTATTTCCATGTTAAAATTTTCGCTTTAAAGAATCAATCCACCGGTTTTAAGAATCAGTTTACACCCTTCGCTTTCCTTTCATTTTTCCAAAATAGCCACTTAAACCCTCAAAAGGCACGAATTTCTTTCTTTATTTTTTTTAAAGAAAGAGTAATAAGATGGGATGGAATACAGTCGTAAAATGAATCCCTTTCTTTCCTAGATATAACATAATAGTTTCCCTATAAATGCTTTAGCTAAACACTGTCCTATTAGCTTGACCCAGGGGCCGTCCGGATCCAATTTCACTTTTCTCCACTGACAACAAAGACAGGGACTCTTTTTTCCCACTTCCCGCATCCTGGTTGCGGCTTCCTGGACACTGGAACACATAAATCTTCGGCGAAGTGTCCACTATCACTTAGGCAAACGTAACATTATTAGATTCAGCACGTTATCAAACCATGAAACGTAAGATAGAAGGTGAATCTTCGTCTGAGACTATTGGCTTTGAAAGAGGTATAAACAGCCTCCTGAAAACTTCATTACGTCAAGCTACCATAGAAAACTTTTTCTTGCACCCTTCCCGTAGTTGAATTGTTAAACTGTTAAGCAGGTATGTTGTACCAAATATTGGATTTTTTTTTTCTTCTCGTACTATAATCATGTGTATCTACTTATAGGTCTAGAAATTAAGTTGTATTTTTAAAATTATAAAAAATAATTTTAATAAAAGATAATTAACGCAAATTAAAGAGTATTTTATGGTAAATTTTCTAATATATGTATATATATGTGTGTGCGTGTGCCTGATCAAAAACCTAAATTTTGGCTATGAGTATCAACCGCTTATAAGAATCAAAAAAAGTAATAACAAACGTGATTCTTATAAGCGGAAATCACTGTATTTGATTATTCACAGCAAGTTTGGTACGATTAGGCCGAACAGAACGGGAGTAATCACCGTATATTCATCGAAGCGGTCGATCGTTTGAAATTACTCTCGATCAGCCACTGTCATGTATTGGCTCATTAATACGTAATCAGTGATAAAAGAGTTAATATAAAACACATTTATCATGTATCTTCTCGTGAATTCGAGTCTTAAGATTCTTATATCTTACATCCAACTTTAGGTAGGCACTTTTTTCTTTTTACAGAGTGTTCAAGTTCAAGTAGTAAGGTTGACAAAGAAAGACAATTCCACGACTTGAGGGTGTAAGGGTTTGTACACGAGACTGGAAAACTAGAAGTTTTAGGTTCGGTTCCCGTGTCAGATTTAAATTGTTTGAAAGGGAAAGAAATGAGAATGATATATTGAAACAACACTTTTATAAGTTGTTTTTAGATTTGTAATCTTGTTTTGGAACATGAAAAAAGGACCATACAGTAAAATATTTACTGTAAGTCTAATTTTCATGAGAACTTGATGTCAAATTTTCAGATGTCAAACTTGAAACTTATAAATTAGTTACAAAAGACAGGTTAGACTGTTACGGATTAATCAGAGTTTCAATTACAAACGATTCAGTAATACCCTTAATTTCTGTCACGAGGAAGTAGATTTAAAAAAATGTGGAACAGCCATGCATACATACACATGTTTGATTGAAATATTAATTATATAAATGAGTTCATAAAATGAAACATTACCTTTGCGAATGTTCGTGGCCATTTTTCTTATTTTTACGTTAACACATACTGGAACAGTGAAGTTACGCTGCTAAATACTCGTAGTTTATACACTACACTGTACGTTTATTTACTTATTTCTTTAAAATACAGCAAAAATTACATAATCAAGGGTCACACTATAAGAGTTAATATGCTTAAGTAATGATTATTTTTTTATCCTATCTATGTCATTTCAAACTCAACAATTCATTATTTATTATAGTTATTAATGACTTTAAGCCTGGAAGGATTTTAGTATCCTTTATCCCTTTATGTAAATGAAGTGTACAGTAACAGACAACTGATTATGATTCCTACATTTCAATAGAAACAATGCAAATTGAGTTTTAAGACTAAATATATTGTGTGTCCATCTGTGTATTTGAATGCGTTCGAGTGTCATGTACTTTGAAGTTTAAAGCTTTTATGCAAATATCTTTCCCTTTCTTGATTCTATTTGAGTTTGATATCTTTTTGAGTTATATGTGTCATATATTTACGTATAGATAAAGTAGAAAAATGCTGAAGATTCATGGAACTGTTTCTTATAGCTTTAAAAGTTCAATGACGTACTCCCGTAAAATTTTAATTATATTTCGTAAAACAAGTTATCTTTCAATATTATTAAAGGATTTAAAAGTATTGCGTAAATAATAAAATTACTGCTTCATTTGGTACCTTCTAATAGATACGGTTTCTTATGTATATTAGGTAGATCTTAATACAAATATATGTTACCCTTTGTCGTGTAAAGAGATGGACTGGAATGGATATTCAAAGATCGTGTGAAGAGAAGATACACTTTTAACGACGAAGGAAGGGTTTTTTCCATTTATTCAAGGACCGAGAAATATTCCATATAATTAATGGCATACAATTTCCTGAAACACAACGCGTAACGCATTTACCTTTCATAGTCTTAAAGAGAGTTCCTTCAATTTTTAATGTTTGAAAAGCAGAATACTGAGTGACATATAAAGCATACACTTCTGGCGGACTCTAAAAATTCGAGTTTGTACAATAATGCTAATTTTCATTCAAGCTAAAATATGTCCTAAAAGGTTTCACATTTCATTTATTATTTCTGAGACAGTTTCATGGAAATTATTCCTTCATGTTTAAAACAACCTCATATTGAAGAATTTCAGTGGGGATTTATAAATAATGTCAAAATGGAAAAATGATTTAAGTATTGAAGCTTTGTCAAACTGCTGTCTTTAAGGAATTCTATCCTAAATAGAGAAATTAGGACGCGCAATTAAACAAAGGAGAATTCTGCTGAAATTCATACAGCGTGTAAATAGAAACAATGTTGATGTAAAAATAAATTTTACAGTTAATCATTTTAAATTATAAGGCACATTCAAATGAGAATATATAGTGCGTGAGTTTGTGAATTATCTTGTTACATCTTATGCTATTTACCCTATACGACTTGAATTTATTGCTATAATTTCATAATATACCATTAAATTAAAGGAGACTGAATATTTTAAAATTATTTTTTAAGTTCATTATTTATTATTTTTCCGATTTACTTTAAACTCATAGTTTCTGAAGTTTAACGCTGTCAGTTCAATGTATTTTTATAAAGAGGAATTTTTAATCGATTAAAATTTCTATTAACTATTGATACATTTTCATAATTTTTGAACCTATTTAACTCGATAAATTTGATATTAACTTGTTGTACTTTTTAAGATTTTTAATAAGGGTAATTTAGATAATAAACTATTTTTATTTTCTCTCTCGCATGTCATATTTATGGACGTGGTTTTCACAACATTTGTTAAATATTATTACTCGAAATATTAAATATGACAAATATTGAATATGACAAATGTTGACCAAGTAGTTACATACCACCAACTACTTGGTGTAAATTTAAAACTGCTTACATTCAGCCGCACTTTCTTACTCATAATTTTCTCTCACAAAAGTAACTAGTTCCTGAATCAAACTCGAGGCATCAACCTTACCGGACAAGTCTACTGTATCATAGCACCTACGAACTCTATTGCTATCAACCTAAACGAACCTCTAATCTTAGTCCAGGGAAGTCCTAAATAAGAAGTGGATGGCTGGTGTCAAGGCAATCGCTACCAGGTTTTTTAATAAAGCCAAATGTATCAAATTATCTTTATCAAACCAAATAATTCTTTATAAAAATAAATAATTTAATTATTTTCAGCATACAAAACGAATCAGTCACTCCCTTGGTACTCAAAACATAATATATTACTTTTTCTTTGTTCCCCACTGCAAATTATGAATATGTGTAACAACAGTTCAATTTGTTTCAGAACTGTTATCAAATCTCGCAAAGTGCAACGTCTCTTTCAACCTTGATTATACCTTTTGTAATAAACTTTTTTTTCAAACTGAAAATGATAATTCTGCGTTTTATGACAAGATATAAATTGTTGATAATATTGAGATATATTTATAATTAAAGGCCAAAGAATGCAAATACAATCGACTTATTTCAAAACTGTCAGGTTTAATGCATCTAAGGACAACTTGCGAATCGATTCTTATTATGTACAAATACCTAAAAAAACAATGAGATTGTCCATCTTCGTGATATGCGGGATACCGTGTAATAGCTCCACATTTGATCTGCCACATCAACTGCTGCTTTTGCCGTATTGTAATCCAGTATAATCGCTGGTTTACCACGGTTAAATCACGCCTAATAATGAATGAAAAGGAATACAAGGTTCAGAAAATCAGTTCTGCGTTAGAAAGGGTGTAGCTATAAATAGAAACTGCTTAGAACATTCAAACCTTACATGTAAAAACAAACCATTCAAAATTACGAAAATGTTGCACTCTGTACACGGTCGCGCACGCTGAAGGGTTAACTGCAATGCAAGAGAACAAAACTTTACGACGACTTACAGGAAACTTGATGATAACAAATACGTAAAGAGAACTTCATCAGTTCCAAAACAAATTAAAAAGGGGTGGGGCAATTGTTTCGAGCTAGTTAACATTTTATCATCAGGCCAAAGAAATTGGTGTGTAGGGTAGCGTAGGTTTTCATAAAGTCCTGACCGTCAAACATTTTTATAAATTTATTTTAGACATTAAAATACAAATAACAATGCTTCCGAATAACAAATCTAATTAGCTTTAACGTAGTTCACACACACACACCCTCGACTCCAAGGTCAAGATCAAGGCAAAAGGAGCATTTAAATTGCGGAGTGCTTACTCGTTTAAACCCTTCAGCGGGCGAGCCGATTTTTTCAACACCAGCAGGCACGCGTGGCACAAAGTGCAACGTCTCTTTCAATTTTCATTAATCCATTTGTAATAAACTTTTTCTTTTGAAATTGAAAATCATGATTCTGAGTTTTATGACAAGGTATAAAATGTTGATAATATTAAGATATATTTATAATTAAAGGCCTAAGAATGCAGATAGAATCGCCTTATTTCAAAACTGTTCGGTTTATTGGATCTAAGGACAATTTGCGAATGGATTCCTAAAAAAACAATGAGATTGTCCATCTTCGTGATATGAGGGATACCGTGTAATAGCTGCACATCTGATCGACTACATCAGCTCCTGCTTTTGCCGTATTGTAATCCAGTATAATCACTGGTTTACCACGGTTAAATCACGACTAGCAAATGAATGGAAAGGACTACATGGGTCAGAAAATCAGACCTGCGTTAGAAAGAGTATAGCTATAAATAGAAACTGCTTAGAACATTCAAACTTTACATGTAAAAACAAACCATTCAAAATTACGAAAATGTTGCACTTTATACACGGGCGCGCCCGCTGAGGGGTTAAACTAAACACACAGACACGCAGCGCAACAAACGTTTCAGCAGCGTCTTCTTCTAGTCCTTACAGGCTTTTTGGAATTGTTAACTGTGACAATCACACCAATGCTCTTTCTTCTTCTGATGAACTTTTTTTGAATTTGAAACATGTAGCCACCCATTTTATGTTTTTGAGGAATTAAAGAAGTGTTTTTTGCGAATAAAACCAATACCTCTCGAAAACACTAAACCCGCTTCTGATGTTTACTGATCATAAATTAGCAGGCTATTTCGCGCAAGTACCAGTTATACTAGTTCTATACTTGCACAGCATTTAAGAATTTAAAAGCCAAAATTAAAAGTTAAAGAATTTCACTTTATACAAATTGTTATATCTATCACATTATGAAAACAACGCGTACGTGTCAATTCTGCAATTAGAAATTCCTCTAAAAATGTATGCGTTCCGTAGAGTACTGGTTGATCAGGACATAGTGGAATTCTCAAGGTCAGAACAAACACATCCTCAAAATTTATATTTCTCATTCAAAAAGAAATAATGTTATTACTAAAAGTATTAAACATTTTAAATAATCAAATTAGAGAAAAACAGTAACATACCTGTTATATTTATAATGTTTGTCCTGTTTGTGTCCTGTTTTATTTTATCTAGATAAAATATATTACAGTAATTTATTCAATCAATGTCTGTTTCGATAATTTAATGAAGATAAGTTTTCACACTTCTCCACATTTTTATGTATGTACCTAGATTTTTATAGATAGCAGTTTCATATACGAAATGTAGTTTTTGAATACCTAAAAGAATGTTTAGACTTTTAGCTCGCAGAAAGAAAGGAAAACTGTATTTTTTTAAGCTACAGAATCATAAGTCTGCAAAACTTGACATTATATCTTTAGTTAGCATATACATATTCTTTTCTTAAACTACATATGAACTAAAAAACTTACTTTTTCACTGAATAATTCGAAATATGTTTTTTGTACTTTCCCAGCCTTGTTAACATGAAAGAAGTGTTGTCTGATAACGACCTCTTTTTTGTTACTTTCAACCCTTTTATTGCTGATGATCGATATCAACAGAGAAAGTCTTAAGATCTAAAAGAAGCTCTTATTTGACCAAGAATGATGAAAAAAACCTAAGTGGAAAAAAAAGAGTTCTCAACATTTTTCTCTGATCACGGAGGATCTTGTGTTATCTTTTAGCCTATTACTACAGTGCAAATGATGATCCTTTGAGTAAAAAAAAAATAAAGACCTAAATTCTGTATTCTGAAATGATTCTTTTCTGAAACCTGCATTGATTTTGCAGTCATATTTCAAGAAGAACAAATGCTAACAGTGAGTGTGGAAAAAATGCTCTGATAAACGATATATTGTTTTGCCTGCACGTAATCATTTTATGTCAGTAGATTTAAATCGACTTCATCTACCCGCATAGAATTATTAAATATTACAAATCACTTCATGTTTATAGATTCATTGATTTATTCCTAATTTATTCTTAATAAATGAACTAGGAATTATTTAAACCTCAAAGCAGCTAGTACAAATAACTGTCTAGAATCCTTTATTTACAGCTAAATGAAGATAACTACACACTGTATGTGCTCGAGTTTGCCTAGTGATAGCGCGCTGAGGGGATCGAATCCCGACAAGCCCCAGTAAATACCTTCGTGTCTAGGCTGCAAACGGGCTCATTAAATCCGTAGACCGGAAAGTCCCTTTATGATGTCAGAGAGGGTGGGAGAGGGTACGATCCCCCCCCCCCAGATGCTTACTCTGGGGGGAGGGGCCTCTGTCAAAATTATGGTGGCACCTGGCTAAATCGGACTCCGACCCTTGTGGTGCCATTATAAATCACAGACACTACTCTCAACCTGGTAGCCTATATAGACCTGGTCTGGAATAAATACCCCACAGGGATCATTAGAAACAACAACAAAAGCAATACACTGTATAGATATTAGAAATTCAATATTAAATAAAGTTTGAAATAAACATACTGTAGATTTTCGAATATATTATTCCTGCACAGGATTATTTATTCATATATGAAAACAAAGTCATTTAAAACTTATGGCAAAATTGATATATTTTAAAATTAGTTTGGGTGTTTTAAAACTAAAAGACTTTTGGAGATAAATTTGGCTCATTTGTCAAAAGTAATAAAGAATGCCTCTTCTGGTTCGATTTTGGAGATGCTAAACTAAGAAATTAATAAAAAAAAATTAAAGATGATGGAAGGGTACAAAAACACATTCAAGGGTTCTACTTTTTATATTAAAATCAAGAGAAACGAGAGAATAAAACCCTAAATTGAAAATTATTCCTTCCCGTAATCTTAGAAATGTAATTTTGTTATAAATTTCCAAGTCTCATTCCATCTCCGCACTATTAGCCTTAATATATAATGTCATTAATAAAAACTCAGAAATTAAAAACAACGTATTAAAAGCGCAAAAAAGAATGAAATGAAGAGGAATGTTGGATTGAACACCGTCAATTCTAATTCACAGGAAATAGTCTTTTAGCACCCAACTTAGATGCAAATATTAGCATAATATAAAATTAAAATATATATATATATATATATATTTTGTTCGCGCCAGCTTCCTTGTAGATTTTGCCAAGCGCCAATTGGCGCACTAAAAGATTGTTGCAACCCTACTGCCTGCACTTCGCACAGTTTTGTCTTTCGAATCTGTCGATTTTGTCGATTTTGTCGATTTTGTCTTTCGAATTTGTCTTACGCATAAATTCGGCGTTCTTTCAACTTATAATAAAATTAAAATTCAACGTTGATTTTTTCGGTGCATTTAATAAGTTCGACAGTCCATTAAAATGCGACCGGACACTAGTCCTGTTACGGCCAAAGAAACGGCTAAAATTTGATTATTTTTTATTAATAACTTTCAATTTCGACTTACTTTGTGTTTGCAAGAACTTTGGAACTGTTTTCGATATGTCTGATTCAGATGAAAGTGAACCTGTGGATACATTAAAAACTTTGAACCGTCGAAAAGATAACTTTAAATCTCGAATTACGAAATTAAATTCGTTTTTAAATGAAAAGGCTGCATCGGCAGATAGTTATAAGCTGCAGGGCAAGCTCGATGGCATCAAGGACATTTCCTCTAAGCTAGATGAACAAAAGTTTCGTTACTATGAGCTTTTAGAGAATGAACAGTTAGCGGATATTGATTCTCAATTCGACCTCATGGAAGAAGAGCTAGAGGATATCAAAGTAAGCTTCCAAAAATTTTTATTTGAATTAAAAGAAAATAATCGTTCTAATTTAAGTAATATTAATAAACAAAGTTCTAGTTCTGTAAAATTGTCTGATGTAAGCTTACCTAAATTCTTTGGTAATATCGAAAACTGGCATTGTTTTAAGGTCCAGTTTGATAGTTTAATAACGAATAACTAATCTTGAACTTATTATCAGAAGCTGCTTTATTTACGTTCTGCTTTGAAAGGTGAAGTAGCCTTTATTGAAACTCCCGAGGATACATTTAATTCTTTAATGAAAGTTTTGATCGGTAGATATGAGAATAAACGCTTGATTGTCAATAAACATGTGCAAAATATTTTGAATACTGAAAAACTTATTACTGAATCAGCTAAACAGCTGCGAAATATTGTTGATGTTGTTAATAAAAACTTGAGAGGTTTAAAATTATTAGAATTAGAAGCAAATGAGTTAACACAACAATTTTTAATGAATATTATTGTGCAAAAATTAGATAAAGATACACGTAAGCTGTATGAGATGAGTTTAACATCCAATGAAATACCCAAATGGGAACATTTTTTGGAATTCATACAAAAACGCTCTCAAGTTCTAGAAAACTTGCAAGGAGTTCAGATACCTTCGGTTAAAACTAAACTTCCTCAAAACAAATCAAGAACTTTTATGATTAAGTCAAGCAATGATTTATCATGTGTCATGTGTAAAAAGCCGCATGCCATATATCGATGTCCATCGTTCCTAAAATTGACTCCATTACTAAGATTTAGTATAGTTAAAAGGCATAAGCTTTGCTTAAATTGCTTGACCGATTCGCACAAATTAGCTTCATGCCAGTCAAAATATTGTTGTCACTTGTGTCAGGGAAAGCACAACTATCTTTTGTGTCGAAATCAAGATAATTCCTCGAATGACATCAATGTAAATAAAAATTTCGTGCAAAATTTGCAATATACTGAAAATTCTGCTTTTCAGGCACCACCTCCAGCCACTGGTGTTATAAACGAAACAAATCCTTCGAATGAAAGGGAACCAAAGGTTCACGCACTTTCCTCTCTACAGGAATCTTCAAAGAAATCGGTACTTTATCCACAGCCATAGTTTCGGTGTGGTCACCCCCGTTAAATAGTTATATACCAGGACGAGTCATTCTCGACTGCGGAAGTAAGTGTCATTTAATTACCTCACGATTTGCTTCTGAGCTCGGTTTAACAAAACAAAAGGTAAGTATGCCCATCTGTGGTTTGAGTGGCAATACCACAAATGTGAAATGGAAAGTCAATTCATTTATTTGTAATGAAAATTCTTAATTTTCTGCTCTTGCTGAACTCTTAGTAGTAGAAAAATTGTAGATCCTGTCCCATCATCTGTTATTGACCTTTCCCTGATAAATATTCCAGAACTCTCCACGTTAGCAGATCAATATTTTGATAAACCGGGAGGAATAGATATGATCCTTGGTGCTGAGCTGTTCTTCCAAATAATTAAGGATGGTAAACTAAGAGTTTCAGACAACTTAATATTTCAAAATTCTGTGTTTGGGTTTATTGCCAGTGGTTCAGTTGTGTCAAACAATTCGACAAATTTTTGTGGGTTTATATCTCAAACAGAAAACCTTGACAGTAGCCTTCGTAAATTTTGGTAAATAGAAGAAGTATCCTTTGATCGACCGTTGAGTCACTAAGATAAATTTTGTGAATTACATTTCCAAGAAACCCATAAACGAGATCCTGCCGGTAGATTTATGGTTCAAATGCCGATTAAAGAAGAAAAATTAGATACGTTAGGTGATTCTAGAGTTTTAGCTGAGAAAAGATTGCAGCAAACAGTAAAAAGACTAAACAAAAATCCTGAAATGCATCGCCTCTACAGTGATTTTTTTAACGAATACGAATTTTTAAATCACATGGAAAAGATCCCTAATGAATCTTCGGCTACTGTTGAGTACTTCTTACCCCATCACGGAGTTTACAAACCCGAAAAATCCTCTACTAAACTTCGAGTAGTCTTTAATGCCTCTGCACCTACCACTTCAGGTGTAAGCCTAAATGACCTTTTTCTTGCTGTCGAAGTCAAAGAAGACGTTTTTGACATAATGATACGATTTCGTAAACACAGTATTGTTTTAACTGCAGATATCAAACAAATGTACCAGCAAATGTACCAGCAAATGTACCAGCAAATGATCCAGCTCAAAGAAATTTGTTGAAGATCTTATGGAAAGCTAAGGAAAATCAAACATCGACCGTTTATAGACTTAACACGGTGACCTATGGCACCAAGTGTGCTCCGTTTCTTGCAACTAGAGTTATCAAACAACTGGCATTGGACGAATCTGCCAAATATCCATTAGCATCAAAGGTCGCCCTGTCTGACATCTACATGGATGATATTGTCACTGGATGTCAAGATGGTGAATCCGCCAAGCTGTTAAAAGATCAACTCATTACAATGTTTCAAACATGTGTATGAGCTTGCATAAATGGAATTCTAATTGCGAAGAACTCCTATAAAGTAAAAGGCAAGCTCCACATGAACATTTATTTGTTGAAAAATCAGAATCCACAGTAAAAACCTTAGGCATGGTCTGGATATCCAATGAAGACAAATTTACTTTCAAAGTTTCAGTAAAACTAAAACCTGTCTGCACTAAAAGAGAAGTTTTATCTACAATTGCAAAATTATATGACCCCTTTGGTTTACTTGGACCGGTCATTTGCAAGGCAAAAATATTTCTCCAAAAACTCTGGTTACAAACACTTGACTGGGATGAGGAATTACCGCAACCATTGTCTACTGAATGGCACAATTTCTTTAGTTCATTAAAAGAAATTGAAAGTTACTATTGACTATTGACTAATTGAAAGTTACTATTACTATTGACAGATATATTCTAAATGATGAATTTAAAGCCTTTGTACTTTTTGGATTTTGTGATGCCTCTTTGTATGCTTATGGAGCCGTGGTTTATCTAATTTGTTTTTCACAATCTGGCTGCTGTACCTCTAAATTACTTGCCAGTAAATCTCGCGTGGCTCCTCTCAAGACTTTATCCATCCCTCGTTTGGAACTTTGCTCTTGTGTGCTTCTCTCAAAACTTGTCAACAAAGTTCTTGTTTGTTTACAAATGCATATCGACAAAGTCGTTCTGTACTCAGACTCAACAATTGCTTTGGCTTGGATTAATTCTCCTCTCCATCAATTGAAAACTTTTGTTGGGAATCGAGTTTCTAAAATCCAGTTGCTAACAGAAAACTATCAATGGAGGCATATTGCATCTACTAACAACCCTGCTGATGTTCTCTCTCGTGGCATTGATCCCAACGAGCTTAAAGCCTTCAACTTATGGTGGACTGGACCCCTTCTTGACGAAGTTATGAATCCTCTTGAAGAAACCCAAATGGACACTCCTGATAAAGAACATTATTTACTTGAACTTAAACAATCACCTAATATAAATTTGTCTCTTACATCAAATATTGAATTCATTAATCAATTTCTTTCTTTAAGTAACAGTTATGTTAAATTAATTCGCATTCTTAGCTTTACTTGCAGATTTTTTAATAATGTCAGGAATCCTTCTCGCAAACTTACTGGCCCACTTTCTGGTCAAGAGTTACATGATGCAACCTTAATTTTAGTTCGTTGCATCCAAGAACAGGAATTTGGTGTAGATATCAATAATCTTAGTAAAGGTAAAATCCCAACTGGTAAGATTAGGAATTTAAACCCTTTTCTAGATAAGAATTATATTTTAAGAGTAGGTGGCCGGCTTCAAAATTCTCAGGTAAGTGTATCTGCACAACATCCTATGATCCTTCCTTCTAATCATAAATTTACTAAATTAATTATTGAGCATTTCCATAAAAATATTTACATATTGGCCCTCAAAATTTACTTTATTGTGTTAGGAGCGAATTTTGGCCTTTAAATGGACGCAATATTTGCAGGAAAATTGTTTATAACTGTGTCACTTGCTTTAGAGCCAAGCCCCGTATTGCAGAACAAATAATGGGAAATCTACCGAAGGAAAGAGTAAATATAGACTTTGCATTTAATTGCACTGGCCTCAGTGGCGTAGCGAGAGGGGGGCAAGGGGGTCTATCATGCCCCAGGCACGACTCTCTGAGGGGCGCCAATTGGTTCTTTTCACTAATTCTATGTATAATATTACAATATGCTTTTCGGGGAGGGGGCGCCAAAAAGGTATCTTGCCCCGGGCGCCAGTTATGCTCTCTACGTCACTGACTGGCCTCGACTTCTATGGACCTTTTTTTAATTAAATATAAAGGTCAAAGAAAAGGAATCTTTCATAAAATATATGTTTGCATATTTATTTTCATGACCACCAAAGCTATACATTTGGAAATTGTAGCTGACTTAACTACCGAAGCTTTGATTGCAGCATTAAAGCGATTTTTTGCCCGACGTGGCAAACCGCAAAAAATCTTTAGTGACAACGTTAGCAATTTTGTCGGCGCAAATGCTGAGCTAAAGAGATTGCATGCTCTAGTCAAAACACCAGACTCCAACCTTGTTGATTATCTGTCATCCGAGGCTATAAATTGGCAATTTATTCCCCCCGGGCTTCGAACTTTGGCGGCTTGTGCGAAGCGGGAGTTTAAGCCTTCAAATATCACTTCACACGTGTTGTTGGTAGCTCTAAATTAACGTATGAAGATTTTTTAACCATCGTTTGTGAGATTGAAGGAATTCTTAATTCTCGCCCACTCACCCCATTATCTGGAGATATTGATGATTTAGACGTACTAACTCCCGCACATTTTTTAGTTGGCCAACCATTAACTGTAATCCCAGCACCCAATCTAAACAATATAAAGGATAATCGATTAAATGTTTGGCAAAAAACTACAAAATTGGTTCAAATTATATGGAAACGTTGGCAAAAAAATTATTTGAATACTCTACAACAACGACACAAGTGGATGATAGAAAAACAGAATATTAAGATCGGTGACATGGTAGTTTTAAAAGAAGATCGCAGACTTGCAGTTAAGGATGGGAGTCTAAAATCTACAATTATATATAGCAGTAATTTACTAATAAGTTTAAAATAATATAATAAATAAATTCCAATCAAAAGAAAACTAAAATCACTGTTGAATTATACAGTGTTTGTCCTTAAAACTGTGTATATGTTAAAGATTGAAACAAGGTTGAATCCAATGGATGTAAAAAGAGGGAAGGTGTTTTTATGTGTACATGTACGTGTTTCCATTAAGTCATTTCTAAAAAAATATTTTGAAAAAATTTTAAAATATCATGCTTAATAAGCAATCAGTAATTTCTTATACAAAATTCTACACTTGATAATGAAATCTATACTGAAATTAAGTAATATATGTCCAGTCGCATTTTAATGGACTGTCGAACTTATTAAATGCAACGAAAAATCAACGTCGAATGTTAATTTTATTATAAGTTGAAAGAACGCCGAATTTATGCGTGCGATTCGAAAGACAAAACTGTGCGAAGTGCAGGCATGATTCGGAGTGGTAGGTTACGCGCATGATTCGGAGCATGATTCGCGCATGATTCGAAAAATCAAAGTCGTGATTTATATATAATATATGTCCGGTCATTATTTAGTTGGACAGTTTTATTGGACATCGTTATTTAGTCACATCGTTATTTAGGGACATCGTTACTGCTTATATATAGCCATCGTTATTTAGGGACGTCGTGTTGGACATCGTTATTTAGTCACATTTTTTAGTTGGCCAACCATTAACTGTAATCCCAGCACCCAATCTAAACAATATAAAGGATAGTCGATTAAATGTTTGGCAAAAAACCACAAAATTGTCCCATTACTGCTTATATATAGCAGTAATTTACTAATTAATTATTGTTGGACTCGTGAACTTTGAACATTTGAACTCTTCCTTGTTGCAAATGGTCGTTAGGAAGAATTTTAGATATATATTTTGGTGAAGACAAGAAAGTTAGAGTTGTAAAGGTAAAGACTCAAAATGGGATCTACAAAAGACCCGTATCTAAAATTGCTATCTTGCCACTTGAAGAATAAAAAAAAAACAAGAAAACTTATATATAGAATTCTATACAAACAATTCTATAAACTTGTATATAGAATTGTTTGTACATAGTATTTTCTTCTGTCAGATTTCGTGGTGTTAAGTTTTGCATTCAAATTGTCTTTTCCTAGTGTTGTATTTGTTTGAATCTGAAATTATTTGAAATTGATATTTCAAGGCGGGCGGTATGTTCGCGCCAGCTTCCTTGTAGATTTTGCCAAGCGCCAATTGGCGCACTGAAAGATTGTTGCAACCATACTGCCTGCATTTCGCACAGTTTTGTCTTTCGAATCGCACGCATAAATTCAGCGTTCTTTCAACTTATAATAAAATTAACATTCGACGCATTTAATAAGTAACATAGACGCATTTAATTTTTCGTTGCATTTAATAAGTTCGACCGTCCATTAAAATGCGACCGGACATATATTACTAAATTTCAGTATAGATTTCATTATCAAGTGTAGAATTTTGTATAAGAAATTACTGATTGCTTATTAAGCGTGATATTTTAAAAATTTTTCAAAATATTTTTTTAGAAATGACTTAATGGAAACACGTACATGTACACATAAAAACACCTTCCCTCTTTTTACATCCATTGGATTCAACCTTGTTTCAATCTTTAACATATACACAGTTTTAAGGACAAACACTGTATAATTCAACAGTGGTTTTAATTTTCTCTTGATTGGAATTTATTTATTATATTATTTTAAACTTATTAGTAAATTACTGCTATATATAATTGTAGATTTTAGACTCCTATCCTTAACTGCAAGTCATAATGTTTGTAATTTTTTGCTGTTAACTGACATGCCTCTGGATACAAATCTGTACAAAAAAAGATAAGTACTTACATTTAGCTACACTAATACACAAAACTATGTCAATCATTCACTCATCTTCCATGGAATGTAAATTGATTCAGCCAGCGATATTCTATATAAGCGTCCTTTCTACTACTCTAAATTTAACGTGTTTCCACAAGTAATGATATCAGAAGTGTAGAAACAAACGGCCTGACATTGCATTAGGATAATGTCACTGTGCTAAGAGTCACTCTATTTCCTCTGATGGTTTGTTAGTTGCTTGATTAAGTGAACTACTTAATCACTTTAATGTCTTTGGATTCCATGTAAGGCATGTAATCCCTTACTTACGATAACACAGAATTAAATCTATGGATATGATATCCCCTGCGAAATTATTTGAAATTTGAATTGGAGGATATCACATACATAAGCAACTTCTAACAATAGTCAGTTTTCATAAGTCCTATTTATATACTCTATAAGTAATTTAGAAACTTAATTATATTTGAATTATGTCAAGCTTAAATATACATTGAATCCAATCAGAAAACAATTCAAGGAGAAATTTAACTATTCCTAATCGCAAACTTTTCTCAATATTTAAAAAAAGGAAACATGATTCTCTGTTTCTTTGCTCACATTACCTTTTAGTATGCGTAAATGGCAATCCATTTCTGCTAGAATGATTAGAGGACTATAATCTCTCAAATGTTGATATTGGTCCATTGATTAAAGATAATTATACTTACCTCAAGGAAATAAATTAAAAGCGAAGATTTTACTTTAAAAGCCTGTAAGCTAAATGGATTGTTTTCTTGAAAAAAATCTATTTGATCGTAGCAATATTTCCCATATAATATTTGTTTCAGTATTATTGAACTAATAATTAATGGAAGTTTGTGATGTCATAGAGCTTAATGCAGCTTAAGTTACAATTAGTTTTCCTTCCAGAAATATGCTAATTATTTCTCAGATTGCTATGACGTAAAGTTTTAAAAGTTCAATAGGAAGAGCGAATAATTTTGAATGAGAGGTATGTGAGGAGGTACTAGCAAGTGAGAGGTAGTAGATCATAATTCGTAAAACTGATTGATTATCGCAACAGTATGGGATTAAGGTATACGTAGACCAAATTAACTGGAGATTGAATTCGCAAGTATTAGCCATGAGAAATTGGGGTCGGTGTGCCGAATGAGAAAACTATAGATCGCGAATCGCAGCTTAGTTCTAGCTGCTGAATAAGCATTAACAACGGAAATTTCGAAAGCGCAGTAAGTTGAAGGACAGTGGGAAGGGTGAAAAAAAGGTAATTAAAAAGAACTATATATTCAAAGTCATTGAAATATTCAACATAAATGTCTAATGTCAACGATATTAAACATCTATCGTTAAATGATTCGAGATATGGTATGAAATTAAAAAAAAAACCCTTCAAATTATTAAAAATCTGCATACGAACAAATACAATCCTATAAATGGCTCAAAAAGAGAGCAAGAAGTAGAAGAAAACCTAAGGAGCGGAAACTTTTCTTATGGCAATGAAATGTATAGGAGTTCTTTTTTCGGAAGATAAGCTGTACTTTGTATTTGTCTTTGAGATTACAAATGTGGCCTATTTTTGAAAGTAGGTATACAATTATATCTTGATAGAATTGGCCATCATTTTAGGGATGTTTTCATAATAGTTTATGTACAGGACTGGTGCGAATTTACCTCAGAGAGTGGAGAAAGGGAATTGAAGGAGAGACAGCTAGATTTAAATGCTAATTCTTTGTAAAGCTTAAATTTATTTGATTAAAGTTTTATTGTACAAATACATCCAAGGAAAGATGTTAGATATCAGACAGAAATATAGTCTCATTCATCTAGTTCCTTATATATAAATAACGTGTAATTTTGTTTTCAGATTTATTGAAATAGAACGAAAAAAAGGAACATATTATTGGTAGAAGCAACTTTTCTTTGGTTTAAATAAATTTAAGTCAAAACTTAAGCATAAAATATTAAAAATAACAAGAGCATAAAATATTTAGTTATTATAAAAGAACGCTCTATATTAATAAAATTATCTTATATAAAGTTTAATACGTATGAAATTTTAAGTTTAATTATAGAAATACACACCTTGAGTTCCAGAAATGAGTTTTTACGTTCACATAAAAATTGAGAAATTTTATATTGCAAGTTTTTGGAAAAAAAGTGCGCTTTTATTACAACGTAAATTAACCTGGCCTTTCATTCTTTTTTACTTTGAAACATTAGAGGAAAATCTTTTATTTCCTAAAAGAAGGAAATTTCACTAAACTTCTACATTTCTTAGCTCTCTTTTTAATTGAAACCTGTCAAGAATCTTATTGAAATTTTACAATATTAGTACGGTGTGAAGTTTCAGTAAAATTCATGACAGATTTCAATTAAATATCGACATGGCTCCGTACCAATACCTTTTCTTGCAGTATCAAATTATCATTGGATATTGTGCTGCAGTTTTGTCGCTACTTCAAGTATCAATAGAAACACGTAATATTGAGTTACTTTGTATAAAAGAATCAGTTTAAATAACGTTTACATGTTATGATCGTGCATTTGATATGAGGGTATTTTTGTTCGTCTTTTTTATCTTAAAACAGTAAAAAAAATATGCAAAAACACCACGGTCACAGTTTCAGTTATACTGAAAATTCTCGAATATTTCTATAATTCGTAACAATCAGAGATTAGAACTAAATGTGTACTCATGATAAAATGCAAAAGTTTTAAAGAATATTAAAAGTAAAATTTGGTTATTTTGTTCACTGTATTTTATACTTTCTGTTATCTGAAATGGGAAGGACTATGTGGGATAGCGTTCTGCGCGTATATTTTTGACACATATATGCACGTACAGACACAAAAAAGAGCATGATAACGTGTGATACGAAGAAATGTAATTCGTTCAATTACGTATTTCAGCTATAAATATGCCGAAAATCTTATAGTACATTGCTTATTTTTACATCCAAAAAATATACAATACTTGTCTTTGAAATTCCCACAGAAATGTAATGATTAACAAATTAAAATTATCACAAGAAGATATGACTATTTAAAATCGGCATTTTCTTGACAAAAGATAATATTATCTTAAAGCTCTTTTAGAAATGGGGAATGTAAATGGTTTTTCTTTTGATTCATTTAATAAGCATATATTAGAGCATTTATAGATTCTTACATACGGCAGAAGTCTATGATTATGCATAATCCAAATTGGAATTCATAACTTAATGTTACATTCATTGTGAATGCTAACACTTATTTATTTAATCCTCCTGATATGTATTGTTTTAAAATTCTCATTACAGATAAGGTTATGTGAATGAAGTATTTTCTAACAGAGTCCATATTTCCTAACCAGTTTCCTAACAGAGAGCACCAAATTTAGCCAATGGATACTTTGCTAGAGCCACGGGAATTTGTAAAATAATTTTTTCCCCTCTGGGAAGAAGCCCTTGAAATGTTGGAAATGATCGTAGAGCTATTGTGTAAGTGTTGGGGGACAAAAGCTAAATATACGTAGTCTGGGTTCATTCGGTCTATGTTAGCATGCAGCCACCTCATTATTTGTTTTATTTCCATCTTTATACATCTATTTATATCTATTTTGTCTAGGAAGCTACACAAAACAGATTACTAGAATTGTGTATGTATATTTACTTTATCTCAATATAAACAGATAAGCTAAAATCTGTGACGTTTTTAAACAGCATTTTAAAGTTTCTTGCGTAGTGGCGCTATCTCTGTTAACTAAATATAAATAAAGTGTTTTAAATAAAAATTAATAAATATTTTTCGTTCCTCACGATTAAGATGCCGAAAGTCTTGCCAGGCGTCACAGGAATGTCACGGTGGGGGTTGGAAGTTGGTGGCAGCATAAGCTTTATAACCGCAATTAGGGTTATAAAACTAATCTAATTTTTGATGGTTATATTTGCCATCTGTCAATCATAAATACAAACGTTCATAGTCACTCACTATTACACATAGGAAATCAGATTGGAAAGAAAATATGGAAAGAAAACTAACAAAATAAGATAGGGAAGAAAAAAATTAAAGAATTAATTGTAAAACGAAAAATGAAAAACCGAGAGAGCTTTCACCTTTAGGGATTAAGCTCACTTGAAGCTTTTATTAAAAAAAGGGGGTTCACTGTAATAAAAGACATGCTCCAGCATGCCATTTATTATATTAGCCCCCCCCTGTACATTCTTCATGAATTTTTCTGTTATTTACTTTCAGCTCGGAATCCATGCACGGTGAATTATTCCTTCTTCTAGTGTTATGTGTAAAGGCGTAAGAGACTTCGTTTTACAATGTTGTTAATGTCAAACTAAAAAATATGAAATAATTCATGAAAGAACACTTTTTAAGCTTAAAGGTAGTTCCGTCAATCGGGGAAAGTTTGCCCATTTTTTTTTTAAGTGTGCGCGCCAAACTGCGGTTACTGAAATGTCATTGCGTGCTCTGCAAATAATCAGCACTGTTAGTTGTAATGTTGACAAGAGTGAGGCATGAGTTTTTCCATTTAATGATAGCTTATCAGTGTGAAACTAATAAATTTGTAAAATAACTCTGAGCAAGCAATTTGACTACCTTAGTAACTTTGTTCCAGGAAGCGCATAGAGATAGCTGGTAAGCTTTTCAAATTATTTCTATTTGCATTACATATAATAACCCTTGAAGGGATATGATTGTATAATTTTTATACCTTAATTTTCATGTCATTGTTTTGATGGGCAATGTTATCCCATGATCCATAGGAAAATTGGAGTTATTTTGTCTACCTCTCACTAGATTTGTAGACTGACTCGAGCAGCGAGGAGGAGGCTGCCATTTTTACTCATGACCCAGCCAGTTCTGATGAAGACAGAACTATGGAAACGGAACAAAACATTCAAATTCCCGAAAAGCCCCTAAACGTGCAAGCAGGAGACTTTGTGTTTGTGAAATTGCTCGGGAAAAAAATTTCAAGCATTTCCTTGCAAAAATTTTAAACATTTGTTACGATGGTGACTTGGAAGTTTCCTATCTGAAAACCAAAGACAAAGGGAAGTCGTTCACATTTCCTGAAAAAGTGGATGAATCCAGCATTTCTCTGACCGACGTTGTTTTCAAAACTTCATCTCCAAGAAACGACGAGGCAAATTCTTTTTATGAAGATGATTTCTCAGATTTTTTTCAAACAGTATGAGTCATATTACCTACATATGTTCTCTTTTTTTTCTCGTTAGTATGCTAACAGTTATCTACTAAAATTTTATAACGGGAATCGAACAATTTAAGGAGTGTCTAGTATAAATATAATTTATAAAAATAATAAATAATAAATAAAATTTTTTCAACTGTTCTCATGTTTATTTCGGCTCATTTTACCGCTGGCAAAGGTAACATTGTCCAGAAGTGACTCTAAAGGCAGATTTCAATAGAAAACATCCGGTGGGCAAAGTTACCCCTGTTGTCTAGGTAACTTTGCCCACTGGGTTTTTGAATTATTACTGAAAGAGGAAGCAATGAAAATATATAAACCCCATAAATCAACTCTATAAACCCTTCACCAAACCTAGAAAATTTTTCTTCTCTCCAACTGATAGAGATGTACGCGGATATTTTACTAGAAATTTAAAATTGGGCAAAGTAAACCCAGTTGATGGTAACGGAAAAATACGTGTCTAACTTTTGAAGGATTGAAAAAAATATAGCACTTATTCATATAAATTTGAATAAGGTTGTTAACTCCTATTGCCGAAAAAAAAGAAGTTTACATGTTATATCTGTTCATATGACAATGGAATGATTAAAGTTTTCTATACCTTAAATAAAATAAAATAAGGAAGTTGCTATAATGACGCATTGTAGATACGTAAGATCTACTATTGATTAATTTATTTCACTATTTATAAAAAGCCAGTAAGACAACTTTTTTAAAATAAGAAATAAAATGTTTAGTTAAGCAAGTAAACACTCTCAACTTAGTAACAAGAGCAGTTTGTTGACTTTACAATATTTTTCTCAAAATAATTAAAGAAACTTTTCACACAACTAACACATATTTTTTCTAATTTAATTTCTCAGTTTACTTTATAATGAATCAAAACTGCTATATAGATTTTGAACTGTTAAAGTAAGTTATGAGCTAAAAGTTATTAATATTAAAGAAATCAAAAAGATGTCAAAAAACCATTGACATAAAAATTTTTAAAGATGCTATTTGGTTAAATAACCTCACTTTTGTGATTCCAGAAAGAAAGAGTAATAAATGTCTTCAAGAAAGGCAAATGGGAAATTGATACATAAGTAATTGACAAAATGATAACGTTTAATTATAATAAAATTGCTTAAAACTTTATAGGCACTCAGTTAAACCTAAAACTCAAATAGAAGTATTACTATTAGAAGTATTACTATATAGTAGATCCATATGTTAGATAACAGAAGAAAAAGATGAATATGGCATGTGATTGGTAGAAAAATTTGCTATCAAATCTAAATCTAAATTAAATTGTGATATTGCTATCTGTGCATCCTTTTAAAAGGAAATCGGGCATAAATTTTTTATATACTACAAAAAGCATTTATTGTTATTTATCTCTAGCTACCATTTCAGTCTTCAATTACAGATTAATCCTTTCATCATGAATTTTAAAGTTTTTGAAAAACAGTTTTCAGTAATATTTACAAACAAATGATATTGTGTAGTTAATACTATAGGAAATAAAAGTAATTCTTTGGTTTTGTAAATTTAGAAATACCCTTACTTTATAAAGTACCATCAAAAGAAAACACTAGTATTTTCCGGGACGATGACTTTGTTGACTGGTCTAAATATGTCTGAGATTATTCATTTTTGTTTGAATACATTTTTCAAATTAAATATATCATTCACTGGAACATATGATTATGCAGACTAAATTCTAGAAATCCATACAAACCATTAAAGGGCAGATCATTTCACCCATTGTCTCTAAAATGCGAAGAATTTTATCAATTAATAGTATTTTACGCGATGAGGTAGTGAATATTTTTTTGAGACGAGTCTTTACTACAGTACTGCCGGAACATCAAGACTAAATTAGAAATATCTACAATATAAAGAGGAGAACCAGACCTTACGTTCCAGCAACCAGCTATATAAGTAAAAAATTTCATACCCTTAACAAAACTTAATATTTAGAAGAATAGTTTCTTGGGAAAGCTCATTTAATACCAACCATTAACCATTAACACCTCCAAATACGACCATCAAATCGAAAATTGGTGCACAGTACTGAATGCTCCGTAGACATTTCATGTATTTATCTTAAATACAGTAGTTCTTTATATGAACTGTTGAAATTCTCGAAATTATTAAATAACTAATACTTTACTTCTTGTTTTTCCACAATAATTAAAGTTGAGCCCAGACGCATAAACGGGTCGGCTATATGAACTTTATTAACACATCACAAAAACTTCGTACAAACAGCACAGAGCAAGAACACAACGCTACTAACTCCCACAACGGAAGTATCTTAGAACATTTTACAAAACATAAAGACAGCGGTATCGTGCTGCCATTTACCGGACAAACAATCATAACATATTAAACAAATAAATAAATGAAAATACAGGAAGATACTCCCACCCTCAAGAATGTATTCTTGACACATCGGTAGGGGAGAGTATAACGAAGAATTTCGTTATATTCCTTTTAGGTTACTAAATTAACGTTAAATCTTAGTTAAATTAATTAAATACCTCAATTTCTAGTTTTCCTAATAGTCACTTGCTTACTTTAACTTGGTAAAAGTGTTTGAAAAAAATCACAGTTTAATTTTTTTGTTGGTCCCCCAAAGTGTGGGAATCTCGCTGGTTATCTTTAAGCTTAAGCTATTTTTGTGTTCTGGGAAAATAGCCCATTAAAATCAGTCCGTTTCTTTTGAAAATGCCCTGTGGATCTTTAGAATTGGATTCTTTTATGTATCGGCTAAGTTGCTAAAGAGCGGATATTTAGACTTCCGGCAGTACGCTGAAATTGCACTGTTATTGCTATTTAAAGCCGCCGTTAATTTAAAGCCGTTCATTAATTTAAATTTGTCGATCGACTGTCACCTTGTTAAACACCGACAGCCTTATACATCTGTTAAAAAGCTTCCGGGCACTTGCTAGCCGTGGGAATCTGGCCACGTGGGTAAGAGAAGACCCTTGCTAGTTCTCTCCTTCTGTCTTCCAATTAAAAATTGCGCCTCCTACGTCATTTGAAGGCTTGATCAATAGGGTGTTTGCACCATTCGCGCTCTTCGCCGTTGGGGTTTGTCTTGTTCCGTTTTTGGCGATAAATCGCTCTACCCTGTTCTACCGGCTGTTCGTACGGGAGGAGCAAAAAAACTCCGCCGATCCTGTACGCTGTCTCTCAGCTACTTTTCCCTACGTTTGTGTGGCTTGGCGATTTTTCTAGTGTTCCTGTAGCTCCTCTCCCCTGACTTCTCCTACTTCCTCGGTGGAAAAAAATTAGAGTTAGCCATATTTTTCTCCTGAGAGTAGGATCTCTTAAAAACTAGCTTTAAAAAGCTCCCGGGCAGACTTGGCTTTGCCATTTTCTGTCTTGGGAAGCTATGGGTAATTAATTTGTGTTAGCTCATCAAAATGTCTGAGTTTTAGACCTGAACGGTCATTTTTTTTAATTTTAAGCTAATGTAAGCTTCGAGCAATTTTTGTAAAGTTATATATAATAATCCTGACAGAATAATAAATATTTTTTAATTATATTTTTGAAATGCTTTGAAAGATTATTTTAGTTTACCAGCTTATTCAAGCCTCTTTTTTATGATAACATTACAAGTGCTTACCTGTATCTTTTTTTTACGATCAAAGCAAAGTTTGTACTATAATATCAGACGTTGACGTGCTAGTCTGAACTTGGGTTATCGCCGCCAACGTATCGTACTTTCATCTATACGACACCGTTCTACTGATTGATGTACGGAGGAATCATATTCTAGCACTTTTGAATTTTTTTTACTGGAAGACTCTTATTATCCTGCCGAACTGTCGGTCTCCTTCTTCCGTGGACGAAACTTTTGTCGTGCTGCAGTGTATCGTGCCGTGTGGAACTTTTGTCCGAAATTGTACTCCTCCAGATATCTTCGGGAAAATTCTTCATTATTCTACATTATAGACTGATGTCTCAGCAATATTGTTTCTTCGATAATGAGTGATCCCGTTTCTTCATTAAGACTTTCAGCTTCCATTTAGACTGATCAATGACTCCACCAATTTAGTCAACAGTACAGAAAATAAACTGTACAGGGAGAGTTTAACGATAGGCCTTTTAAAATAACCTTTAGAAGTTTTAAGGGTGACAACTCGCACCGTTCCATCTAAACCTGGATGAACTTCATTTACTCTGTCAAGAGGCCAACAGGATGGGGGTGTATTATCTTCCTTGAGCAACACCATGTCACCTACCTTTAAATTTGATTTGGTGATATGCCATTTGTTACGATTTTGAAGAGAGCTCAGATAGTCCTGATGCCACCTTTTCCAAAAGTTCATTTTCATTTTTTGAACAAGGTCCCAGCGAGAACGTAAGGACAGATATTGGGAGTCAACCTGCTCAGGAGGGGAAGTAATTACTTCACCTATTAAAAAATGGGAGGGAGTTTACACTTCTAAATTGTCTAATTCATCGTTGGTAGGAGACCATGGTCTTGAATTCAAAACTGCTTCAATCTGACAAAACAGAGTGGCAAATTCTTCGAAGGTTAACTTATGGTCACCAATTACTCTTTTCATATGGGACTTTACCGATTTGATACCCGATTCCCACAATCCCCCAAAATGAGGGCTTGCAGGAGATATCATATGCCCCTGAATAGCTTGTTGTGACAGAAACTAATAAATGTTCTCATCCCTGTTGATACCGGACACAATTTTACACAATTCAGACATTTTCCTTTTAGCACCACAAAAATTAGTGGCAGTATCACAATGAATGTGACGGGGGGACCCTCTGCGACAACTAAACCGCTTCAAGGCGGCAATAAAAGCCTCGGAGGTCAAATCACTGACGCATTCTAGATGAATCGCCTTTGTGCTAAAGCAAATGAATAAAGCAACATAACCTTTTATACTTTTAGCACCTCTACCCCGAAATTTCAACATATTAATAGGCCCAGCAAAGTCTACCCCACAGATCGAGAATGGTCTATTAGGCATGACACGTTGTCGCGGAAGATCTCCGATCAATTGATTATTGGATGCAAAACGATATCTATGACAAACAATACACTTATGAATATAACTCTTGATTAGTTTCCTAGCACCAACAATCCAGTAATTCTGCAATAAAATATTCAATAACAAGGTAAGATTAGCGTGCAAATAAATTATATGAAATTGTTTTATCAAATAATCACTAAGCCCATGTTTATCAGGCAAGATGACGGGATGCTTTGCATTAAAAGGGAGAGGTGAATGTCTCAATCCACCTCCCACCCGTAACAGATCATCTTGATCCATGAAAGGATGAAGATTTTTTAGTTTACTCTTCGTCCGTAAATCTCTATTATCTTTCATACATTTTAATTCTTCAGCAAAATACACACCTTGAACATACAAGATAATATTGTTTCAAGCTTGGATTCTCTCCATGGCATTAATAGGAGAAACCTTACCTTTTGAATCAGTTGCTTTACCTGACTCGATCGTTCGCCTCTTACAACGGGTGATGAAGCGAACACAATAAGCTAAAACACTAACAATCTTAGTTAGTGTAGAACAATCATCAAATAATATTTCAATTACATTATCCAGTTTTACATTAGAAATATTTGCAGAAAATATAGAATTTTTCTTCTTTTCAATCATAACCTTAGAGTCACTAGAAAAGTCAGTCATTTGTGTCTGTACGGGCCAATTTTCTAGACTCATTGACAACCAGTCAGGCCCATGCCACCAAAGGTTGCAGTCTGGTAGAGCTTTAGGTGAAACCCCTCTAGAGGCTATGTCAGCTGGGTTTTGTTTCTATGGAACGTGCCGCCAGCGTTCAGAGGGCACTAGTTCAATAATTCCGGCTGTTCTGTTGGCCACGAAGGTTTTCCACTTCCTAGGGGGAGAAGACAACCATGTCAAAACCACTCGTGAATCTGTCCAGGCGTGGAAAGTGATGGTATAATCTTTTAGAATATGTGAAATCGTAGAGACGAGTTTAGCCAACAGCCGAGCACCGTTCAGCTCCAGACGAGGAATTGAAATTGGCTTTAGTGGAGCAACTTTAGTTTTTGCTGCAAGGATGGTCACCTTGGAATCACCATCAATAGCCTTTTGTACTGCGTACAGCACCGCAGCATAGGCCAACTCTGAAGCGTCTGCAAATCCATGGATAACTATCCATGGATTTGCAGACGCTAGAAATATTTGCAGAAAATATAGAATTTTTCTTCTTTTCAATCATAACCTTAGAGTCACTAGAAAAGTCAGTCATTTGTGTCTCTACGGGCCAATTTTCTCTACCAGACTGCAACCTTTGGTGGCATGGGCCTGACTGGTTGTCAATGAGTCTAGAAAATTGGCCCGTAGAGACACAAATAACTGACTCTTCTAGTTATCTCTAAGCCTCTAGTGTGGATCCATCTGGGAATTTTGATTACGGAGAGGCAATCGAACTCTCTCTGTAAATTCTTCCACCTTTCTTCGAAATTTGCCGGAAGGGGACTGTCCCATCCCAACTTTAACAACCAAAGTTTTTGGTAGAAGATTTTGATTGAAATGGTGCATGGAGACAATAATCCTAGTGGGTCGAACAGCCTAGCAGATTGAGCCAAGAACTTCCGTTTAGTAATTTCGTTCTCGAAGTAAAAATTGACTTTAAAAATAAACGAATCAGAATTAGGATTCCAACATAATCCTAAAACCTTGGATTGCTCACCGTCCTTCAATTCGAACACTTCATTGACATTATGAGTTTTAATCACATTCAAGAGCTCCTTTGAATTAGACTGCCATTTTCTTAAATGAAAACCTCTATTTTCCAAAAGAAAATAATTTCTTGGCATACCCTAGCAGCTTCAATTTCGTTACGTGCACCTCCAAAGAGGTCATCCATATAAAAGGAATTTTCAATGAGAGAAGAAGCCTCAGGATAAACAGGACGAGCGTCATTCGCAATTTGCTTTAAACGTCGGGTTGCAAGAAAAGACGTACATTTTAGGCCATATGTGACAGTTTGCAGCTTATACTCTTGAATGGGATCGGATTTATTGTATCTCCACAGAATTCGTTGAAAAGCTTGATCAGAAGTAGACATTAATATCTGGCGATACATTTTCTCCACATCGCAACAAAATGCTATCGGGGAAAGCCTGAACTTCAATAAAGTCTCAAATAAATCGGGTTGTTGTTTAGCACCTGCACCTAGTGCATCGTTTAAAGAATTGCAGTTGCTAGTTCTACAACTTGCGTCAAAAGCCACCCTTAACTCAGTAGTGGTACTACTGGGCTTTAAGATGGCGTGGTGAGGTAAGAAATATTTTTCATTAACGGCTAATTCTGAAGAGACATCCTCCGAAACCTTCATATATCCTACCTCTTCATATTCTTTCATAAAGAATTTATACTGTTCCTCTAAATCCGGATTTCCATTAAATTTTCTTTCCATACTCTGGAAACGAGACAATGCAACTTGATAAGAATTTCCCCATTCAACTTCTGATTTAAAAAAGGGAAGTTTCACGACGAACCGTCCTTTTTTTATCGATTTCATAATTTTCACTAAAGTACTTTTCACAGAAACCTTCTTTTTCACTTAAAATTTCGTCTTTTATTTTAAGAACCTCTTCAGTTTCCCAGAATCGTTTTAAAACTTCATCAACGTCAATATTAGCATGAATACCAACTAGGGCGTTCTTTTTCAAGCTGTTTAAAGGAATCCTGCCCACTACAACCCAACCAAACAGTGTATTCTGGACGATAAGAGAATTTTCGGAACCCGTAATTTGCCCGGCTTTCATAACTTCAAAGAAATAATCTACACCAATTATTATCTCTACACTTTTCGCGTCAGCGAATTTGGGATCGGCTAATTCAATGGATTTTAAATATTCTAAATCATTAGTATTTACACAATTACTCGACAAATTTGAAGTTAATTTATTCAAAACGAAAGCTTCAATCACGAGCATACTGTTAGGATTATGCCTGGACTCCAGAGATAACGTTACACTACCTCTTGTCTTGCCAGCAGAGGAATTAGCAATTCCACAAACTGAAAAGAGGGCATCCTCTCTTTTTAGATTTAATTTGTTAGCACAAGCTTCAGAAATGAACGAACATTGACTCACACTATATAATAGAATTGTACAATCCACCTTTCTTCCTTGTGCATCATTCACTGAAGCAATTGCAGTTGACAGCAAACCAACAAATTTTTCCTTAGCTGCGTTCAAAGCGATGTTAGTATTGACTTGCAGTTCTGGACTATGCGTTTCATTTTTAAGACTCGTTGTATGGGAATCGAAAGCGAATTCGTGTAAACTAGTATGGTGGGATGATTTATTACATACTTCACAAATAGATTTAGAAAAGCAGTTTTTAATTTGATGCGAGCCTTTCAGGCATCGATAACACAAGGCATTGATTCGTATGAATTCTTTTCGAACAGAGATTGGCATAGCATTAAATTTATGACACTTCGAAATGCTATGCATTCCAGAACATTTTAAACATTTACTCGAATAATTAGATTTAACATTAGTTACGTTGTTAGTCACTTTCGTTTTTACTATGCTATGAGAAATCGAAACATCTAAATAAGAACATCGGTTGTTTAAGAATTCTAAAAAGTATTCAAATGTGGGAAATTCTATTTCTGTCGTTTCTTGAGCACATAATTTTCGGGTTTCGGAATCTACCTTGTCTAACAAAAGGTGTATTAACCACAAATCTCTTGAATTAGCTCCTTCATGCAATGCCTTTAAACCCCGAATTACTTCATCCTCAACGTCAGCAAGTTTTCTTAACCCGAGAGTAGTCGCGCCTTTTCTTAGAACGCCAGTAGCCGCGTTCGGTCCATTTGCCGCCCGCTACCAGTTGGTCGAAAACAGAGTTGAAATTTGTTGGTGTTACGAGATGATCGGAAACGGAGAACATAGAGAAAAAATTATTGATTGAATTTGCAAAGATAAATATTACAGCAATTACTATACATTTAATTTAAATATATATTCAGTTGACATTTGCATAAGTATTTTTAATATTTTATTTACAAAATAATTTTAACTAATAAAAATTAATAAATAATTTGACTGAATTTATAAAGATATAGTGAATTACTAATTAGTATAAATTTTCAATTATAAATTTGAAATCGTCCTGAAATAAATCATTTTGAAGGACATAACCGCAGTAAAAGATACAATTTACATCATTGATTCATTTAATTAAAATAAATATTCAATTGTATGTTTGAAAGCATGCTTATTTCAGTTAATGTTTAAGTAATTATATTTCTTAAAACAATAAAAACAGGATGAAAATTTCTCGGAAATTATAAATATACAGCAACAATTTATTTTGAATGAATTGCCACTTGTAGATCAAAAAGCATTATTTCGGAAAAATATTTTGCAAAACTGAACACAAGCAAAGTTAATACCCCGGAAACAAACAGTCATTGAATTTGTAAAAAAAAGAATTTTCCTGAGGCGTTGTTAAATAAATGTGTATTTTAATTTACAGTAAAAATTTTAAAAATAGATAAATTTATAAAAATACTTACCCGATTCTTCTAACTATAGTATAAACATTAGTTGTATTATCCAAAAAAGAAAAATATTTTTATATTCATAACTTCTAATCTACATTAGGAAATTCGCATTGTTTTGCACATTCTACACACAAATTAAACGTATGTTCTTTGCAGATATACAGACTACATTGTTCACAAAATTGTTTTGTTTTTCGATTTTTCTTTGTTGTGCAAAAACTGCACCTTTCAGTTTTTGGAGATCGAAGAAATTTTTTGGGGGGTTCACCACAAAATTCTCTGATCTTTCTTTTCAACGGGTTTGGCAATGTTATTATCTGTTTTCTTTCATTTATATGCTCTCTTAACAAATCTAAAGCCAGTTCTTTCAAAAAATAGCGACGAACTACCTTTTTTCCAGTATTTTTTTAAAAAATAATTTGTGAATTTATTCCCGCAATATTCATCAATGAAAAAAACACAGTAAGCGGCCACCTATTACTTTTCCTTGCGACAGAATAGGAACCTTTCATTTCATCAACTACATCAACGCCTCCTTTTGTAACATTATAATCATTTATAATATCTGGCTTCATTTGCTGTGATTCTTCTATCGCAGTGTCGTGATGCATTGAAGAAATGAGTAATACGGAAGCATTTTTCTTGGGTACATAAGACACTAATGTTATGTCTCCGTAAAATCCAAATGTGCTTGACAGAACTTTTCGACTTTTTGACGGCAGAAATTCTTTGGGGATTTCTTTTTTATTTTTTCTTAATGTCCCAATCATTGTAAGATTGTTATCCTCTAAAAGTGATTTTGCTAAAGGAATTGATGTGAACCAATTGTCCATTGTCACATTTCTTCCGGTGCCTGATATATGCGCAATTAGACGTTTCACAACGTCATATGGAGAATTGCTCAAAAGAAAGGGTCCATTTGGTTGCTGACCAGCATAAATTTCTAATTTGCTAACATAAAAGTTTATAGCATCAACCATTGCATATATTTTGATGCCATTTTTAGCTGGTTTCGATTTCATGTATACACGAAATGAACAGCGACCACGAAATTGTTCCAGCATTTCATCAATAGTGACGTATTCACTCAAAGTGAAGTGCTTTTCGAAAGCGTCATTTATTTCGGAAAATATTTCCCTGATGGGGGCTAACCTATCTAATGCACGCCTTTCTTTTCTGCTGTTCATATCGTCAAACCGTAAACATTTCAATAAAAATCGAAATCTCCGTAAAGGCATTGTTGATAGGAAAACATCGACACCTGTGCCATCATCGCTCCATAAATCTGTTAAATTTTGATGGGATAACTTCATAACCCCAGCAATATAAAGAAGTCCTAATACTGCTTTTAGTTCTGTTAGGCAGGTTAATTTACAGTCTCTTTCTCTCGAATAATTAGGCTGTTGACATTTTATATAAATATTTGTATAATTAACAATTTTCTCTAAAATGTTATCATTGAAAAATAGTTTCCAGGCATCTAAAACTGTCTTTGCATCTTTTGCACTGTTACGAACTCCTGGTGTTTGAAAAACTATGTTGTGTTGTCTCCGTCGCACATTTGATCTAGAAGAATTCTTTTCCCATTTGGTAAGATTATCTTTACCAATAAAAAATTCGGACGACGATATCACACATCCATTTTCTCCTACTTCATTATATGATTCTTCAATATCAGTTTCCTCATCCTCGTTTATATCTAAGGAATTTTCTTCCTCTGATGAACTGACTTCATCACTAATAGAATCCTCTTCTAAATTATCAAACAGTTCTAATGCTTCCTGAACCGTTAAAAATTTTTTACAAGACATACTAAAAATAGTTAAATGGTCTTTTAGCAAAAGAGCAGAAAGAAAGACAGACTAAAGTCTACTGATCAAACTACGCTTACTGAGAATCCACGATTCAAAGAATCAAACTTCCCTCCCAAGGAATTCGCGGAATGGGAAGGGGGAAAAATGAGCGACGCAGCTGCTCGCACCGCGGTCTTTCAGACCGATAAGAAGTTTATAATGCAGTAAAATTCTGAGAAAACATAGGAATGCCTTGCAATTTTAGGACACAATAGAGCTGACAGTCAAGGTCAGCTACGCGGAGTTTCTCCATTGTACCTTTAAGGGGAGATGGGTTACAGAAAGATAACTGATTTCGGCGGCAAATAGACCAACGCGCGACTACTCCCGGGTTAATTTCGCGCCATTCGGCTCGGAAAGCTTATTTTGTTCCAGAAAGGTATTGATTAAAGCGGTAGAGATATGCTTTTTATTATCATAGCGTTTCTCTATTTTTTCCCAAGCTTCATCGTAACTGGTCTCAGACACCGGTAGGTGCTTGATTAAATCAGCGGCTGATCCCGAAAGTAAACCTTTTAAATACTGGAACTTATGTATTGTTGATAACGAATCGTTATCATGCATTGTAAATTTAAATAAATCTTTAAAATTCAACCAATCTAAATAATTTCCTGTAAAGGATGGAATTGTAATTTTGGGTAACTTAACAGCTCCGTTTCCGTTATTCACATCACTTCGAACAACATTCGAATTATTTTGCCGACTTTCGGCCAATGAAGCCATCGCTTCTATCTTTGTACGAATTATAACTTTAATTTCTAAATATACATCTTCTATTTCAGAAAATTCAGATTGTTCTACTGGAAGTAATAAATCTAATTTGGAAAACTGATCAAATGCTACTTCCAGACGTTCTAAACGTACAGTTAAATCCGGTACATCAAACTGTTCTTTAGATTCTAAATAGAGTTTTAACTTCGTTAAAGAAGCCTTTTTCTGGCCTCTGGCCCTGATTATCTCTGCATTTTCTATTACGGAACTTATGAATACAAATCAAAAACTTTTTTACAACTTAAGAACAAAACAAAGCATTTCCACTTATCTCAACAGTGGAATCAAAACATCTTCGCCGCGTGCCTCCAAATGTTTTTCCACAATAATTAAAGTCGAGCCCAGACGCACAAACGGGTCGGCTATATGAACTTTATTAACACATCACAAAGAACTTCGTACAAACAGCACAGAGCCAGAACACAACGCTACTAACTCCCACAACGGAAGTATCTTAGAACATTTTACAAAACATAAAGACAGCGGTATCGTGCTGCCATCTACCGGACAAATAATCATAACATATTAAACAAATGAATAAATGAAAATACAGGAACACTTCTCATTTATAAGTTCATATGTTTTAATAGTGGAGCGCGGTGGCCCGGTTGGCAAAGGCGTCGACCCAGTGATCTAAATGTCTTTGGTGCAATGCTGGTCGCTGCAAATCCACCACCGTGTTCACTAATGGTGGCCGGGGCACTTAAAATAGGTCGTGGCTACAATGTCCTCCAAGTTCTCAAATTTACCTCTGGAGGTGCGGAGTCAAGTGTTCCGGTCTCGTCACTTGACTCGGTTCAAAATTGCAGGACCGATGTTCTTCGAGGTCAAGTCAGACTTCAACCCTAGTGGTACCTCACTTTAAAGTGAAGCTGCTTACTACCTTTCACCGAGGACCTCGGTGCTTTGGACTTGGTGTAGGCTTTCCTACTCCAAGGGGATTGGAAACAACAACTGTTTAAATATCATCCTGGACACATTAAACCGAGATATTTTCATTGAAAAGAGAGTGATTGGATAAAATAATTTGAAAACGTATTTGAATTAAATGCAGGTAAATGGTAAAAAAACTGTACTACTAGTTCAATGCTCTCAATTCACAGCAAAATCATAAACTCAAATCCAATGAGTATTAAAAATAAAAGACTTTCACGACAAGTGTATTAACATTTCTCAATAATCTGCTTTATTTTATAGAAGGTTATTTCACAGTATGTAACAAATAATATATGTAAAACTATGCATCTTTTATTTTGTATGATTACTGAGTCTACGATTATACATAAAAAAAGTTTGGTGCCATTTTGTGGATAAAAAAAAGCTGAATTATACATTTTCTAAGCAAATTTAAAGTATAAAAATAGGACATGAAATACGAGAATATTGCAGGTTTACAAACTCTTATAGGTGTATTCAAAAATATAAAACTTCTGAAATCGATATAATGTTTTCACTAGTTGAATAAGAGAAGTAATATTTTTATATATACGGTGTTTCTTTTAATATCATTTGAATAAATCATGATAAATTGAATTAACAATAATGAAATTAAAATTTCAGTTTGTCAATTAAAATATGGTTTAACCTGGTGGTAAAAAAATTATATAATCAGTTGATATATATTTCAAGATACATCTTTACTATCTTTTGAAAGAAATCGAAGAATAAATTCTAATAAAAAATTCTTGTTTTGTTCGAAATAAAAAAAAACAAGATAGCAGAAATTGATGGCAAGAATATCCAATTCTTAGTGATATCGCCAGTGTTTTATGAGCGTGTTCTTAGCATCTAATCCTAGCACATTTTATCTCAATAGGCTTTAATACGAATGAAGAATATAAACTATTATCTAGACATTAGAATTGCTAATAAGGAGTTTTCTTTCATACTCAATTTATTGTGTTTTCATCCCACATTTAATTTTATCCTGATTTTATATATATAAAGATTATTACTTTGAAAAAAAATTTTCTTTAAATTTTATTTTTATGTTTTGTTCTAGAAGCAGTTTCAAAATATCTTTATCTAGGTTTTCGATTTTAGTAGTTTACAAGTTTCAAACAAAGACTCTCTTAACGTCAGAAAAAAGGGATGTATTGCCATGTATGATTGCAATTGTGAGTTAAAAAAATCAGATCTCACCGTAAACCAGTGGGTTTACCACTCGAGTTTCAAAAGATTACCTCAGCACTCCAAACAAACCAGCCATATCACACGGGTAGTCAAAGGTTTAGAGCAGGGGTGGGCATTAAGTCGATCGCGATCGACCGGTGGACCACCAAGACATTTTGGGGTGACCGCCTACTAAGACCAAAGACGCGCATACTAAAATAACATATTTATGGAACACCGACGCTATTTGCTTTAAACGCGGTTTTAAAAGAGCAAGTTTATTTTCTTCTAGTTATGTAGGTAAGTACATATTCCGTATTTATTATTAAGTTATAATAAATATTGTAGACCGTTTTTTTAGCTCACCACACCTACGTCACTGGATGGACCGCAACACCTTGAAAAAATTAGAAGTAGCCCGTACCCAAGAAAAGTCTGCCCACCCCTAGTTTAGAGCATCTACGGGTAGATTAAAAGTTCCGTTGTTTGGATCCTGGCCTTTGTAGTTGAACGTTATACCAGCGCTTATTGCACGACAGTACGCATACGGACAGTTATACAGAATATGATAAATCATAGAGAAAATTTGACAATTGTTTAGAAATAAATAAATGTAAAATAAATATGTAATACAAAGATCTTGGGTTGCTGGACTAGATAGAAAAGGGGGAAAATACGGTAGAAAAACAATTAAAAATATTACTTTACATTGAGTCTAGCTAAATGCTGAAATCATCCATCCGCAAACTGGTTGGTCATTTAGAAACGCTACGGTCATCTTTTTGCTACCCGGGGGTCTAATTACACCTGGACCTACTGCTTAAAGTCGATTCCGAACGGCTACAAACATCCATGCCTACATTGGGACTCGAACCCGCAGATTGGATCATCCGCACATCGAAATGCAGAAGACTGAGCTTAGGCATGGCAGTTGGCTGTTATATGGTTCTGTTAACAGATGAAAGAATTATTTAAAGTATCACTTTTAAGTATGTAAATTTTAAAATCTAAACAGAGAGCATAACTGGATTAAGCTTTTCATTTAAAGATGGGTAAATAATTACACACGCATTTTGTGTGACTTTTCATGCATAGCACGAGCAACCTAATAAACGAATCATAATAAATGCAATTATTAGTATGCAAATAAAAATAATTACTTTATTTCGGAATAAACAGACTAAGAGACGTTTCCTATGATATGACTATCTAATGTAATTATGATAGGATACTACAAGAAGGCACACACACATTACACTTTATTTCATCCACTTGGATTGATTAACCTAATGCAAACTTATTAAATCTGCTCATATCAGGAATAAATAAACTTATTATTAGATATATGATGTATAACCAATAAAACTCTTATTTTTTGTCAATACAGTTACTTCGAAAATATAATTAAAAGGAATTGGCTCTATGTATACTGAAAATTCGAAGATCAAATTAACTGAATAATAAACAAACTATCTTGCTGTTTGTTCATTCCTTTCATATAAATTAACAAAAGGATGAAAACGTCTAATTTTATTAAGATACATTAGTTAAATATGCCATACGATGTGTACGCTTGCTTTGATTTACCTGTGATAAAAATACAGCTCCCGTTCCATGCAAAAATTATCCTGGGGAAAAAATCTTCATTCTCGAGAATATCGAAATTAAACTAAAAGTTCATACTTCGGTTCTTTTCCCCGGTTCTTCGTACGCTAAATGAAAAACGAATTCTTAAAATTTCTCCAAGACGTGTGCTATTTTCTTCAAATGTATGTATGCATGTGAGCTTTCAGTCAATTTTTATTTCAGACCTGTAATTTAGCTGTATCAAACTTTTCTTGAATTCTGACACAATTTCTGCAGGGAAATAACCTACTTCCTTTTTTCAGTCCAGCACTCAAATGATTACTCAAATGATTTTCTTGTATCCTTAATCTCAATTTTATACTGAAGAATAAAAATCTATCTGCATTAATTTACAGCAATATTCTTTAGATTTTAATAAAATTCTTATACAGGAGTTATAAAGAATAACTAAGTGTAGTAGCCATTTCGGCCTATATGTCTATTATGAAGGTATTCGGTTTTAATTTTCCCTTTTTTCATTAAAAAAGACTAAAATGCCAAAATACCACGAAGCCTAATACATATTTTTCTCTAGGAGAAATATCTTTCGTGAAGACGATAACATAGCATGCTGAACAATAGATTTCTAAGAGCATTTTTACTCTTTGCTAAACAAATGATTTTTTGCGCATAAATCTTTTCTTCTAAGTACGAATCAACCAGTCAAAATGCATGTATTTTGTTATCCCTGTTGTGATTCGGAATTGCAGGAGAAAAATTACCAAAGAAAAGTTTTCACATGTTTCTTCCATCCTCAACCGAGTAACAACTCATCATGATGAGAGCTCCGTACATAAACATTATTCAAGTTATAAAAACTATTAATTAATTTTAAAACATGATATAATCAGACACTAATGTTTGGGCATTTTATATAGGAATATTGAGTCATAAATATTTAATGAAATTATCCATGAAAGTATTCGTCGGAGAAATTAACAGTGGATTCAACTAAATTTTTCAAAGTTTAAATTTATATAATTTTTTTCTGTTAAGATGAACAAAATAAAAGGATAGTTCTTGTGTAATTGTTTTATTACTTTGCAGTTTTAGGACATAAATAATCATCTAATATAAAACAAATACACTGCTGGTCATTAAAATTCAACATCATGAAGGAGGGATGGCACAAACGTCAAATTCGCATGAAAGGAAGATGTTGGGATATGCAAATAATTAGCCTTTAAGCGCAATCTAACGACACAGAAGGGAGAAACGGCATCTCAAACTCTGTATAAAAGGAAAGCTACGCAGCGGATTTCTCATTTGAAAATCGCATTGGAATGCTGTTTGTTTGTGAGAAGATCATGTCTCGTATAAGAAGTAGAAACGGCTACCAGCACTTGTCGGAATTCTCTACTCGCATTAGGCTTCGTTCACACGATACGGTTGCGGTTTTATGATAGTCTCGGTTTTATCGTTTCGTTTGCAGTAAACAGTGTATTTTGTTTTGTGAGTTCTCACGTTGCGGTCGAAAACCGCAAACGCAAGAACAACCGAATCGGTAGCAGATGTCGTTCGATTTTGTCTACCGAAACCGGATGCCGCACCGCCGTTTCTGATTCCATTGGCGTATAGAATTGAGAGGGGGAGTACACACGATTCGGGTATTTTGAAGGAAACGTACATCAGTTCCGATCTAGCTACTGAAGTGATTGTTTGAAGTGATTTTTTTAGTTGCTTTTTACAGTTTTTTACAGTGGATTTTTTTTTTTACAAATGGAGAAAATCGACACAGAAATTTTAATTTCTTTGGTTGAAGAAAGACCGACCATTGGGACAAAACATAAGAATGTTTTACTTTAAATGACGCTTTAAACGACGTTTAAATCATGTTTATATCTTAATTAGAACAGGAGATATTATTATTATTATTATTTGCACCATTCTAATAGCAGCCAATCTTTGTTTAAACCTGTAAATACGTTTTCTGCATGATGGGTTTTTTCACCATTTCTCATCTTTAAATTGTTATAAGTCAAGAACTGTTAAAGATAAATGGTTCAAACTTGGAACATGTTTTTTATTTTACTTTAATTTTGATTCAACAAATTTGAAAGCTATATTTACTTTTAAAAATATGATTTTTTTAAAAATAAGTTACATATTTTTTTTAAATTTCTCTAAATATTTTTAAGTTTTTCAAAAATTAATATTTTAAAAAACGCTGAATTGAAATTAAAACATATTTCTGTTTAATAAAATAAAAAAAATTGAAATTCGAAAGATAATATTTCGAGTTATAACGATTTTAAATTACACGATTTTTTCTTTAAATTTTAAATTTAAACATTTTAAAAAACTTTATGACAAGTTTTGTGATGCGATTTTGTTTGCAAATTATATGGTTAACCATTACAAAAAATTCAAAGTTTTAACTCAATAAATGTATGTATCTTCATTCGGAAGTAGTTGAAAAATTTCGATTAATCTCTTCTTAATTCAATCAAAAGGGTTTGAAAAGATCCCAGACAATATCTGGCCCTAAAAATAGGATGTACCCAATGCATTCTAAAATTTTTTTTAATGTTGTTTCGACGACGACGATACCAGTATATTACAAGAAAGGTATTTACGCCCATCCTGCAAAGTGAACTACACTGCAATGATTGCAAAGCACGGGAAAATCGTAAGCGGTGAAAGAAAAACCGAATCGTGTGAACACAGCTTTCGGTTGACACCGAAACGATCATAAAAACGCAACCGTATCGTGTGAACGAAGCTTAAGGGCCTGTCCACATAAGAGTCCGTCGCGTTGCGTTAAGGAAAAGATGACGTTGGGGACGAAAATAAACCAATCATAGGCCTCCAAATGATTAGCAATGAAATTTTTAACGCCTATGATTGGTTTATTTTCGTCTCAACGTCATCTTTTCCTTAACGCAACGCAACGGACTCCTATGTGAACAGGCCCTTAGTCGGAATCCAACGACTGTCATGCGAATATGGAATCGATGGGTTCAGGAGGGTCATACTGAACGCCATGCCGAATCTCAATGGCAAATCCCACCCCTAACGCCCAAGAGTACAGATATGTGGTCAGGCCGGCCTTGCAGTATCGTGCAGCCACATCATTGACCTTGAGTCAGGAAACGGACTTGTTTGCACCAAGACAAGTATCCGCACGGACAGTGCGACGACGTCTAGAGTAGCGACGCACAGTGGAGTATTTGTAGCAAAACCCGGACCAAAATTATTTTTCATGTGTTTTAAAGTTAAAACCATTGCTTTTGACTTTTAATGTACTTTGTAATAGTAAATACTCCCTTTTTTGTAAAAAAATTAAATAAAAAAAATTAAAATTAAAAATTCTTAAATTTTAAAATTTTAAAATTAAATTTTTTTATAAAATTAGCTTTATAAATCAATCTTTATCATATATATTTATTTATTTTTTCATTTAATAGTTACCAAAGTTTAGTAACTATAGGGATCTTAGTTCTCTAGTGACTTTCTGACCTTCGTCATCTTCTTCAAACTCTTCTTCTTCGTCACTCTTATTTCTTAAAACTTTTTTTTTGTCTCAAAGGCTTAAGAAGAAATAAAGGTTTATATGTTAACAAGAATGATACAGATTACATCTATAGTTGTAAGTCATTTTCAAATCATAACCGTCAAGAAATTATCATGAAAATAAAAAAGGGTTCTTTATAAAAAACAATTCTATATAAAAATGACAGCTGTTTGAGGAACATTTGTTCTTTGAAATAGATTCTCAATACTATAACCATGACGATTATAATTGAAATTAGGTCCGACAAGCCCCGACACACCTTCATAAAGCTTTAAGAAACTTAAATTACGGCTAAATGGATTTAAAAAGAACATTTTTCAAGTTTAAATTTTTTTTTAATATGTTAATAATAAAACTATGTAAATAATTAATATATATTTTAAAACAAAGCTTTTACCTTTTTTAACACGTAAACCTGATTTAATTTTAAAACATTAATTCTTAGTGCCACAAAAATATAGATTTAAGCTAACAACAGAGCTGAAACGCAATGAAATGATACGTCCATTCGCAAAGAAATCTGTTCTTCAACTGAGGCTAGAAACTGCTGAGTGTTACTTATGCTGCTGGAAATGATGTGATTCACTCAGCAGTTTGTTAGAAATGATAAAATGCACTTTTTACAATTATTGCACAATTTTTAATTTTTACACTTTTGGTCAGGTTTTTGCTTCAAATACTCCACTGTGCGACGGCTAAAGCCAGACAAAACTGGATAAAGGGGTGGCATCACGTCGTCTTTTCAGATGAGTTCCGGTTCTGCGTACAGCATCATGATGGACGTATCCGTGTCTTGAGGCACCGAGGAGAACGCACGTGGCCTGCTTGCATTCGATATCGTCGTACGGGCCCTGCATCTTGTGTGATTCATACGGACAGCCATTGGGTACACGACACGAACACCTCTTGTTCGCGTCGACGGTAATCAGAACATCGAGCGTTGCGTTTCTCAAATCTTGAGGCTGGTGGCTGTGCCTTTTCTTCGAAGCCTCGGAGATGTCATCTTTCAACAAGATAACGCAATACCGCATATTACCCGTCGTATACTGACCTACCTCCACACAGAGTGTGTTGGACTGTTGCCCTGGCCAGCACGTTGTCCAGATCTCTCACCCTCAGAAAATATCTGCCCACGGGCTGCCGAGAGACTGGACCGCCAACGCTTTCCAGCCACTACGATTGATGAAGTGTGGCATAGATTTGAATCTGCATGGAATGACTTGCCCGTATCTGTCATCCAAGCCCAGTTCGACTCGATTCTTAACCTTGTTAGAGCCGTTTTAGCTGCCAGATGCAGCATCTGTGTGCAGGGCCGCCCAGAGGGGGGGGGGGGCAACTGGGACACTTTGCCTCAGTCCCCCAACTTCCGGAGGGGCCCCCCCAAAAAAAATTATTTATTAGATTTCCTCTGAAACAAAATTCTGAAACTTGTACCATACTTCAAAATTCAAAATAATCTCCTGAAAAAAGGGAACCCTCCAAAAATAAAAAAATAAAAGTATTCGATTAATCAGATTTCTCTTACTACAAAATAGTCTTCTGAAAAATAGCCTTGGGGCCCCCATCAGAAGTTTTCCCCAGACCCCATAAAGTCTCTGGGCGTCCCTGTCTGTGTATACTAATTTTGGACCCTGTATATCCCTAAATTGTCGAGAAATTTAATCATGTTTTCATCTTACTATGCTGTATACGTACAATAAGTTTTTTTTCTAATGCGGAGGCACTTGTCGCTAGACATTCGCCTGTAATTCACTGCAGTTATGCTGGTCATTTTATTATGGTTGCACCATATAGGTGGACCAGCATTACCCCCTATGAAGGGATGACACAAACGGAGGTATTTTAGTGGCGTTTCGGCTGGATTCTATCTGAACACACTCAGCACCGAAAGCCAGCGCGCTGTACCACGAGGCCTCCTCGGCCCACGTACAATAAGTAAAATTTTGTTATTTACTCTTCTTCCTGGTGTTGCAATTTTAAGGGCTAGCAGTGTAATAAAGGAAAGGCAGAACCGCTGAACCGAAGAGTGCAATGGGGAAAGCTATCGAAAGTAAAGATAACGGTAATTTTAAATTACATGAATTATATGAATTATATGAATAATATCCAATATCTTTGATGTATGAAGCAGCAAACTTTTAAGTATTTTTAGCTGCAGAGAATTCCTGACAATATTAAAAGGATTTATCATTTCTTGCTGTTAAACCTTGAAATGCGTCAGAGTACATCAGTGCTTTCTATAAGCATAAATGGTTATATTTAGAATAAAATAGTTATAAATATAGCAAAATTTATAAACAAATGTTTAACATTTCAGTGCAGAATATGTATATATATATATATATATATATATATATATATATATATATATTCAGTGCTGTTTTGTCAGTTTAAATTCTAAGTGGTATTTAATTATCATTTGCTAGTACATGTAATTAATTATGTCTTTATAAAATGAATAAATTAAGAAAAATCTTTATACACTTATTTTAAATATAAATCTATTCCAACAAGCTCAGAAGAGATGTTTTTAAATTTTGTATTACGCCTAATTAATGAAATAATTTTTAATTCTTAATACTTCAGCTGTTTTTCCAACAAAATGTTGAAACACGTATAAATAAAGCTTAATATCGATATGTAAAAAGTAAGTAGAACTAATTTTTGCATGAATTGAAAGAAAATGACAAATAAATAACTTTATAACTCTTAACGGCTTTCAAACCTTATCAGTGCTTTAATGTTCTCGTTAAAATAACTGTCGAAAATTTCTAAAAGTGATCTGCAGTTCAGTTTTTCTTTCATTCCAAGAAATAACAAACCTTATTCATCAGATCTTTCCCAAACACTGCAGGGGAAATTGCCGTAAGTACTAATCCAAAGATTTATAATGGATAAATTGCTCCTTTCCATGTACTTCAAAGCACGTCAAAGAATGCAATAGTATTTACGGATATAATCTTCGTTACCTAGGGCTAAAGAGAATCTAAAGGAAGGGAATATATTTCGAAGAAAAAGTAACTTGGAAGCTACAGTTTCTGAATACAAGCTACAGTTTCTGAATACAAGCTACAGTTTCTGAATATTTCACGTTCAAGTTTAATATATCTTCTTTATATGATGTCATTTTTTTCGTTTTCGTAAAATGTAGTTTCACGAAAATTTCTTTTAATTATTTAATTAGTTAATATTGGTGATTTTACTCCCTATCCAACTTGTTATTTTAAAATGAGAAAATTTCTTAGGTATTTTCTTGGTGTATTATGTTAGAGATGTATAAAAAAGTTTACTCTTTGGGAATAACACTTCAAATGTATGATATAGCCAGTCTCTCAGTGCTGTTATTCTCTTATATTTATTAATATGCTACTCAAATACATACGATAATTTTCCTTAAAAAGTATAGAGGAAGATGAAGTTTTTGCTTAGGAGATACTTGCAGACTTATAGAGTAATTATATTGTTATTTTTTTTTTCAAATAAGTTTTTTTTGAATGCCCTTTCCAATCGGCATTTTCGGCAAAATGTCTTTGTCAAAACATCCCACGGCCTTAAACTTTGTTTTGTAGTCGAAGACAGGAACAGAGTAGATTCATTAGAGATTATGATGCAACTAGTGCCCGATCTAACAAAGTCAAAGAACTGAATTAGGGATGCGACATCGATGTCGATGTTTTCAAAACATCTATGGTTTCAAAAAATTTCGATGTTCTAAACATCGATTTATAGAATCCGATATTTTTTTAACATCGATGTTTTGTGCTCGATGTTTTACGTTGTCTCGATGTTTTTTTTAAATGAAAATATACCATAATTTTTAAAAAAATTAACCACGTAGCATAATTTTCCCACTCAGTAAATGTAAGTCTGAATTCTGAAAAGGACGAATACAAAACGGGGAACGATCCCTTAGCAACGAGACATATGGCAATCAACAACCGATGAACCAACCAGAGCGCTTGGAATGTTCTTGACACTCCAGAACCTTCCTTGGGGTTTTATTTTATAAATAGTATAAAAACGAGAGCAGCCATTTAACTTTTTTATTTGTTCCGGTTTTATATAATTTAACGTTAATATTATTAGTAAGTTGTCTCCCAAAAGTACCGTTTGGAAATATTTTTGTAAAACGTCTGACAAATTGACGAAATGCAATATTTGCCTTAAGTCCCTCAAAACTTCTGGCAATACCACGAATTTTTCTGGACATTTTAAGGCAAAACATGGCGATATTTACAACGAGAATTTTGAGTCATCATTGAAGCCCAAAGCAAAAATTAAACCACACAATCCAGATGCTGCGGCCCCAGCCATTCAAAGCACTTCGGTGACTGAAACGGAACAAAGAGAAGAAACCGTAAGTTCGTATTCCTCTATTCCTAGGTTCCATCCAAAATCTTTGAAAGACAGTTTTACAAATGGGATACTTTGAAAGAAGTTGGAGATATGCACAGCAAAGTTTCTCAAGCTATTCATAACATGATTTGTAGAGAATCTCAGCTCATTTCAATTATTGAAGACGAGGGATTTAAACACTTGTTAAATATTTATGTTAAAAGAGTGATTATCAATTGTTTTTAATAGAAATAATTTCTTCCTCGATTTTAGTACAATTGTCAAAGATCCTCCTCCCCCCCCCCAACGACTAACCGAAGTAACATTAATGTTAGAGGTTACTAAACCAGTTTTAAAAAATAGATGTTCTAAAACATCGATGTTTAAAAACATCGATGGTTTTGGGGCGATGTTTTATTAGCATGGATGTTTTAATATTGAATATCGATGTTTCAAAACATGGATTTTTTGTTGTCGATGTCGCATCCCTAAACTGAATCCAGAGACTGTTAGCCTCCGGTAATCAGCGAAGCGATTTCATGACTCAAAAAATCTCATCATCAAGAGGGAAAAAAATACAGTACTTTTTTTTCCCAATTGATTCTGCAAGGCAAAAAGATTAAATAAAAACTGTTCAGTGCACAACATGTGAACAACATAGGTAACGGTAGGTAGTGGGCTAGAAAGCTAGTTAAAGTAGGTTACATTTAGAGGCTTGATTTAAAGTTAGAGATCTTATGTATTTACAGTTTATTAATTCGATACCTTCTTACAGCGTCGTTACTTACACGCTCAAGTTGAAAGGAAATAAATAAAAAGTTCCTTAAGTAGGTTCATAATTAATTTTTTAGCGCAAAACTGTAGGATAGTAAATAGCAAAGTCTGAGTAAATCGTTTGTATGAGTAAATAATTAGTTAAAAATGAAGGCTTTTTTTGAAATTTACAATCTCACAAACAAGAGTTAGAAATATTTTTCTTTAATTGCGTACGATGCTGAGCGAATAATATATCGAGTTAACCATTTGTGATTTGTGATTTTAAGCCCTTAGACTTATTAATTTGAAGAAATTTTTCTCCTAGAATTACTAATTTTGCAATATAACACGGAAAACTTTCTAATATTTTCTCTACGCTATTTAAGTGAAGAGATTATATTCCACGTTGTTTAATAACCTACTCAGAATTATTTCCTATCTTTTAGAGCAGAAACACTTACAATGCATCAAAGTTTCAAAATAATTAATGAGAAAATAAAGATTCGAATAAACAATATCCCCTGAAAACAATTTAACTAAAAAAATTTTAACTATTCTGCTTAAAAACGTTTTTTTCATTATTATGATTGTCTCTGGAGATTAATAACAGACCTAATTCGAATAAAATGGCCTCGTAAGGCGCAATAAAAGTATTTCGATTTTCAGCTTATTATCTTAAATATTGAACACTCTATTTGCACTGTCTTAATTAGAATAAGATAACTCTTATGATTTACATAAATGTTCTACTTTTAGAAGAATGTTTGTTTTCTTTATTAAGCTATTTCCCTTGATGCTGTATCGCAAGAGATAAAATGAAATAAAATAACTCCGCAAATGTTAACAAAATATTCTCAGTATTGACATTATTTTACCAGGTTTATACGGGAAAGTACAAAGTGAATTTGTCTCTTTTGTTTTCATAAGTATTTTTATTTTATCAGCCCCATACAAAGCTGAAAATACTATAAAAACTTAAATTATTTTGAGAATATTTTATAAATATTCTGATTTTGTGTACATTTTCTGTTTCGCATGTTTTTATAATATATATATATATATATATATATATATATATATATATATATATATATATATATATATATATATATACCCAACAAACACAGAGGCATCGGGCCGGGGCCGGATAATTCCGGCCAGCCGATTTCTCCACTGCCGGAATTATCCGGCCGTGGAGCCGATTTCTCCACGGGCCGGCTCATTAGATCAGTATCGGATCCGTCACGGGCTTGTCCTCTCGCCCGCAACTTCCCTGTCGAGTGCTGGGCCGCTTCCGGTAACAATGAAGCTATCGTGCATCCGACTGCGAACCGTGATACAACCGCAAGTTACCCGTCGATGCGGACATACAGCCGCACCATTGCCGGAGGGTGACGGGTCGGTTACGGGAACAATAATTCGTGTCGACAGGCCGTCAAATACGCATCTCGAAACCATCAAAGCGCCGTCGATCAGGGTTACTTTCCAGTACTGGGTAAGTTTTTCTTAGACTCCTTCCTTTCACATGCTTTTTATTTTTATTAATGAGATTGTTTATGATAACAGTACTTATGATAACAGTGTTTATGATAACATTTGATATACATCAGATGACATACATCTGATATATATCTGTAGATATCAGATGTTATATATTTAATACTTGATATATATAACATCTGATATCTACCCTTACACTTTATTTCTTTTTTTTTCTGGCTCTCCATGTATAACTAGTATTAATATTTTTAACTTTTCTCTTTTTCTCGTGTATTTTCAGGTAATAGTAAATATTAATCTCTGCTAAAACCTAAAATTTTTGTTCAGAATAATCCCTTAAAATTATATTTTGTGCATGTTATTTTAAGTAAAGTTCGTAAATGTTCTCGAGATAGGAAAATTATAATATTTTCCATAGAGGAAATTTATTTCATTCTTCTCAAAGTTAAAAGTGAGGTGTAATATATATTTGAAAACCAGGAATTACCCGATTATATAATCTTAATTTTTATAATTTATTTGAAAATGATTTAAAATTAAAATTGAATGTAGTTCAATGTTTTATAAATTTTGTTCAGTCCTTTTTTAGTAGTTGACAAAGAAAAAATTTCATAGTTTTGCATATCAAAGAATGGTTCATTGTTAAAGCTTAGCTGTTCAAGAAATATTTTGTTTTGAGACATCTTCAAATACGTCTTGATAAGTTTATTCTTTGGTGATAAAAAATAATAATATTCTGTCATCCTACAGTCTTATATTGCTGAATACGATAAGACTGAAAAAAGGACTGAACAAAATTTATAAAACTTTGAACTACATTCAATTTTAATTTTAAATCATTTTCAAATAAATTATATAAATTAAGATTATATAATTGGGTAATTCGTGATTTTCAAATATATATTACACCTCACTTTTAACTTTGAGAAGAATGAAATAAATTTCCTCTATGGAAAATATTATAATTTTCTTATCTCGAGAAAATTTACGAAGTTTACTTAAAATAACAAGTACAAAATATAAACATACCTCTCAGTCATTGTCCAATGACGGTATATTAATAAAATGTTAGAAATAAAGAAAATCCCACACAGTCGAGCATCGGAGAGTAACAAATGTTCAACCATGTACAGAACTGAAGACATTAACTGTGTCGGAATATAATTGTCATAAATAGCGTGCGACAAAGTTTCGCCAAAACAAAATCGCCAATTTTTATACGTCCTGTATAAAAGATTGGCGACTGCCCAAAGACCATTCCCGTCTATTTTTAGAATTACCCCCCCCACTCTTTCGCAGAAAACTGTCCCTTCTACTACTTGACACCTGCAAGGAGTGCCCACGAAGGGAGGACAAAGGAATATCACCCTTTCCCACCCCAGGAGAAAGTCAAGAGAGGAGGGGGGGACGGCAAGTCAGCTGTGCGGTTAAAAAAAATTGAAACTAATTTATTAGTAAAATAATGAATATAAAAATATTATCATTATGCAAGATAACTACTTAGAGTTAAAAATGAATTTTACAAGTATAACTGGAAGTGAACAAAACACATTGGTTTTAAAAACGCTACTCTACGTAGCAACCAGTTGGAAAATACATTTTTCGTTTTTGTTTTAACACGTTTTAACCCATCAAATAGCGTATATGTGGGCGGTTTTTGTCAGGTTGCAGGAAAATACTATTTTATGCCCTGAGCCTATAAACCATGGCCCGGGATAATTTGCACTATATTTATTTTGAACGTGTCCACCTCAACAACTGTAAAACAAAGCTTTTTGTCTCTAATTTTTGTGCTGGATTTTGTGATTGCTGACCAATAAAAATATTTCACAGGTAAGGAAACTTCATGATATGTTTTCATTAACATATCAGAGCACCTCACTAGAATCAGCAGAAATCCATCAAATATGCCTCATTATTTACAGTGGCTCCCAAAAGTGTTCGTACACTTACGATTTTGAATGAAATAGGGGTCTATCCATTAATTAAAATGAATATTTCAGAATGCGTATTTAACAATAAGATCTATAATCTATTCTTAACAAAACTACATGAAATATTTTAAAAACATAGTAAAACTTTATTTTTAAGAAACCAGTAATCAAAAAGTAACAAAAAAGAAAGCCTGAGCTTTCTGTTTTTCTCACTCACAAAAAAAATTCTACGGGCAGAACGCCCATATAATCCAGCTGCTCTGAAAACTCGTCGAACAGTTTCAGGTGAAATGGTGTAGAAAATGTTTCATCAAATTCTGCAGAAAGTTTTACAGCACTCAAACGTAGATTTTTCACAAATTTTCTAATTATAAATCTCTGATCACGTTTTGTTAACTTTGCCGGACGACCTTTTCTTATCTTGATTTTGATCCGATTTTCTTCTTTAAAGCGTTTTATCACATACTGCACAGTGTAATGGGATAAATTAAGTAATTTAGCAATATTCCGAACTGATTTACCACAACTATGATGAAAAATAATCAATTTTCGATCAATGCTGTTTGTTGTTTCTTTGCGAGCCATTTTTAAATAATAAATAGAATATTACGGAATAGGCAAGCAAAAATTAAAGCCAAACGATATTTTAAATGCCACCACAATTCAAAAATAAAAATAAGCGCCAGGCGATAATTTTAGTTATGAATTTGTCCGAAAATATTTCAGTGTACGATGCCTTTTGTGAGATAAAGTTTTTGTTACTTTTTGATTATTGGTGTCTTAAAAATAAAGTTTTACTATGTTTTCAAAATATTTCATATAGTTTTGTTAAGAATAGATTATAAATCTTATTATTAAATGCCCATTCTGTAATATTCATTTTAATTAATGGATAGATCCCTATTTCATTGAAAATCGTAAGTGAACGAACACATTTTGGAGCCACTGTAGGTGTTCATGTGCAAAATGAACTATTTCCCTTTTGGAACAATAAATAAGACATGAAATAATATCACTCTTAAAATTTTGTAAGTATTATTCTATTCTTTTAGATTCCACCACTGATCTAAGCAACCAAGACCGACTTACTGTTGTAGTAAGATTTGTTCTATTAAATAATAAATCAAAGCAAATAGAAATTAGGGAGCATTTTTGGGGGATTTATTTCAATATCAGATTTCCTTGAAACAGATAAATGAAATAGGTCTACAAAATGTAAATATGTGGAAAGTATGTTACGTGATCCATTTAAAAATGAAAAATATATTACAGCTGAAGATTTATGCGATGAAACTGACAACGTTGCCTTCTATATTTCCCTTGAAATGAACGCCTTAAATGTGATTCAATACCTATTTACAAACAACCTCATCTATCTGTTTCCAAATTTAGTGATTACCATACGAATTTTATTAACATTGCCTGTGACTGTGGCTAGCGGGGAAAGAAGCTTTTCAAAACTTAAAATAATAAAAAATTATTTGAGATCTACAATGGGACAAGAAATGCTTTCAGACTTATCTATTATTAGCATCGAAAAGGACATTTCGGAAGATATAGATGATCAGATATTATAACAGAATTTTCAATAAAAAAGGCAAGGAAAGCAAAGATTATCTTTTTGACTGACTTATTAAGTATATGTATTAATAGATATGTGTTGTATGTATTTAATATAACGTATTCATTTAGTTGTTATATCAATACATTAATAATTATTATGTTAGGTTATAAAATTAAAAAATGAACTGAATTAGTAATATTTTCTGTAATTCGTTGTTTAATTTAAGGTAAAAATATTTCAGAGAAATTTCAATTAATCCATACGGTATGAGGGGAAGGGGGAAATTATTCTCGCACACGGGTGGCAGCTATCCTAGAAACTTCCCTGTATTTACTAGCACATTAAAAGCTACTAAATTACTGTCAACATTTACATACATACAAACACACACTTTCTAATTTTATCTCTGATGAGATGGAGTTTGTTTTTATGAAGCATATTCGGAAAATATGAATACGGTTCATATCAATGGGTGTTAAAACTTATAAAGTATTTGTACCTACATTTACATCTACGTTGGTCAGCTATGTGAAATATATTTTCAGTCATCAATTATTTTTATTTCATTTCCTCGATTCATTCTTTATTGTTCTATACATCACTAGGTATAAAGTATGCGAATAAATACTGTAAAAATGACGAATAAAATTCAATGTACCTCAATATTTTAATAACAATATTATGACTGTATAGAGGTTAAAAAATGTATGATATGTTTTTAGTGTTTAATCTGTTAAACATTTATTGAAATGCATTCGGACGCAATTTCATTTAAAAGAGAACTGTCACTCGAAGTATTTTACTTTATGCTATGAATATATCTATATTCTGATAAATAAAAAACGGTCATGTTATTCATTACAAAATCAATATACTTAACCCCCCCCCCTCCCCCCCCCAAAAAAAAAAGTGCCGAAAATAAGCTAAAATGGTCATGTTTCTATAAAAAAATGGCTCCAATTCCAGCGTCACGAAATATTTAAATCATGAAATAATTATCAACACCATCACCGAAAAATTTGAAGTCCAAATAAGTGTAACCCAGTGGTCTACCAAAAAAACGAAATGTAGCGCCTAGCGAAATTGATATTGGCACAATGCAACTGCTGGTAGGGTTGTCGCAGAGAACCTGAGTTTGAAATGAAGCGCCCGATAGATACCCGCTTTGGCATCCAAGAGAGTCTGCCGAAAAGTCCGTCTTAATCAAAATGAAAAACAAATTTAGGCAGGTACTACTCTTTGCTCTCTTGTGCATAAACTCTTGATCGAAAAAAATATCCATTTGTAAGTGAATGTTTATTTCATTTCTATATAAAAGCCAAAAATAAATTAATATAATCTAACAATAGTTGATGTCTGTCAAAACATGACGGCTAGATAGTATATGAATGTACTAATACACAAATTATATTCAACACATCATTGTCAAATGTTGAAAATCATAATAATGCGCAGATACAAATTGTGATTAAGCGGCTTCGTGCTTAGTGAGTATCTAAAGACAGATTTAAAAATTTCACTGAGCATGTCCAGAAAGCAATTTTTTTAAATTGTAAATTATCGCTAATTAAATAGCATGAAATAAACAATTTCCATGAGGTTTACTGTTGTATTTCACAAATATAATTATCCTACAAATAAATAAGGCAGAGATAGATCTAGAGAGACTTCTCGGAATAAACGTGTTTATCATTAAAACATGTCACTGAGCATGCGCGGAAACAGCGAGTTTCTAAAGACAGATTTAAACATGCCACTGAGCATGCGTAAAAATCAATTGTAAATTGTAAATTATAGAAATTGCTGTCACAAAAACCAAATTTAACAAATCTATAGATTACAATCTTTCGTTTAAGACCAAAATGAAGTAAATTGATGCAGTAGTTTTCTCTCACTGACTGCCCAAAAAGTCGGCTTAGCAAATTAAATATATATATGATATATATTATGCATTTATCACATAGTATAACCGAAAGATTATATTATGTCAGCCGTATACTTCTGATATAATACGATTTTTCATACAAGGAAAATTATGTGAATTTTTCGTGCAAAAGAAGTTTCACAAAAGTGAAATAAATATTTATGAAAAGTCTGTTTAATTTAATCTTCGCCTTCCCTTTCAAATCCATAATTCTGATGCAGATTTCTGTTACTTGTGGTTACGAATCGGACGACCGATTCCGGAACGTAGAGGAATAGCGGTTTCGGGTCGATTCCCATCCAACCATCACCGGCCCTCAAAAGGGTACACACTACGGGATCCCCCGTCGGAGATTCGTAAATCACCCGGCATCGGTACGGATCATTTTCCTCGAGCCTACCGTTCTACCGGCGCCTCCAGCACCGGCCCGTCAAGTTGCCGTCAGTCTTGTGTTTGTTGGTATATATATATAATTTATATATAATATTATTATATATAAATTATATATAATATTATTACACAAATTTGAATAAAAGTAATATCATGTATCCATTACTTTCGTCGTTTCTGTAAGTAAGTTTGAAAAGGATAAATAAAACAATTTACTGAAACTTTTCGATCTTTAGGAAAATGTTTGGCCACATACTTAACCATTCGTCATATTTTTTCTAGAAACAATCTGCAGATTTTTTTCTCAATAGGGAACAATGTTTTGGGAGATATATAAAATCTGATATTTCTCTTCTCTTAAAATGTAACGATTAAGGTCCATAAGTAAAGGAAAGTCGTATGTAATTCATTTTGTGATTATTCACATCTGATTTGAGAAGCAAATTATCGCATTTTAGTTTCTAACTCATCTTACTTAGATTCGTGTTCTCCGTGAAATTCGAGTTAATTCTTCCAGGACTTCTCACGCAATTATCTCTGGGTGAGGAGGAATAAGTTCATGAAAATTAAGGCGATATATTTAAGCTGTAGTGTCAAGCAGCTACAGATAAAAAGAGCTCTCTGCCATTCATGTTTCTGGAGAACAGCGAAGGCAATTCTGTGAAACTGGGACTTAAAAAATTAGGTGTAGATAGGTGTAGATAGAATCTGTTATTGTGCGAGCTGAAGCAAAGAGGAAATACATATGATTTTCAGTTTGAAATTGTTCTTTATTCGAAAAACTCAAATCGAGTAATTTATAGATTTTTTGGGGTATACCTCACTCTGAGTAAATTTTAGCGGTAGATTATGGAAAGAATCCCCTTATTATGATAAGAAGAAAAATTTTTCCAGGGGACTTGCAAGTTGCATTTGTTGAGTGGTTTCTAGCAGGCAAGGGTTATCTTTCGCCTCACGAGAGCTTAAAAGACCAAGGTCCACAGTTTCAAGTTGATACCAAACGGCCCAATCCCAACAGTCTCCAGTGTTTTACAAGAAATTTGTTGGCCACAATGAAATTATTAATGAAACTCTTTTTAAGTATGATATATAATGTTAAAATGACATACTAAGAAGGAATGAAGTAAAGTTGAAGTAGCGAAATATAAATAATTGTTTTTAATGCAGAATTATGTTTGAGTTACACTAATAAAAGATATCTGAGAAAATTAAACTTTGCCAACTAACCCATTAATTTCCTCATTTTTCAAATTTATCTTTGGAGATCTATGAAAATATGTTGTTTTAATGTATTTCTTGCAGTGAAGAAATTAAAGAGTTAGGTCTCTTTCTACAGAAATAAGTGTTATGAGACTTATGTTTCACACATTAGAGTATAATTATGAAAGATGTGTACATGCCTTATCTGCATGTAGTAGGGTATAAATATTTTAAATATCAATTCTTGAGAAATAAGATGTATGAAACCAATGTTTTTCTCATAAAAGATTTCATTCGTGTATTTCAAAGGTATTAATGGTGCATTAACAAACAGAGAAGAATTAATGTTGAGATTACATTGGCAGAGAAATAGGTTGCATACCAATATTTTTTATACGCGAAAAATTTGATGGAATCATTTCTAATGATACAGTAATTAAATGCAGTGAAAGATAAATATGGCGGGATGTCAACGTTCTCAAGTAAAATACTGAAATATGTAAATTTTAGTAATTTTAAACTTTTATTATAATTCCATTGTATGTAAAAGGAATAAATTAAAAATTAAATTTAGTAGATTTAAAATATAAAACGCAATGTCGTGTGTGAGCCTACAAAAAGTTAACGAGTAGATATCTACATTCATGAAAACTACAAAACAAGAAAATTAATACCTTTTTGCACTGAAAATATTTTTGTTGTTGGATAGCAAATAAAAGAAGAATCATATTTGCGACCAAAGAGTATCATACTTTTGAATCTGGAAAAGCGACAGACTGCTGTTCTCTTTGAAGTTAATAAAATTACACCTCGTAAAATAACATTTGTTTACATACAATATAAATACCGTAGTTTTTGGATCAGAGATCCATCATTGGTTTCCTCTATCAGTATTCGTTTTCAGTGCAAAATATTTTGAAATAAACTTCGGTAAATCTCTTCCATAAAAAGTCTGGCATACATTTTATCTAATTTATAGTCAGCGGGTGACATTCAGCAGAAGTAGAAAAATGTATATTCCCCAAATATATAGGAGTAAAACATCTGCTCCCTTTTGGAAAGGAATGTTTGAGTTAAAATTCATACAGCTATCAAAACGTTATACAGTTTACATTATTACAGATTTATGCACTTTTCAGTGCCTACTAAAGATGAAAAAGCATACAGGAATTTGATTTATTTCAAGTTATATTTGTTATATTTCGATAAAAGGGTGGAAAATATAGACCTTTCCTTCCGATATAGATTTGGAGGTATTGATAATTTGTAAATAAGCATTTGGAATGGAACTGAAAGAAATATACTGATCCCAGATAAAACTGGAATAAATGCTATAAATATGTGAACTATGTTTAAACGCCATGTTTAGTCATTGTATCACATTTCCATTTCTGGGTATCATTAAAGTCACATCTTTTATTTTTAAAACTCTGCTTTTAGTTTAGTGTTACTCAAGAGTGAAAGGTCAGTTATTTTCATATCAATTGATAGTTGTTAGGTACGTTACTATTTTATGTAACAAATACTTTTGAATCTTAAATTTTTGGCTATAATTTCCTTAAGACGGGAGAGTAATTATTTAAGTGTATTATTAATAATTATTTCCCTGAAGTTTGTCCTATTGCTGTACAGTGGAATCTGCTGCTGTTGTACCAATTAGGGACTAAAAACACACGCTTGATCACAAACAACTATTCCATTCAGTCTTTAAAACAGCTGGACTGGTTAAAAACTGCTCTTTTTTCCACGAATCTCTTTCCAGATGTTACAAAATCAACTCTCTTGAAGGAGGATATTTATTTATACTTAGTAAGATTACATAAGTATATCACGTACAATTGGAAAACACAAGGCTTAGAATTCGGTCGTCTAAACGTGGTCCATGAAACTAATTTTGCCATTTCAATTAATTTTGTCCTTTGACGTAAAAAATTATCCTTTCATTTAAACTCTTCTTTTCAGATAAAATTGTCCTTTCATTTTTTTTCCCTCTGCTATCCAATTCCTTTTAAAAATTCATGATGGCAAACTGATTACTTGAACACACCATGGCAGTTCTAGAAACAGAACTGGAAATATGCACCATTTTGCCCTCACAGTCCCAATGCAAAGAGTACTGAAATGGACAAACATCCCTTTATGTCTGTTGGATCCCCATTTCTTTAAAATGCATCTAATTCAATTGCGTTTTCAATTAAAAATCCCTTCTCCAATTTGGCTGTTTCAGAAAAGTTACCCCACAACAACCTCCTCCAAAGGGAGTGCGCTTCCTTTTTTCTTGACTTAAACATTTCTCTGCCGTTTTCTTATGTTTATCTGGTACTGATATCTGATTAGATAATCTTCCATTGATGAAAATGACTCTATACCCAGGGAATTCAATGCATGTTTGTCGCTAAAAAGGAGAGATAGCTCGTATATTTAAATCTATTCATTCCAATAATATCGGAATTAATACTTGTACTGTTGTTTTTGGCGAAATCAAAGCAGCTATAACAAATAATGTCTACTTTGGGGACTCTAACTTTGAGTTTTCCCTAAAAAGGTTTGCGAAGACAAATGAAAATGAGTGGATCATTAAACAAGCACTTTTGTTTTAAAGTATTTATTTTATCATGTTTTCTCTAGAAATTTTAGGTCAAACCTTTGTTTTTCGTCATATAGGTTGAGTGCTATAAGTTTCATATATTGCCTGTTTAATACATAAAAGCTTAGCTGTCAATAGAAAGTTTGAAATCCTGTTCGTATTGCTTGCATTCATTTGTTATCACAATATGGGAGGAATCAACGGAACTTATGATAACCGATAACTGTGACTTTCATAAAACATGCATATTTTAACTCAACAATTTTTAAGCAAAAGATGAAAGCATATAAACTCTAGCAATGAACATTAATCATATAAATTCAATCTAGGTATGCAGTATGGTTTTATTTAATCGCGCAAAATTTTAACAGATATACGTTTTAATAGATTGCGTAATTATCTTGGTAGTGCAATGCAATCAATAATAATTCCGACTCACTTTTTCGCTTTTCGAAACCAATAAGAGAATATCTGAAAATTGAAAACTCACCCAAAGAATAAAATCAGATAAGAACTGGTTGGTAAATTACCCAAAAAGTATATTTCCCTTTCTTGTTATTTGTCTTACTGTAAGGAAAAGTTACAAACCCATAAGAATGGTCATTTTAATAACAATAGCTCGAAGGGATCGAATGACTGCATACTAAACAAAATCCGAACAATGTTGTTACTGTGTCTGTTTTTATAAGGATTCTTCCTGCACTTTTAGTATCACTAGCTAGTTTGGTAAATGCATTTTATGAAATTTAAAACTTAAACAAAATTTTATTCCGATGGTGTTAAAAAATAGACGAGTTGGTTTGGATACCCCGTTTGATAATTTTATACCATGCCTATAATCAGCATTTGGTGCATTCAGCACTATTATGTAATTTTTAAATACACCACAAAATATCCAAATCAATGATTTAACCCTCTGCGGCATACTGCCTTTTTAAAGTTGGAATTTCAACAAAAAAACTTGTATGCTGTATTTGTATACTATTTATAGTCTTAATTTGCTTTTTGAAACAACAGTAAATTGAAACAAATATATTTATTAAGGGGTTTTGATCTTGCATACTAGCTCATTCTGGAAGCTTGAAATAAATTTTATCAGTTTTATTGTTTGTGCTTTAAATTTTCCTACACTACATCTGGTTGAAATTCGATGCTAACCTTTTCTTTCATTTTTACGAACCATATGGTGAACTTAAATACAGACTCTGAGAACAGTGCTGCACAGTTTAGCTCTCACCCTGGCTAAAGGAAGTCAAATGAATTTCAGAGGTTTAAAACAGTACACTCACATAATGCTTGATACTTTTAAAGTCTTCAGTTTCTCATAAAACTTTTAAAGTCTTCAGTTTTATATTTATTTATTTTCTGTAATACTTCAAGTAATATGTCATAGGGACATGACAGTAGTGTCAATGCCAGGGGCAGCAGAATTGAAAATTACAGGACGAAGTAAAGTAATTGCTAAATGTAAGAAAGAAGCATGGCAAATGACGGGCAATAAAAAGAGAAGGGGAGAAAGCCAGTAATTTATCGAAACGAAATTTAGAGATTGTGCCTGTAGCAAGAAATATAAGATAAAAGTTCAAGAGAGTGAGTTGCACGAATAGAAGAAAAGAAGAAAGGGAACACTAAATTTATGATGGCTATAAAACAGACCACCCGGAAGCCTTAAGCATGGGAAAAAGTTAAATTGGAAGGGAGAATTTTATAAATTCTGCTCTCGATGCGCATTGGTGAAAAGGGGATTGAGAAGAGGCAGCCACGGACGAATGGCGATGGTATGGTAATAATATGACCATTGGAAATTGTAAGAGGCGGAGTCACCATTAAGACGAAAATAATATGAAATGAGAAATAGCGTGAAGGCACATACAACCTAAGAAGGAGAGTTAGTCAGAGGTTTTTGAAAATAGAAGTAGTGTCAAAGCACATTCACCTATGAGGCTTTGTTGCCCTATCAGTTAGAACAGGGTTTCTTAACCTGTGGTTCATGGACCCCTTGGGGGTCCATGGGTCATATTTTGGGGGTCCGCCGACTGCTCCTAATTTTTAAAATGTTTGCATCAATATTTAAAAAAAAAACTTTTTTGTCACGGGCAACCTCTGTAAGCCGTCTGTCTGCCATTTCCCAATAGAAGCAAACCATATAAAATTTGAAATTTTTAGAAACACAAAGTAGCCTTTGAATTTTACTTCACTTGGAAATAAAGTGACGTTAAAATCAGTTCCGCAAAGTTCTTGCAAATTTTTAAAACAAAATATTTGTTTTACTTTTTCATAAGTTGTAATTAAAGTATTTTTTTCAAGTGTTTTTTTGTGTCACAGTTTTTTTGAGTGAATTCTTAATGTTTCATTTGATTATTTGATATTTTTTGTACCCCAAAATGTCCAAAAAAAGGAAGTATGATGAAAATTATGTAAAATATGGCTTCTGCTGCATGAAGGAATCGGACGGTGTTGAAAAGCCACAATGCTTTCTGTGTGGAAAAGTTTTGGCAAACGCCAGTATGAAACCGGCAAAATTGATAGAGCATCTCAAATCTCTTCATCCTGAAAATGCATCTAAAGATCTAGAATTTTTTACAAAGAAGAAAGCCCAGTTTTTGAAATCTGGAACATTAACCAAACTTGGATTTGGTATTCCACAAAAACCTTTGGTTGAGGTATCTTTCAGAGTTGCATATCGTATTGCCAAAAGTAAGAAACCGCATACTATTGGAGAGACATTAATTAAGCCATGTGCGCTGGAAATGGTTGAATTAGTTTGTGGACTGGAACAGAGAAAAAAAATTGAGGCTATTCCATTGTCCAATGATGTGATACATTCAAGAATAGTTGAAATTTCTTGCAATATCTTGAAACAGATCATCGATGAATTGAAAGCATCGCCATTTCCCTTTAGTATGCAACTGGATGAAACTACAGACATCTCGAATTGTAGTCAACTTCTTGTTTTTGTTCGTTACGTGTCTGCTGATACTATCAAAGAAGAATTCTTATTTTGTGAGCCTATTTTGCAAACTACAAAGGCAGTTGATGTTTTAGCGATTTTAAATGTTTTCTTTTCCAAACACGACTTCGACTGGAAACAAAAACTTCATTCACTTTGTACGGATGGAGCACCTGCGATGCTTGGCAATAAATCTGGTTTTGCCCATTTGGTAAAAAAAGAGGCTCCTAATGTTATTGTTACACATTGTTTTTTACATAGACATGCACTGGCTACAAAAACTCTTCCAACCAGCTTAAAAGAAGTATTGTCAATAGTTATTAAAACTGTGAATTTTATTAGAAGTAGAGCTCTTAATCATCGTCTTTTTAAAACACTGTGTCAAGAAATGAACGCAGAACATGAGGTACTTCTGTACAACACGGAAGTGCGCTGGATGTCACGAGGGCAGGTTTTGAAACGAATTTTCATGTTGAAGACAGAAGTATCACTTTTTTAGAAGAAAAAGATAACTCACTCTTCGAATATTTCAAGAAAAAAGATTTTATATGTAAATTGGCTTACCTGGCAGACATTTTTAACCACATGAACGATATAAGTCTTTTAATTCAAGGGCCTGATACAACAATTATGGATGCCACTGAGAAAATACAGGCATTTTTATTGAAAATGTCACTTTGGAAAATTAGAATTCAAAATGGGATATATGCAAACTTTCAAATGTTGGACGAAGTGCTTTTTGAAAATGGATCTCGGCAAGATAGTTTGTTATTGAATAACTTGAAAAATGAAATCTGTGAACACCTGGAAGTACTTCAAGTTACATTTGAAAAATATTTCAATTCGGATGGAATAAATATAAAAGATGAGTTGTGGATTCGTAATCCTTTTCTTTGTGATATTGACTGTATCGATGACATGAACCTTGCCAAAGATGAGCTAATTGATTTGAAAACAAAGTCCTTGTTAAAAATGGATTTCGATTCAAAAACTCTTGGAGAGTTTTGGTCTTTTTTAAGAGAAGCCTACCCATTGCTTGTTAAACGAGCAATGGTAGCCATTATTCCGTTTGCTACAGTATATCTTTGCGAAGCGCGATTTTCCACACTTGTCACAATAAAAACAAAATATCGAAATTGACTGAATATCGAACATGATATGCGCGTTGCTTTGTCGAAAACCATCCCTCAATTCAATCTGTTAATCAAGGAAAAGCAGCAACAGCCTTCACATTAAAAATTTTAATTTCTTCAAATTTTTTATAATATTGAAATAAAAATATTAAAATAATTAAATAATAAAACAGAATATATTTTGTAATAAATTATGTTTAAGCAATTTTTTTTCCCAGAGGGGTCCGTGACATATTTAAAATTTTTAAAGTGGTTCATTGTGCCACAAAGGTTAAGAAACACTGAGTTAGAAGTTTGGAGATAGAAGTTGTCGAGAGCCCAGTGTCCCATGCCGAGGGTCTGCAAGGAGTGAAAGAGTCAGAGAACCGATGATGAGAGTGCCCCAGTGTCCCGTGTAGAGTGTCTGCCATGATTGACGGAGCCTTATACCAGACGAAGAAAGTGCCCTAGTTCCGTGCGATGATAAATACAACGAAGTTCGTCATTACGAGTGCCAGCTGCCCATAGTGATCCAACAGTCATCTTTCGAGGTACCGACTTTGCGTTTCCTTTTTATATTGCTGTCATTGCTTCTCAGTGTGTAGCCTTAATAACTAATATAGAGCGCGATGAGTATATTGTTTGAATATAAGATTTTAAGGAGATGACCGATAATTCGTAAAAAACAATTTAATGAATATGATGTTATGCTTATATATATGAATTAATGTAGAAGTAATGAAGTTGAGAGTAATATGTGTAGATAAAGTACGAAAGATTGTCATAATAATTGAATGAATTAAATATAGGTGTTGTGGTGAATTAATTTAGTAGTAATGAAGTTCAGAGTAATATGTGTAGATGAAGTACGAAATATTGTCATAATAATTGAATGAATTAAATATATGTGTCGTAGAGAATTAATTTAGTATTGAAGAAATTGTGAGTAATGTGTAAATGCAGGAGGAAATATTTAGTAACTTGTAGCGTATTATTTATGTGTTTTAATAATCAATAAATTAATTTGTCAGTGTAAACCAGAGTTGTTTCCATTATTTGGGAATCACAATTAATCCATGTACTAACCACAATCATTAAACAATGAATTCAAAATCATAATCATCATCAATAATAATGAGTATAATTTCTAATAACCCCAACATCTTATATTTCTTTCTCACTGCCACATAATACTTTTTTTCATCTCATTTTTATATATTTAAATTGTTGTAGTTTTCAACCAATCTGAAATATTGACACTTTGTTTTAGAAAGTACATACTTTAATATCGTTTCCTTTAATAACGCACTTTTTGTTGACTATTAAACATTAATAATATTATAAGTATAGTATTATTTTATGAAAATTTGCTGCTATCTGTATTGGGGAGAATCGTTTAAATTAAGAGGTATAAGACTGTTCCTTATTCTATGTATTGGTTTTAAGTTATTTTCAGAATAATTCCAAATCGAAATATGTAATACCTATGATAATTACGAAACACGAAAATTCATCTTTCAATCACGCGTGGTTTACCTCATTTTCAGATTTGCAGGGATCTGAAATAGCTCATCAATCTTTACGGAATATGGTATGAACTTGGATCATCATATTTTGATTTAGAATGAAGTTGTAATCTTAACACTCCTCTTGGTCATCTTGTTAACACTTTTACAGTAGTTTCTAACAAACATGAAACACTGTAATGATTAAATCTCGCACTAATTTTTAAAAAAATACGAAATATTAAGAAATTTTTTAATACACCACAAAATATCCAATTGGCTGATTTGATTTGTAATGACTATCAGGTGAGTATACAGTCCATCTTTCCCCGAAACTCCCCGCAAGTCTTCAATACGAATTTACATAACTTGAAACGTCTAAGAATTATTTTATTACAAAGACTGATATGTTAATTAAAATGAAAACAGATCGGACTGAAAATTAAATGAATTTCACCTCTTTACATTACAGCTCTTATTTTATAAATAATACGAAATATTCTAGTAACGCATGGGATTAGATTTTCGAAACGTCCCAAAATACATCCACAGATCCTATAGACCAGAGCTGACCAACCTTTTTTAGTTGGCGATGATCTTTTCTATGATTTTTTATCCGGCGATCGACTAGTTCTCATTTTTTGTGGAATATGAGCAGCTTATCGTCACTAACATAGTATATATATTTATAAAATTATGGCTCGCGATCGACTAAAATCATATCGAAGATCGACCGGTTGGCCACCCCTGGTATAGAGCATCTACTTTCATTAGGAGGATAGAGAAAGATGTGGTCTAGAGAAAAGAATTCATACGATTGTTGTGTAATACGAGCAATATGTTAATCTGTACCATTTTATCTCGACTGGTCACAGCAGTCACCCTACTGCATTATAACAGTATTTTCAGAAGACTAATATTATCGAGTCACATTAGCTAGTAGTGTTGCCTGAATCATGCATGATTAGCTTTCATTATTTATTTATTTTTAAAAAAGAAACTGGCTGAAAATACCACTAATTATGTCGTGCTTCATTTGTGATTTCTGCGTCTTTAGTTATTGGATATTACAAAAGACAAATCATGAGTAGCTAGATGTGTACTAGGACAACGTAAGACCTCGAACTATTATATATATTTTTCTAGTAAATACTAAAATAGATCAGATAATCCTAAAATGATACGAGAAATCTTATATTGTTTCTGAACAGGTCGAAAAAGTTTTGGCATTTAGGGAGTCTGATTTTAATGAAAAACCGGGTAAATTTGTCTTGGTTTGGTTTTGGAGCGCTACGGTCATTTCCTGATACATGAGGGCTAACTATACCTGACCTACTGCTTAAAGCCAATTCCGAACGTCTAAAAACATTCATGCCAATTGTGAGACTCGAACGCCAGCATCCTAACCATTCGGCCATCACCAGCCAGGTAAATGGAAGCTATGCTGTGAGCTCCACTCACAACAGAGAATGGGGCTCACAATTTTACTCTTTTCTTAATATAATAACTACGCAATCTAAAGTAATAATTAACGGAATAGGTATCGATCGTATATACTTTTTTGGATACTACCCGAATCCTAAATGTTTGTGTTTACATTCAAATCCTCTAAATGAATGAAGCAGTATCTGACATCAATATAACAGGGATGAAAGTATTTTCTCTAGTGTTGAAAAACCAGTATTTTCTCTAGAGTTTAATTCCTTGGACACAATTCCATAATCATTGAACAATACTCTTAAAGGGAAAATCGAAACTGACATTTTTTTCTTGTGTTTTACATGCGTCAGAGGGAAATATTTTCAACGGAATTCTTCGAAGAAAATCAAATTGACAATAAAACAGATTTTGAAAAAATAACAATTGAATGTCTGCAAGTCATACCCTAAAGGGAAACAATTTATCCGTTTCTTAATATATAATCTATGCAAATACTATCATTCGTATAATATTGGTAAAGTTAACAAAACCCTCCACCTGAAGCTGTTACTGTACCGAGACAAAAAGTTACAGAAGCCTCTAAAGAGAATGAGGACGATTTAAGAAAAGGATAATGCAATGATCGTTCTAAACACACACGGCTGCAATGATCGTTCTAAACACACACCGCAAACACAGAAAAATCTTATAATAATGTAAAACTTATTTGATGATTTTTCTCCTTTTATTTGTTAAGATATAAAATTACTAGCATTGCTGAAAAAAGTTCTCTTGAAAGATTAAGAAAATTTCTTAGAAAAACAGTTGATAACTTTAGTTCTATGATGCTAGGAAAAAATGACTGAAATCTATTATCATATGTACATTCAAGTCGATTTAAAGTAATCAAAATTTATGAAAAAGGAATTGATAAAAGAACCTAAGATTGGATGAAGTTGATAAGAGTAACAGATTTTACAAGAGCAAAGATAGTTTGAGGATCACATTGAGCATAATTTATTTCAGGGTAGAGTATATCTATATTTTTTGAAATATTCGCTTTATCACTGAGAGAGTTTTTAAGGTTCAGTGTATTCTGTTGAAAATAGTTTATCTGAATTAATAAATGAAAGTTTATTTCCTGGCTTTCAATTCTTAACTTGAAAAACTCAATTTTGGGAGAATTTTGTATTAAATTATTTTAGTGTACTTTATAAAGAAACAAATTTATATTAAGAGTTGAGTTTTGGTTTAAGTTAAAATGCTTTTCCTTCATTTATACAAGGAATTCACACATTAAAGGTCTTTTTGTGACTATATAAATGATCAATTTATTAAATAAAATAAATGCATGTACGCTGACATGCACTGACTTTTTCTCTCGATAATCAATAGAACCCCACACACCGCTTGTAATCTTAAAGCCTATATTTGCCGGCTAGTTCAAACATACGAGAAATTGATTAATCACTGTAAACGCAAATGTATTGTCGATAAATCAAAATGACAATTACTGAGTACCTCTTATAATTACAAAGAACCTTAGTTTGTTCACAAACCAAAGTACGAGATGCCTTGTAACACTACGCATAGCAAGTAATATGACTCGTGCTAAGTCAATGAATAATTAATATTGTAAATATTGATACTTTTAGTAATTAATGGTTGATGCGCTCAAGAGTTAAGTCAAAATATGCTACAGTTACCGTCGAATTATGTTAGAGAAGAAATACTAAAACTTATCAAACTCTTCTCAAGTAATCAACACAGGAATATATCATAAATACGCTTACAGGTATGTTTATATATGAATGCATACATCAGCACATATGTGTGTCCATTATTATTAAAAAAATACATATTCAGTTTATTTATTAGGTCTGAAGTTAGATAGTTGCAACATATCAGATAGAAAAAAATTAAGAAACTACTCTTCTTTTACAAAGATAAAACTCAAAATTGGGCAGACATTTGATTCCTTCTATTTGCAGTAAAATATTTATGTATGTATAAATATGTTGCTATTTGCTGAAACTGCAGCACCATGAAAGAGTTGTTGTATTGACCTAAAATGTGACTGATTGGTAGTTTACCGTGACAAGTGTAACTGATTAAAATCTCTGCTGCGTATGCAAATATGATTCCCACGCAGTCGAAGCTGTAATAGGATTCGGGATTCAGAAAATATAAAAGTTGACTTTAAAAGCAAATCCCAAACAATATGTTAGTGAATTTCATTGGTATTGCTTTGTTAGTACTTAAACACGCTTCCCCACAAAACGAACTAACATTTTGGACAGTTGTCAACGTTTCAGAGAGGAATAATTAATGTACTGAGAGAAGGTAGCTTCTATCATGATACTGGTGCAAACGTCAGGTGAAATGATAGTCAAATTATGCTTACTTGAAGACAATGGAAACTAAAAAGGTTTTATGCATTGTCGTGAAGGATCTAGAGCAAATATGGCTAAGTCAGGATGGGAAGACATATTATTGCTACGCAACGAATAGCGACATTTGGAGCCCGACAATGGAGAATGGGGAAACACCATGCGAAGTCTGCTAACACTGTTCACCGACGATCGCTGTAGCATGAGTTTGTAGCTCGGCACCCGTTACCGCGGCATCTTTTACTCTTATACCATAGACGTCAGAGGCCTCAATGACCACAAGAGCGAGACAATGGAACGCTAAATCATGGAACTGGAATGCGAATAAGGGTTTCTGATCACAGTTCAAATTGTACAACCCCATGTTTGTCCTACCCCAAGCGTAATAGCTTGGGATGCTATTTAATTTTACACCCACTCTTACCGCAATCGTATTGCAGGTACTGTGAACAGTCAGCAGTAAATCAGAGAGGTAATGGAACCAAAAGTCTTATCCCTCTTACAGACCTCCCATCCCCATTTTGCATTAGGACAATGCTCTTACCTATGTCACCTGAATTGTTCAACGTTTCTTCTACGGCCAACAATAATTCTTGACCTGCCTGTTCATCCTATTTGTCCAGCATAGAACACGTGTGGGTTACCACTGCTCGAAAATTGGTATGTAATTTCCTCCTCACAAAACTAAAAAATAGTGAATGCGATATCCTCTATTAATTGTACCCCATATCATAGGTCCATTAAATTCCAACTGTACATCAAGTCATCTGTAACTTAAGTCTTTGTTCGTGTTGCAGTTCTAATGAACAACAGTGTATCATAAATGATTGTAATACGTTTTATGAGATGTTAACGTAAAATGAAATATTTGTTTTTCACTTTCTAGCAATAGCTGTCGTATAATTTACGACAGATATTTACTCATTAAATTTACTTAACTGATAACAATATAAAATTCTACTTGTAGATCTACGATCTTCTATATAATTTTGTGTTTTTTTGTTGACTTATATGGAATTTTTAACCGATATATTTTGACAAATCTGGAAGTTTTTAGGTACACAAGTAATACCGAATCCAATCTAAACAACCAAACTAGAATTTTGAATTCCCAATAGGGGGTCCAGCACCTATCCTCTACAAAGGACCTAATTTTCTTTGAGAAACGACCGTACTTTTGATAATGTCATAGTAGGAACGGCAAAAACAGCACCAAAAACTTGCAATTTAACGACGTGTCGAATCCTCCATAAAATTTGTCATTTCAAGATGAAATATTCGTAAGCGACTAGAAGATGCAGGAATCATTATTAGAATTATCTTTAAGGGCATACATTGATTTTTGGTAACTTAAAGCTCTGACTTGGTAGTCCTTAGCTTTACAATTCTGACAAGCTTCCAACGAGCGTGGCATAATGTTTAGCGATCAATCCCCTATCGGAATAGATGATTACCGCATCTGTCTTAGGGTGAAATACGGGGGAACGGAGAAGCCTACCTTTAGTCACAGATAGACTCACTTTGAATCTCCAGTGAATAATGGCATGGGATGTCTTTGCTTAGAAAATCCAATCACCTTTGGTATCTGTAAGCTGGGTAGTGCTGAATATGTTGATGATATATTTAGTATTATTGTATTCATTCAATTATTCAGACAAAAATGTGCCATTATTTTTGTAGAATAATACAACAATTCATACTTCCTTTCATTGTCTAATGACCTTCTTCTAAGAGAACATGCATGGTAGATGTTAAACTGAAGATTGCGGTTATCAAGCTGTTTAAATGAAATACAGTAATTATTCAGAGAGCTTGATAGAGTGGATGGCAGAATATGCTAAATGGAATATGTGTCTGAATCGCTTGTACAGACAGCTTTATTTTGTATTGATATTTGCCTTAGTATTTTTATTTTTATGCTTTCAATATCCAGCAATTACAGTTTCTCTGAACGTTTATTTTGGGTATGGGTTTTCATAGCGAAAATATATTTGCTACGGGATGCCTTTTATTTTGTCACCTACTGTATTATATTACATTTATATGCTACTGTTATATCATATTTGATGGAAATAAATACCTCATCATATTAAATAAATATATGTTACCGTTAAAGTTTTTTACATACATTCTCTCTCTGAAATAATTTCTATAACAGTCTAATTTATTTTAAAGTAATAGACTATGTAACCTAATAAGGTATTTATTGTTTATGTTAAGCTAGGAAATTTACACTTTTAACAGATACAAAAAAAATCTTGCTAATTCCTTCTTATGAATAAAATATCAAACAAATATTTCTATTTTCTCTCTCTGGAAAGAATTGGGACATCATATTTTGAAACAAACTTTTTAACAAAGGTTTGAGAAATATTGAGCAATTCATAAAAAAAATAATGTTCCATTAATGCAATCGATAGTTTTACGGACAATATACTCTGAAAAATTTATTATGATGTTAATATTTTTAATGTTTAAAAAATAAAAGATCAAACAAAAAGTGTAAGTATGTTAAAATGGTTGCTAATTCATTTTCCTTCCCCTCCATGAAAAAGTGTATTTAAATTGAATTTCAGGAAAAACACTTTTTGAGAAGTCTTAGACACAGTAAATTTATTCCATTAATATCCTTACTTTCAGAAGATTAAATGATTAGGGTACAGCAACTGAATACTAATTTAAAGTCTAAAAAAGTGAAAACTTTTGTTCAATATTTATTCCATTTTTAGATTTAACAAATTTAAAACAAATGGAATAATTTTTTCTTGGTAAAATACTACTAATGTTCATGTAAATAACTGTCAGTTATATTTATTCCTTTGTAAAAGATGTGATATCATAATTGTTGTCCTAAATTGAAGTTATTTTAGTACATTTATTCAAAGTTCAATTCTTTATAAACATTTATTTTTTAAAATTTCTAACTTAACGTCTTTAAGAAATGCTTGGATGTTTTACAAACATTTTTTACTCAGGACGATAATATGCAAAATAATTCTAAACTCATTTCTTTAATTTGAGAAAAAAAGGTATGTGACATATCTTGAAATGTATTTTATAATATATCTTCCTCATTTTTCAAGGTTCCCGTTTTCAATATAAAACATACTGGTTTGCTGATAGAAACGGATTTTAATAATGCATGAAACGACTTTCTTGAAAAATATGTGCATTCCTGAAAAATAATGTCGTTAGAAACCTTAAACTTCGTTCATGGTATTTTTTTCGCAATCATCAATCACTATCACTTTTAAAAAGGAGATAAGCTTTGGCGTATGTTGATACGCTTTGGCAAAGGTTGATTGGCGAGGGTGTTGGGCTGCGGTACCCAACTTTTCCAGTTCATGGTTGGAATGGGCGTTTGTATCCGGTCGACTTTAAACAGTAGTTTGCTGTCTGTTTAACCCTCTCACGGTAAAAATTAATCATTAAGTTCCAAAAGTTGACCAACAAATTACCTTCGATTGTTATAAGAATACACTGGGGAGAACGAAGCTTAATAGACATTTTATTTGGTTAATATAACTTACATATGTACAGTTAAAGATGAAGTACATTTCTTTCAATTAGATATTTATTCTAAATATATGTAATTTGGAAATACTACATCAGGCAGCATTTTGCTAAATTAACTGTTTTGGAAAGAGTTAAAATAAATTACGTTTTTTTCTGTTTGTTTTGGTTTGGAGTGCTACGGTCAACTTTTGCTACACGAGGACTAATTGGACCGGGACCTACTGTTTAAAGCCAATTTCAAACGACCATGCCAAGAGTGGGATTAGAACCCTCAGACGCTGGTACCGAATACCAGCGCCCTAACCATTCTGCCATCATCGAGTTAAAAGTAAAATAACTTGAATTCAAGTTTCATAAAATAAATTAAATAAGTTTATGGGCCGTTAAGATTAAAAGTACAAAATTAGAAAAATATGTTCTATAATATTTTATCTATATACATGCACTTCTGTTAGGCATATTTTTCCAATGAAAAATATCCATTAAAAACATATATAAAAAAGCAAAAGTCAAATGCATTTAATAAAACAATTTGATATAAAATTATTTGCTTTAAATTTAAAGCTTATGAGGTCCTTTTTTTACCGTAATTTAAAAGGCAACATTCTCGATAATTGTTTTTGTAAAAAATGTTTGAAAGTACAAACTAATAGAAAGAAAATTAATAGGTAAAATGTTAGCTGGACCTTTTAGACATTTCGTAAAAAATAATTTGGAAATGAATCCATTAAAAATTTGTTGTTAAATGGGTTTATCAAAACAAATGCAAATAGTGAGAGGATGACATTTTAAAAATTCTGATGAATAAGATTGCACAATACCATGTACTCAATTCTAAAGAAATGATATGCCTGCTTTGAAATTTTGAAAAAAAAAAGTAAAATCTATTTATTATCTGTGAAAGTAAAATGCCAATGCATCCAGGCTAACAAATTGATAGAGATATGTCCAATAAATTTAGGCCTTATTAGGTACAATTTTTATGTAAAATTTTGAAGTGCAGTATTCTTGAAGTGTATTGTTTATATAAAATAAGATTATTGGCTTATAGTTTTGTGCACTTGATGCATTTGGTTAAAACTAACTTGGAAATGAAATTTTTAACGATCTGTTTTTTACAAGCTTATCAAAGTAAATGCCGAAACTAAAGAGAGGAAAAAAATTTCAAACAATTCTAATGAAAAAATGCCAAACACCTAACATTCAATTCTAATCAGTAAAAATGTTTGCAGTTTTCAAAGGTTATTAAAGCCTCACATTGTTATGAATAATGCTACTTTTTTATTTTTTTGCAATGGCAAGCATAATTTCATTATAAATTAGATTTAGTTGTTTGAAATATTAATTCGCACAGGGTTGATCTAGTAAAAAAGTGTCAAATGGTCTATGTGAAATAAATGCGTAGTTATTTTTGAAATAATCATTTTAACTTTTAAAAATTTCTCTAATCGTGACGTTTGAAGGTTGATTCCCTGCTGGAAGGATAATTTGAGTTGTTCTCGGAATCATATCTGAAAAGTGTTTATTGCATTGTTCAACTCGAGGAATTTGAAATCTTCCTCAAACAGTATGACTTATGCTGTATGGCATTTAAAGAAAGCACAATGTTACGCCTGCACTCATGATTCTGTTCACAATTCCGTTTTGCTATGTGGCGACAGACAGAAGCACAGTGTTAAACTTATAGTTAGGATTTCGTTTGAAAATTATTTCAGTGTTTCTTTAGCTGTATGAAATGTTTCTTATCCAAATCTACCGATCCTTCCAATTCGTTATCAAGTGATAGGGGAAGAACTGAGAGCAGTGGTTCTTGTAAGCTAAATATTACCAGACAATGTCTTGTACTCAATGAAAATTGCTACCGATTTCTCTAGTGTTATTTTTCGGCTTTCCTGGATTAGACTGTTGATCAAGGCTATGGATTCGCTGGCGATCTCGCAGTTTGCTTTTCTTGCCGTTTGATCCTAATAATGCCCCTTTCACCCTCTTCGAAATCACTTGCCCCAATTCAATATGCGAGACAGGGAATTTTTTCAATACTTCAGTTTATGAATTATTCCTTTACAAACATTTAATGGAAACATTTTGTAACACTGTTCTAGGGAAAGTATCATAATATTGTTTTATTGTAAAAGTTGAATAATTAAATTATTTTACCCTCTTAGCTTTCTTGGAGGTTTTTCTTTATCTTTTTCTAGCCAGAAAAGCATTTTTAAAGGATTATATCATCCTCTAGTTTTGTATTGGAAGTGTCTTAAAAATACACCGTATCAAACGGTTTTAAACACCGAACTACGGTCGGAACAATCCGTTGTAAACGTATCTCATTTCCAAAAAGTAACAGAAGAATTTGTCGCAAACTCTTATAGGTTTAAAATGATGTAAGAAGAATCGATAATTTAGTTCATAATTGAATAATGGTATCCTCTATCTGCGATAATACTAATCAATTTTATAATTTTAATCATGGCTTGACTCATGATTTTTTTTTATTTACCAAAGAAAATTCTTTACAGTTCTTGCAATAAATTTGATTCCTATTTTTTAAATGGAATATTAAAATCGTGTCTTTAACTAATTTTCTCTGCTCGTGAGTACCTAAATATGCTAATAAGTCGACAAATGAATTGACCAAATAATAAAAAGAGAAAAAGCAGAATCTTAAGACAGAATTTAAATAATTATATGCACCTGATCATATTTAATACTTAATGAGAATTTATTATCAAATAGCAATTTTGAACCAATTAAATCAAATATATTCTGGATAAGTTTGAAATGCAACGATTGTTCTCAGCATGTCCTTCACTCCCACAGGGTCAGATATGAAGAAACCACTTACACATGGATTACTTATGATAGTTAATTTGACAAGTTATTCCCTCATTAAGTTAGAGACCTGGTATTGCAATTCCCGTTGAACTAAAATATTTAGCCTCTTTAATCATGAGTTTTAAGTGAAAATACAGGTATTATAGGTTAAGTATATATTAGGCATTAGAGAAATCTTAAAATATTCACTCCAATTAACTGAAAGGTAAACTCGATACGCAATTTTCGAATGATTTCAAGATATTATCTTCAGAAGCAGAGAAAGAGAAACCCTTACACAGTAAGCAAAAGTAGGCAAAATGATACTCATAGAATGTTACCATTTCACAAAAGAGGAACAGCGAAGGGTGAATTGTTAACTAGAGATGTAGAATAGATTAAAAACCAAGGAATTGTAAGAACGCGAGAGACAGAAATGACTCGAAAATACCACGAATAAGTAAAATTTCTCCTGCTATCGCTTACACTGTTGGCCACTTATGTTCCCTTCATGAAAAAGATACAATACAATGAAAAAAGTTACAATACATTGCATTATATTGAGTAATTAAATGTTTATTATTAGTTGTTAAAGATATTTTCAATTAATTACATGCTTTTATGTTGTCTGTACTAGTTGTACAGACTTTATGTTAATTGCTATTTTGCTGGCCTATGTTTTAATATGATGGAGCTGTCATATTGTCCATTTTTTAGCCTATACAGGGGGTGTAGGACGACTGTGAGTTGGATTGTAATTGGATTTAAGAAAGTTGGATAGTGATATAGATGGCAGATGGTGGCTGCGCTATCTGGACTGTAATTGAGGACTATATGTTATAGTTATTGGCTCTGGATGGTCTGTTCTGTTTGACCGCGAGTGGACGGTATCATGGGGCATTTGGACTGGAGGAACGGAGTACCCCTTGGATACCGGGGGCCAGGAGTCCGGACTGGCGGATCTGAAGTCGAGTGGGTTTCCACCCTCGTGGCTTGGCGACCAGGGGTCAGTAGATAAATTTGTTATATAAGCTTTTTTAAGATGTGGTGGGTGTTACTTTCGAATCACGAAAAAGAAAGATGTCTTGGATTTCGATATTAAAACATATGGTGTTTAATTTTCAGTTATTTATGGGGAATACGAGTATTTTAAGGTTTTTCTAATCCCTAACTTGTTTCACTAGTTTCAGAGCTATATTTTATGTTAATCATAGATGATAAAGATATAGGATTACTTTATATAATTATGCTGATTAAAATTTTAGACAATGAACTGTTTACAGATACTTTTAGTTTATTTTTAATACTTTTTAATTAAAGTAGAGACAGTGAATATTTGTATATAGGAAAAAACGCCTTGTAGTCCACGAAATTTTTATGTATCTTTTTCGCATCAAATGCTCTGAAGAGCCTTTGCGAAAAATGCGCCTTTAAAAAAAATCATTATCTTATATTTTGTTGTCGAATTTCCACCCGTTAGTTTATTTATTTTATAAGTTCAAAAGTATATATAGTCTAAGTTTGAGATTAAATACACCATAAAAGAAAAATATAATTTTAGTAATAAAAAACACTTGAAATTAAAATATACTCTATAAAATGTAGATTAAATATGCACGTTTTTGCTTGAATCAATTCTGAAACTCTTAACTTTTCTCAAACTTTAAATGGTATCTGTAATGTCATAATCTAAATATATTCCTTTTTCAAATCCTTTTTAATGACAATATTTGTTATCATTACAATAAATAAACAACAAATGTTCCGAAGGAAAATGTCTGTAATTCTGTAAGGTCATTGTGGACTTAAAATGAAGCTTTGTTCCCAACACACTACACTTCATTTAAAACATACATTGTAATATTCAGATATAATAAAATGCAAGTATTTTAACTACACACTTATTTGTTAATGCTCGAATAATAGAGAAAGCACAAAACATGTTAAGAATAGGATTACCCATATTAGAATTCCAGACCTTAGAGGCTTAGTTCAATTTGGTGATACCTGGTCTCCTAGTAAAAAGGCATATGTACGATACGGTCCCTTTCATTGGAACATGGTCGGTAAAACATGCTAAAAATGGCAGTTCCCTTAGTATCGATTGACAAATCCCTCAGTATCGATTGTTGTCATATAAACATTTTTCAGATCCTCCAAAATAAAACAAATCTAACGTTTAATATAATGCTACAAAGAAATTTCAGCTAAAATAGTCATCATGTCACAAACGACGATTCTTAAAAATAAAATGCAGGAAGGAAAGTCAAAATAGTGCTATTTATAATCTTACTTAAATACGAATTCTTATTTAAAATAGAAGACGTTTTACAGAGATACAAATAGAAATTTTCGGAGCACAATTCAATCAGGTGCCTAAAAATAAATATAATGGTTGTAAGTATGGTGCATTTTTATGTCAACTCTAGACAATTTAATTAATATGGTTCACTTAAAAAAACTATTCTACTTGAGTCAATTTGAATTTATTCTATATATGATTTGCTTCAATTTTCAGGATTTCAATGTTTTCAGTTTACCAGATAAGTAAAATTTAGCTTTTATACCTTTATGGTAAAATGAAAAGAGATTGCTTTACGTAGTATTTGATAACAGGAAATAATTTTTCAATTATTTGGTAATTAAATTTTAAATACAGATAATATTGTCAGAAGTTCATGTAGCAAATGGGCTTTTATTTTCCTCATTGATATAAACATTGACACAGTATTCCTTTTCTTTTGGTTATGGAAACTTTCTTTGACCCAAGAATTCTATATTACTGCTAAGTTTTCGAAGAATATTTTCTTTCTTACAGAATACTCTTAACAACTTTAATATTTCTTATTTGATAATACATATGGGATTAAATTTGATTTCCAGTCCATTTATAGCGTAATGTTTTATTTCGACTCCCCTGCTTATGAAATCAAACAATTGTAATTTTATCAGGAATAGACTCTTTACGCGAGAGCAGCTTCCTTACCCTAGAAAATATTACAATTCAGCTTAATGTTTCATGGTTCATAGTAGGTAATACAAGTGAAAAAATTTGGAATTCCGGAAAAAACAGAGTTTACAGTTATCCTTTTCCCTTGGGTGTGTTCTATGCAATCTTATCACATGTAAATCTTCTGAATTTTAGCCAAAAAATGTGGAAAATATTAGTGTTTTACAATGAAGTATCGAATGACTGCAATGTAGTCAATCAGTAGTGAATAAAAATCAGTAGGTTCGTTGATGGAATCCTTCTTTCTTCAAAGTACTGGTTGACTATGCCTCCCCTGAAGGTTTTTTAACGAGGGAGGCACCTAAATCCAAGGCTTCCGTGCAGGCTAGGGATTCCAATCTCTTCCTAAGGTGAGTATAAAGAGACGTGAAAGGATGGCTACAAGACAAATCTCCCTAGTATTTTGTCTTCAGCAATAAATAGGAATCCGGAATTATCTCAAAAAGCCCCGATACATTTATTTCTCTTCTATTCAACTTATTTTTTGAAGCAAACATTCTCCATCCAGCTATACATGAAAAACAAACAAAAAAGTAATTAACTCTATAACAGGAAAATATATTATATCAAACATTATCCTTCATTTTGCATAATCTTAAAAAGTGTTATATACTTCTAAGAATATCATATTTGTTTATTAGTCAGACTCTGAGATCTTGAAAACATTATAATTCTTTTACATAGGAAGTGCCAGAGTTTATAGTAAAAATAAATATTTTTACATGGCAAAATGTTGCTAGTTGTTCTGTCAATTTGTTAATTTATGGGTTAAACCTCTTTTCTGAAAACAGGGGTTTCACAAGCATTCAAAGATTCTGCACACTGAACGAGAGCACGATTTTACCCCAGGAATCCTCCGAAGCAGAGTACAGGTAACCCTCCTATAACACGATAGATAGGTTCCTAGAAAATGTGTTGCGTGAAACCGTGTTATATGAGACACAGAGACAGTTCAAAAAAAGGGGGTTACATACTGAAAACATGTTGAAAACAAACATATTTTTTAAATTCCATATAATTCCATTTTTTTAAAATTCCATAAACTTAATTTTTATTAAAAATATAAATGTATGTATAACATAAAACGAAAGAAACGAAAAGAAATATTATTTTTATTTAATGCGACCTTAATTTAATAAATTTCTTCCTCAGTGCAATCAAACGAGAACGTTTTCTCGATTGAACGATATCACCTTCACTTCCAGAACCTTTTTCTTCATTTAGATATTTTGCACTTTCTATTCTCTTTAAAAAATCTGTAATTTTGGTTTATTTGCTGGTTCTTACAAGGTTATTTTAGATTCACAGTATGGAGATAGACAAATTTGCAGCTCCCTTTTGAATTTTCAGCTTCTTTCGACGAAAGGGTCTGCATTCAGAAAAAATTATTCAAGATTTTCAGCTAAGCTTAGGCCTTCTTGTAATTTTATACAGTTATAACTGAATAAATTATAATTTGTTTATAGATTTTCATGTAAAGCCACTATAGTTCATTATTCCTTCCCGTTATTATTTTAAGGTAATTTTGTTCTTAAATGTGTTAAACAACAATCATGTTATCTAGTACTATAGAAGTACAGTGTTGTACAAAGGTTTTCGCATTTTTTTTATCGTGTTAGAGCGAAATCGTGTTACAGGTTGCAGTGTTATAAGAGGGTTCCCGCAATTTATCTTATCGTGTTAGAGCGAAACCGTGTTGTAAGATGCCGTGCTGTAGGAGGGCTACCTGTATTTGAAAATAATTAAGCCTCTTTAGGTCATTTTATAGTTCATGCATTTCATTAGCAGTACAAAGCAAGGATGGACGAGATGTTCCGATTAAATTTACAGTATTCTGGTAGTGTAAGACTGACGAAAAGACAGTAGGGCCTGGATTAATAAGGATTTTAGTCTAAAACAGTTATTAAACATAATTTGCTCTAATTACAAAAGAGTTGTTTTATATTGCATATTTGGATAAGTTTGTTGCCTTTATTAATACCTAAAAAATAATTGAATTATGGACACTATGAAACTCCCGTTATTTTGATTGAAATTCATTTCTACCACTATACCTCTTAGACGCGATTATGCCCAGAGCGGGAATTGAACTCTGCTTCTCTGAACTTTGAAACCAGTGTCGTGAGTAAGAGTTTATCCAAGACGTGCAAGGCAATCTCATACTAAGGTTTGTCCTTCTAACATTTTATTCAAGGATTAATGAATTCTTATCCAGTAACAAGGGAAAAACTTGATCCAGAAACCAGTCTCTTATCACTGCACAATTCGATTCAAATTAAAGCTTAAAGGAGATTAAAAACACTTTTGAACATCACAATGACATTTCTTTAAAGTTTCTTATTACCGCATTTGATGTTACTAGACATATACGAGCAAAAAGGTTTTAGTCTCCCTTTATAAATATTTAAATCCTTTGTTTCAATACGAACTGTGAAGGGAAAGAACAAGAAGCTCGGAAATGTCACATTTTATTTGAGAAAATTTTAGTTGCTTGTGTGAAGTTCAGAAGAGTGTTGTCCTTTAGGAGTAAATGTCAGGAAAATAAACAGATGTAATTCTTGAAATTCTGCTTGATTAATGAAATCTTTGAAAACCGTTAAGAGGTATTAAGTTTTGCACACATCCATAATCCCCAGAGTTCAGTTAAAAGTCGTTAGTTGAACATTGCCATTAATTTTTAACGATAATTCTCTCTCTCTCTCTCTCTATATATATATATATATATATATATATATATATATATATAATGGAGGCCCAATAATCCGAAACCAAAAGTCAAAAAGAACTAAGGTTACAATAAAACTATACTGATGCTAAGTAATATGAAGTATATTTCTAAAACTTACAAGAAAATTCCAAGTTCGACAACAGTAGTAAAATAGAGTAGGACAGAGTATAATAAACAACACGTGTTGATGATAATGCTAAACTGACACTAACAGTAACAACACGCCTCTCCAAATGTCGAGTACTGTGACGTATTGTTAGACCATCTTACACTCTGCCGTAGTGTACTAGCCAGCGTTCCGCTTTCTTATCAACCATTTCTCCCCGATATTTGGTTATGTTTAGACAGACTTTATAAAATATCCTGTGAAAACACACGTAATATGTAGCATTTATACAATCACACGTTATTATGTAATTTAAGTTTATTTTAAGAATGATTTCACTTAATCCGAAAAATTGGTTAATCCGAAAACGGTCTGGTCCCAATCATTTCAGATTATTGGGACTCCACTGTATATATATATATATATATATATATATTAATTTTAAATGATAATGTATGTGATGACAAAAGGATAATATAATAATTTATGATACAATGTATTATAAATTTCATGTATTACGATGTATGCATTCGTGGAATTATTTATGCACTCAGTAACATAATTATAATTTCTACTTCAAATTCATTAAATGTTGATATACAATTAAAGAGGGTATACGAAAAACATCGACGGATTGAATCACAGACCAACCCACTTAATCCGTTAATCCTTTATTCATGTATTAACATTAACTGGTTAAAGCTAACTAAAAAAGAAATCAAGCTGAAAATCGTAATTGCAACAGTCTTGGCCTTTATATGAGAAAGAAAGAATTTCATACTTTTCTTCTTTGTAATTCAGAAGGGCATTTCATAATACAGACTCGATCAGTTAATCTTAAAATTCTCCCAGCTTTCATTTAATTAACGATATAATTTGAGACACAATGCGGGGGAAATTTTTACATTAAGTCTCTGGCAAAATTGCTGAATATTTTAGAAAGTTAAAGAATTCTATATACTTTAGCAATGCTCAAAGGAAAGAAATGATCAGTATAAAATATGCTAGAACAAATATAATGATTTTGTCATTAGAAATTACTGCCTGTAAAATGTATACATTTGGTGATTATTATTGAAATAATAATTGAAATTTTTGCAAAGAAATATCAATAGCAGTAATTATTTCTCAAAACTACGATATTAAAGGAATAAATAAAAGGGTCATTTGTGTTAATTGTGAATACGTTCCCATTTAGTACTTAAAATAGTTTAATTCTTTATTATTTCATATCATTAATAGAGATAAATTCTGGTATACTGTTTATTTAGAATAAACAAAGAAAATCTTTGAAGATATGCCTAGTTATTCGTTTAGTCTTGAGTGAAATACTTTCTCAATAAACTTTCAGTCATAAAGAAATAAGTTCTGTAAGATGTTGCGTTTACTTTGGAGATTTTCTTGCGCTCCACACTAGGGGAAAAATCCCCAGACCTAGACTAAACTTTGCTATAACCCCATAAATTAAAGTAAATATCTTGTTTTAAGTGGCAATGGACGAGTCTATTTAAAAAGAGAGAAGACCGGTAGGTGACGATCGATCAAAGATTGTATGTATATCAGAATCTAATCCCCTTGGGTTTACTTTTCACCCCATTGAAGCAATGAATTCGTTTTAAGCCTTATTGCACTAAATTTGACAGAGGGCAGATTTTATCCGGAAACCCCCAAATGTGGTAAAACCTTTCTTTTTCTTGAATTTCCATCGTTCTCTTGAGCACCATTTACATTTATTAATACTAATTGATTTTTCAAGCGCATTAATCTACATCACATTGGAGTTGAGCGTATTATCTTCTTTTTGTATATTTTACTTCATTTCTTTTTTCAATTGAAACTACTTGCTTACATAAATTTTAAAATACTTTATTTCAAAGCAAATTGGGATGGATATAAATGATCATACATAATTCTCGTTTTTTCACGAATAATGAGACTTTTGTTTACAACAAGTAAATAAGAATTTTGAAAACAGAGTTGGAGAAAACAAGTTAAAGTACAGTATCACTACAAATATCATGAAAAATGATGTACTATAGAACAAATTACTATTCCGTTGCATCTAGAAAAGATATTTTGTGTTTTATGTTGTTTGTAACGAGGGCTACACAATATAAGTTCTTTGTGTCAAGAAATTTCAGAAATTTTAGTATTTGCAGTAATAAATTTTGTTACGTTTTGTAAGAACGTACTCAAAGTTATATAACCAACAACAGAATGTTTTAAACTACATGAAATATTTTGAAAAAAAATAAAACTTTATTTTTAAGAAACCCGTAATCAAAAAGTAATAAAAACTTTATCTCACAAAAGTCATCTTACACTGAAATATTTTCGGATAAATTCATAATTAAAATTATCGTCTGGCGCTTTATTTTTACTTTTGAATTGTGGTGGCATTTAAAATATCGTTTGGCTTTAATTTTTGCGCTCCTACTCCGTAATATTCTATTTATTATTAAAAAATGGCTCGTAGTTGTAAAGAAACAACAAACAGCATTCGAAAATTGATTATCTCTTTGCTGATTATTTCTTTAAAGCATAATATTTCAAATCTTTCAAACTTTCAAAGCAATTCAGGAATAAAAAGAAACTCACAACTTTTAATATCCACAATAAAAAATAATAGGGTGGAAGCTAGTTTGAATTAATTAATAGTTCTATATTAGGCTGAAGAGCATTAGGTCCGATTGTCCCTATGGACGATTAAAAAATGCATTATAGTTGTTAGTCTCGATTATGACATAGTTTCACTTGCTATTTTAAATTCAAAGAATGTACTAAATTGTATCTAAAAATATGTATTATGTAAACGGCATTAACTCGAAGCTTTACATGAGAATTAAATGGCAGAATTCCTCCAGTAACCGAAATTCAATTTTCATTTTACTTCATAAATGCACAAATTTTGAGACATTTTCAAAAAGGTTTCATTTGAAAATGCCTCCTAATTTTGCTTGTGAAAACCTTTTTGCTCTTACATTCCGTTCTCAAAATCTGTCCTTAACAAGGTGTAGGAAAATGTTCTGATTAATTTAAACTCCGAGGAGCGCAATTCTAAATAATTTATAGAGGGATGCTCAACACTAATGCCATTTGAGTAATGTAACATATGTTGAATGAAAGAGCATGATTACATCTGACAGTCAATGAAGTTTTGCAAGTTCAAAGATGGAAGTTTTAGAACGTGATTGAATGTTAAATATCTAGTGGGTATAGAGAGAGCTATAACTGACATGCGTTTCCTAACTGGATTACATTTGAGTCAGTTCGAAACACGTGCATTGCAATTTAGCCATTTCTAACGATTTTGCCTTTGTCTTAAAACCTTTTCCATCATCACTTACAACAAAAATCTCGAAAGAGATTTCATAAGGTACTCTAGCAGATATATCCTTCATATACTGTTAAATAAAAGATGGCTAGGACTAAAAAACGAAATATTTTTAAAATGTAGGATAAGTATTATTATACAAAATTCGAAAATGAAGTATTGATGCTATACAGTACATTTACGGAACAGATGTTTTCTTAATAAATAAACTTTCATTCCTGTATGTGAATTATATCCGTGAAGTCTCTCTCTCTCTCTTTCTATCTCTCTCTCTCTAGAGAGTTTTAGCTTTGTAATTATAAAATTTATCCTGATAGTGAAACGTGATCAAAATTTCTCTCTCTCTCTCTCTCTATATATATATATATTTATATATATATATATATATATATATATATATATATATATATATATATATATATATATATATATATATATATATAAAACTACCGTAACTGACTCACTGACTGACATACAACGCACAGACTAAACCGCTGGACCTAAAGGGCTGAAATTTTGCATGGCGATATTTCTTTTTGTGTAGGGGTGCACTAAGAAAGATTTTTGAAAAGTTTTTCTTAGATTTTTTAAAATTAAATTTTTAAATTGTTTTATTAACTTTTTTTAAGTTTGCATTTAAAATAATAATTTGAGGGTTATAAAATTTATATCACGAGAAAGATCTTAAAAATTCCTTTAAAATGAAATCTGTTTCCAATCTTTACCTGCATTTTCTAATTTTTGGTAAATTTTTAAAGATTAAATTTTAGAATTTAATTTATTAAATACTTTTAGAATTTAATTTATTAAATATTTATTAAATACTGAATTTATTAAATGCTGATTTATAGTCACATTTAATTTAATTTATAGTCACATTTAAATTAATAATCACATTTAGATTTAATTTGAATATTTTCTTCTACATTATTTTGTCTATAAAAATATCCCTTACGATTTTTTTATAAATATATATTTTTATTTTTGTATCAATTTATACATTGATCGTCGTATTTATTATATATATATATATATATATATATATATATATAAATATATATATATATATATATATATATATATATATATATATATATATATATATATATATATATATATGTGTGTGTGTGTGTGTGTGTGTGTGTGTGTGTGTGTGTGTGTGAGAATTCTTGTGGCAACACGGATGTTTTAGAGTCACAAGACACACGCCGCGCCACGAGTTACGGATAACGTGCCACTGGAGCAAACGAGTTACAACTCAACCGTTCTTTGGAACGTACGCTATTTTTATTTTTCTGCTGGATTAAAAAGGTTATGCTATGTTTTGACGTTGACGGAATGAAGATTGCAGGCTTTTTTCTTTGTGGCTCTGACTAAATGAGCATTATTGTCTTTTTAGACGGACACAGACATTTTTTTAAAAATTGTAATAATCTGTTTTGTGTGATTAAACGTTGGTTGTGAATACGCATTATTATATTTTAACCGAAACATTTGTGATATTTGAACCGTGGGGATAAATTTCCTACATTTATGGTGTCAGAAGATTACGGACCCTATCGATTAGTTTTTTTTTCTGCCTCAGAGGAAGACCAGCATTTTTGTGTGTACAAAACATTTCGTTTTCGTTTTCCTTTTTGAATAATTATTTACAATGGCTTTTTTGTATGGAGCACGTAAAACTGATTTGTTAACTTTAATTGATGAGTTAGGACTAGAAGCAGCAAAAGGTACTAAAGTCGCTGATTTAATTAATATCATCACCAGTTCAGAAACTTATAATGAGGACTTTAGTAAAAGTAGATGAGATGTTATTATTGCTGAGAAGCTAGAACAGAAAGAGATAGCAGAACGTGAGAAGCTACAACAGAAAGAGATAGCAGAACGTGAGAGGCTAGAACAGAAAGCAGACCGTGAGAGGTTAGAAAGGAAAGAGGAAGCAGATCGGGAGTTTGAATTAAGGAAAGTCGAATTGGAGGCAAATATTGAAAGAATTGGCGATGTTCCGGTTAAGCCAACTGTTTTTAAAAAACATAATTTGTTGAAATTAATGACACGTTATGATATGTCCGGTGATATAGGTGTTTATTTGAAATTATTTGAAAGGCAGATCAGTCGAATTGAAATTCCTAAAGAAAATTGGGTCACGTATTTACTCCAATTGCTGTCGTTAGAGATTACAAGCATTGTCGCTAGAGAACCAGATCCATCGACTAATGATTATGATCATGTTAAGAAGTTACTTTTGAAACACTTTAGGCTGACCCCAGAACAGTTTAGACAAAAAATTGTTCAACACAAGTAGGAATCGGTCGCCTCTTGGCGCGATTTAGCTTTTGATCTTAAAACTTATTTTGAAGAGTAGATTTCTGGTTTAGAAGTCAAAACATTTGAACATTTGAAGGAACTTTTGGTTGTAGATCAATTAAAGCGGAAAATATCACATGACGCTAGTAGTATGCACCCCCATATAAGCGGCAGATGGGCTTGTCCGAGGGGCGTGGCTGAGTGACATTGATGGATGGGGTCACGTGACGGATGACGTCGGGAGTCACGTGATCAATGACGTCACTACCCTGGACTTAGAATTTTTCGGGAAGAATTTCCACGTGTGTTAGAGTTGAGGAGTCAGCCTCCTGCTTTGAATATTGAAAGAAATGTCCCAGGGGGGTTCTGAAAAAAAGCTTTGTTATCTTGGAGTGGCAACAACTTTTTACACGTGGTTTTGGACTTTGGTGGGTCACGTCATCGATGCCGTCACTACCCTGGACATAGAATTTTTCGCGAGGAAATTTCCACGTGTGTTAGAGTTGAGGAGTCAACCTCCTGCTTTGAATATTGAAAGAAATGTCCCAGGGGGTTTCTGAAATAAAGTTTTGTTATCTTGGAGGGGCAACACCTTTTTACACGTGGTTTTGGACTTTTGTTACCATGGAGTGGCAACAACACAAGAAAAAGAAAAAAGTTTTATGAATTTGGCAACGGAGACCTCTGTCGTTTTGTGCAAGTTAGTAGTACTTGAATTTTCTAGTCTGCATCAAGCAACTTTTTTCTTTACGGTTGCTCGCGCTATTTTTTATTTTTAGATTTTTTTTCGTACGTTCCTTTTTTATTTTGGAAATATTTTTCCTGTATTCCTTCATACGTAATTATTTGAAGCCGAGTGATACGAAAACCAATTGGATATTACAGAATGGACGGATATATATTTCCTGTATATAAATGTGTGGATTAGATAATATTTATTTGGTTTTATTTACCATTATTTCTGAGTGTATTTAAAAAGCGTCTATAAATTTATTGATTTTTTTTATTTATAAATATTAAAGCGATATATTAAAACTAAGAAACAAATACAGAAATATTTATTTAGTGAAAATATGGTACGGGGTAAAATATAGTGATAGTATTTCAGAGCAAGTTGTGATGGAAGGGAGATATATGTTTACAAAGATTATGAACTAGATAATATCAAAGGATGTGTTACAATGTCCAAGGAAAAGGAAGTTTTGTAGGATCACAGATGACAAATTTTAGATTTTAGGAGTAAACACGTGAAATTGTATACTGTGTCCGATATAAAGTTTAAAAGTAAACGCTTGTTATTTCCCGAAAACAAGGGGGGTAGATGCATTAGTATGATAAACATTAAGCTCGGATGATTGCATCATGTTTTGATAATGTTTTGAAGTAAAAGAAAATTAATAGTACTATATATGAGAAATTATAGATATGTTGTACACATGAAATAAATATTATTAATTTTACTTATTATTATGAATATGAAGTGTAAAAAAAAAATATGTTTATACCAGTTAATGGGTTAAAATTAAACAGAATTTTTAGACATTTACATGAGAGTGTGAGCTGACGAAATATTGATACTATTAGACATTATGTTTGGTAAGTATAGTTTGTAGAATTAGTTGGTTGTTGCATCATTACACAGAATTTACATCGGTAAACATGTTAGATGTAAACAGACGTTTAATTACTTTGTTACCGGGGGAAATTTGAGTACAAATTTTCAGAAAATTGGTATTATTGCAGTGTGGTAACATCAATGCTTATTTTTAAAACAAACTCTTGCTTGATAAACGATTAACTTCCTATCAAGCATGTATAAGTAAAGCAATATAACACTTGAAAAAACATTATTTGTACGAGTTTACACAGCTGGTATTATACAAATTGTTAGCTTGGACAAGATTTAGTGCTGAGAACGAACAACATACGTTTCTGTTATAATTTTTAATTACCTGAATTTAAGAAAATGAAAGGATATTTTAGTATAGACAATTTAACAATTTTTTTTTTTCAGTATTGTAGATAAAATTTTTGTGTGTGTGTGTGTGTGGTGTTTTTCTTGGACAATACACGGATACATATACGAAGATAAGAAACCAAAGATGATTATGCACGTCCGCCAAAAGAATAGCGTTACCATAACACCTTATATGTGGAACTCTTTAATACATAACCTTGATAATCTTAAAGTTAATAATTCCAGGCATTTTATTGATAATATTTTAATTATTTCTGGCCAGCAAAGGAATAGTCTTAAATTATTTACACTTAAGAAAATGTTACAACGTAAAAATATCAAATATGGCAGAATTAGGATGATTTTGTTACGATTATACACAATCAGATGTAAAAAGTTAAAGGAATGTGCTATGACTGTAAGTGAAAAAGTTTTGGATTGTCTGTTTCCACAGAAATGTACATATAAACTTAAGGGTACCCTTTGTAAAGAATAAGAAAACATATACAAAAATAAAACATATTGTAAGATTGTTTTTCCCACTACCCCGTCAGATATATATAACATTGCACTTCGAAATAATTTGAAAATAGTAACTTTGAAGAACTTTTAGATATAAAATTATTTACCACAGATGTTAAATTTAAAATATCTTTAATTTTCTTAATAATATAACTTTGCAATATAATATAATTTAGATATATATTTTAAAGCATTGAAACATTTAGTATATATAAAATAACTACCATTTAAACTTACCTTGATTATGGGGTATATTTTTGCAACTTATTTTTGCTAGGATTCAAACCTGAAAATGTAACGTTAGCTGACAAGTTTGGCTTTTGACTAGTACCAATCAGCTAGCATAATATGTCAGTAGATTGTATTATAAGGTATAAAAGAGAGAATATTGTAAAGAATTTACTAGAATTAATTTACAAAAATAATTATAAAAAACCTATGATTCAGACTTTGAAATAATATTATGTGAAAGGTAACGGGGTATATTTTTACAACTTTAAATATTTTAGGTCAAATTCTTACTTAAAATGTATTATTAACTTACTTGTTTTTGTCACTACCATCAGATATACAACATTGCACTTTGAAATAATTTGAAAATACAGAGGCTGTTCACACATTTTTTAGACGATGTATATTGTATTCACAAAACTAAATTACATAAAATTCTTGTGTTTTAAATGTTCTATTTGACATCCCTTATTCTGAACTATCTTTCGACACCGCAATTTCCAGGATAATAATGCCTTTTGAAGTGTCAGAAGAGGTATTCTATCCCATTCCTAATGAACAGCTTTCCAGATTCCTGTAAGTGTTTTGGGACGACGTTTGGATAATGCAGATTTTAAAAGTCCGAAAGCACAAAAATCCATAGGTGATACATAGGGAGATTTAGTAGAGCTATCAGTGAAGGATATGGCTTTGATAACAGTTTTTTTTCCATTTATTTTAGGAAATTTACAGTGGATTTTGATGTATGACTGCTCGCTTTGTTCTGATGGAGTCTCACAGATTGATGGCACTGTGGGTAAAGCGATGGCATTTCATTCAGAAAAATTGGCGATAAAATATGTTCCTGATAGTATTTGGAGTTAATCTTGACTTTTTTTTCCCACTCTCTTTATTTTTAACTTGCCATTATAAGAAAAACCAGCAACAATCATGAATCCCTTAGAAAAAACTTTCTTTCGATTCTTTGAACCATGTACTTAAATTTTTTTCTCCCCCTTTTGTGATAATAAATGGCTCTTTTTTTTGTTGCAATCATTTAAATACACCCATGATTCATCTTTTGTGACAATTGTTTTCCATTTTTCTTTGGATAAGTGTTTCTCATATAGAATTCTGCAGCGTGTCCTGCGTTCAGCGATATGATTTGGAAGAAGACGATGCACATTGCGTTTTTTCGCTTTCTTAAGATTTAAATCAACGTTTATCATTTTTTTTTTTTTTACAGTGGACACCGAGTATTTTAATGATTTTGCAACTGTCCTTTGACTAGGGGAATTTTCTTTTAACATTAAACAACGTACCTTTGCAATAGTCGAAGATGTCCGTTTTTTCCTTGGATACTTGTTTGGAATTTTTGTCCCACTTGAGGCTCCAATTTGACGTTTTTTTTCCTTTCTTGTTGACGATATTACCTATCGACGCTTTAGATATCACAAAACCATGACTCTCACATCGGTTTTGGATAACGGAGTATGCATATTTCTCTTCGGAAAGAGCATAAATGTAGTCTTCGAACCACTGCTTTGTTAAAAACGCCATTTTGAATAAAAACAAAACTTTCAAGCCGCAGACGATAATTTTCACTTTTAAAAAACATAGTACAATTGCAATTATTTCTTTTGCAGCAAACGATTTTTTTTATTACCGCTTACCAAAATCGTCTAAAAAATGTGCGAACAGCCTCTGTAGTATCTTGGAAGAACTTTAAGATATAAAATTTACCCCAGATGTTAAATTAGTTATATCTTTAAAACCATTTAAGGTTTATGTATAGAAAATAATTAGCATTTAAACTTACCATGAAGACTTTCAATTATACACTTAGTACCTATGATTTTTAGAAAAAAGGATTTAAATAAATAATCTTTTACATAGCACGCTAAACATAAAGTATTAAGGCACATTATTATACTTTTTTGCAATTTATTACAAGACAAGAATTTCCCAACAACACTATTTTACCTTTTAATATCTTAAATAAATAAAGATATAAAAATTAAAATATGTTTCAATCTTGACAATTCTTCAAATTTAATATACATACCGCAGCAATCCATACCATTAAATCTGCAAGAGAAGATGTTAAATTTGCACCGCGATGTTAATAGAGAAGATTTTACTATACTTTTATAATCTAAACAGATAACAAACCGCTATAGTTAACATTTTTAACAGTTAACGGTTTAAAATATATAATTAATTAAAATATATATCAAATTATTTAAAAGTAGGCTATGCTAATACAATTTTTTTATAATGGACTTCTTTAATTATTGCTTACAAAACTGCAAATACCAAGTAAATAAGATATATATATATATATATATATATATATATATATATATATATAATGAATTGTATTATGTTGAAATTCTAGTTTTAACATGAAAAAACATTATATAACATAAATATTGAAATTAAGTGTTTAAAATATATTATGAAGACACTTACCTGTTGTTGCTAAGTTTGACATTAATTGCTAAAATAATTATAAACAGCTATTAATAATACTTTTAAATATTCTTTAAATGTTAACTTGGAATAACTTTTAGATCTGCAATTATTTCCGACGGGTGTTAAACTTAAAAATCTATGCAACAACTTTAATCATCTTTGCATAGTTTTAAAAAGAAAAGCATACATTTATCCGAAAATTTTAGTTTTATTAACAAAACCTGGAAACTTTGAAGTAAACACATGTTTAATACGTTGAAAAATCTAAGACCTATTAATGATACTTTGAAATATTCTGTAAATAGTAACTTGGAATAACTTTTACACCTGCAATTATTTCCGGTGGCTGCTAAACTAAAAATGTTTATGCATTAATCTAATTATGTTTGAATAGCTTTATAAAGAAAAGCATTCATTTTAGCCAAAAATTTTAGTTTTCTTAACAAAAACTGGAAACTTTGAATTTAAAACATGTTAAAATCTTTTTGTTAAAAATTAATTTTATATCAGTCTTAGCATTTTCTTATAAAATTAGGTTATTTAAGTTATAGTATCATTATCAAATTGATAAATATTGAAAATTATGTTGAATATCACATATTAACAGTCTACAATCTTTTCATTTGCTTAAGTTTCATGTGTTGTTATATGAACGGTTGTCACTATGTAAATCTATTGTAAATTATACTTTTTCAATGTATTGAACATGCGTTTAGCAATTAATGTCAAACTTAGCAACAACAGGTAAGTGTCTTCATAATATATTTTAAACACTTAATTTCAATATTTATGTTATATAATGTTTTTTCATGTTAAAACTAGAATTTCAACATAATACAATTCATTATATATATATATATATATATATATATATATATATATATATATATCTTATTTACTTGGTATTTGCAGTTTTGTAAGCAATAATTAAAGAAGTCCATTATAAAAAAATTGTATTAGCATAGCCTACTTTTAAATAATTAGATATATATTTTAATTAATTATATATTTTAAACCGTTAACTGTTAAAAATGTTAACTATAGCGGTTTGTTATCTGTTTAGATTATAAAAGTATAGTAAAATCTTCTCTATTAACATCGCGGTGCAAATTTAACATCTTCTCTTGCAGATTTAATGGTATGGATTGCTGCGGTATGTATATTAAATTTGAAGAATTGTCAAGATTGAAACATATTTTAATTTTTATATCTTTATTTATTTAAGATATTAAAAGGTAAAATAGTGTTGTTGGGAAATTCTTGTCTTGTAATAAATTGCAAAAAAGTATAATAATGTGCCTTAATACTTTATGTTTAGCGTGCTATGTAAAAGATTATTTATTTAAATCCTTTTTTCTAAAAATCATAGGTACTAAGTGTATAATTGAAAGTCTTCATGGTAAGTTTAAATGCTAATTATTTTCTATACATAAACCTTAAATGGTTTTAAAGATATAACTAATTTAACATCTGGGGTAAATTTTATATCTTAAAGTTCTTCCAAGATACTACAGAGGCTGTTCGCACATTTTTTAGACGATTTTGGTAAGCGGTAATAAAAAAAATCGTTTGCTGCAAAAGAAATAATTGCAATTGTACTATGTTTTTTAAAAGTGAAAATTATCGTCTGCGGCTTGAAAGTTTTGTTTTTATTCAAAATGGCGTTTTTAACAAAGCAGTGGTTCGAAGACTACATTTATGCTCTTTCCGAAGAGAAATATGCATACTCCGTTATCCAAAACCGATGTGAGAGTCATGGTTTTGTGATATCTAAAGCGTCGATAGGTAATATCGTCAACAAGAAAGGAAAAAAACGTCAAATTGGAGCCTCAAGTGGGACAAAAATTCCAAACAAGTATCCAAGGAAAAAACGGACATCTTCGACTATTGCAAAGGTACGTTGTTTAATGTTAAAAGAAAATTCCCCTAGTCAAAGGACAGTTGCAAAATCATTAAAATACTCGGTGTCCACTGTAAAAAAAAAAAATGATAAACGTTGATTTAAATCTTAAGAAAGCGAAAAAACGCAATGTGCATCGTCTTCTTCCAAATCATATCGCTGAACGCAGGACACGCTGCAGAATTCTATATGAGAAACACTTATCCAAAGAAAAATGGAAAACAATTGTCACAAAAGATGAATCATGGGTGTATTTAAATGATTGCAACAAAAAAAAGAGCCATTTATTATCACAAAAGGGGGAGAAAAAAATTTAAGTACATGGTTCAAAGAATCGAAAGAAAGTTTTTTCTAAGGGATTCATGATTGTTGCTGGTTTTTCTTATAATGGCAAGTTAAAAATAAAGAGAGTGGGAAAAAAAAGTCAAGATTAACTCCAAATACTATCAGGAACATATTTTATCGCCAATTTTTCTGAATGAAATGCCATCGCTTTACCCACAGTGCCATCAATCTGTGAGACTCCATCAGAACAAAGCGAGCAGTCATACATCAAAATCCACTGTAAATTTCCTAAAATAAATGGAAAAAAAACTGTTATCAAAGCCATATCCTTCACTGATAGCTCTACTAAATCTCCCTATGTATCACCTATGGATTTTTGTGCTTTCGGACTTTTAAAATCTGCATTATCCAAACGTCGTCCCAAAACACTTACAGGAATCTGGAAAGCTGTTCATTAGGAATGGGATAGAATACCTCTTCTGACACTTCAAAAGGCATTATTATCCTGGAAATTGCGGTGTCGAAAGATAGTTCAGAATAAGGGATGTCAAATAGAACATTTAAAACACAAGAATTTTATGTAATTTAGTTTTGTGAATACAATATACATCGTCTAAAAAATGTGTGAACAGCCTCTGTATTTTCAAATTATTTCAAAGTGCAATGTTGTATATCTGATGGTAGTGACAAAAACAAGTAAGTTAATAATACATTTTAAGTAAGAATTTGACCTAAAATATTTAAAGTTGTAAAAATATACCCCGTTACCTTTCACATAATATTATTTCAAAGTCTGAATCATAGGTTTTTTATAATTATTTTTGTAAATTAATTCTAGTAAATTCTTTACAATATTCTCTCTTTTATACCTTATAATACAATCTACTGACATATTATGCTAGCTGATTGGTACTAGTCAAAAGTCAAACTTGTCAGCTAACGTTACATTTTCAGGTTTGAATCCTAGCAAAAATAAGTTGCAAAAATATACCCCATAATCAAGGTAAGTTTAAATGGTAGTTATTTTATATATACTAAATGTTTCAATGCTTTAAAATATATATCTAAATTATATTATATTGCAAAGTTATATTATTAAGAAAATTAAAGATATTTTAAATTTAACATCTGTGGTAAATAATTTTATATCTAAAAGTTCTTCAAAGTTACTATTTTCAAATTATTTCGAAGTGCAATGTTATATATATCTGACGGGGTAGTGGGAAAAACAATCTTACAATATGTTTTATTTTTGTATATGTTTTCTTATTCTTTACAAAGGGTACCCTTAAGTTTATATGTACATTTCTGTGGAAACAGACAATCCAAAACTTTTTCACTTACAGTCATAGCACATTCCTTTAACTTTTTACATCTGATTGTGTATAATCGTAACAAAATCATCCTAATTCTGCCATATTTGATATTTTTACGTTGTAACATTTTCTTAAGTGTAAATAATTTAAGACTATTCCTTTGCTGGCCAGAAATAATTAAAATATTATCAATAAAATGCCTGGAATTATTAACTTTAAGATTATCAAGGTTATGTATTAAAGAGTTCCACATATAAGGTGTTATGGTAACGCTATTTTTTTGGCGGACGTGCATAATCATCTTTGGTTTCTTATCTTCGTATATGTATCCGTGTATTGTCCAAGAAAAACACCACACACACACACACACAAAAATTTTATCTACAATACTGAAAAAAAAAAAATTGTTAAATTGTCTATACTAAAATATCCTTTCATTTTCTTAAATTCAGGTAATTAAAAATTATAACAGAAACGTATGTTGTTCGTTCTCAGCACTAAATCTTGTCCAAGCTAACAATTTGTATAATACCAGCTGTGTAAACTCGTACAAATAATGTTTTTTCAAGTGTTATATTGCTTTACTTATACATGCTTGATAGGAAGTTAATCGTTTATCAAGCAAGAGTTTGTTTTAAAAATAAGCATTGATGTTACCACACTGCAATAATACCAATTTTCTGAAAATTTGTACTCAAATTTCCCCCGGTAACAAAGTAATAAAACGTCTGTTTACATCTAACATGTTTACCGATGTAAATTCTGTGTAATGATGCAACAACCAACTAATTCTACAAACTATACTTACCAAACATAATGTCTAATAGTATCAATATTTCGTCAGCTCACACTCTCATGTAAATGTCTAAAAATTCTGTTTAATTTTAACCCATTAACTGGTATAAACATATTTTTTTTTTACACTTCATATTCATAATAATAAGTAAAATTAATAATATTTATTTCATGTGTACAACATATCTATAATTTCTCATATATAGTACTATTAATTTTCTTTTACTTCAAAACATTATCAAAACATGATGCAATCATCCGAGCTTAATGTTTATCATACTAATGCATCTACCCCCCTTGTTTTCGGGAAATAACAAGCGTTTACTTTTAAACTTTATATCGGACACAGTATACAATTTCACGTGTTTACTCCTAAAATCTAAAATTTGTCATCTGTGATCCTACAAAACTTCCTTTTCCTTGGACATTGTAACACATCCTTTGATATTATCTAGTTCATAATCTTTGTAAACATATATCTCCCTTCCATCACAACTTGCTCTGAAATACTATCACTATATTTTACCCCGTACCATATTTTCACTAAATAAATATTTCTGTATTTGTTTCTTAGTTTTAATATATCGCTTTAATATTTATAAATAAAAAAAATCAATAAATTTATAGACGCTTTTTAAATACACTCAGAAATAATGGTAAATAAAACCAAATAAATATTATCTAATCCACACATTTATATACAGGAAATATATATCCGTCCATTCTGTAATATCCAATTGGTTTTCGTATCACTCGGCTTCAAATAATTACGTATGAAGGAATACAGGAAAAATATTTCCAAAATAAAAAAGGAACGTACGAAAAAAAATCTAAAAATAAAAAATAGCGCGAGCAACCGTAAAGAAAAAAGTTGCTTGATGCAGACTAGAAAATTCAAGTACTACTAACTTGCACAAAACGACAGAGGTCTCCGTTGCCAAATTCATAAAACTTTTTTCTTTTTCTTGTGTTGTTGCCACTCCATGGTAACAAAAGTCCAAAACCACGTGTAAAAAGGTGTTGCCCCTCCAAGATAACAAAACTTTATTTCAGAAACCCCCTGGGACATTTCTTTCAATATTCAAAGCAGGAGGTTGACTCCTCAACTCTAACACACGTGGAAATTTCCTCGCGAAAAATTCTATGTCCAGGGTAGTGACGGCATCGATGACGTGACCCACCAAAGTCCAAAACCACGTGTAAAAAGTTGTTGCCACTCCAAGATAACAAAGCTTTTTTTCAGAACCCCCCTGGGACATTTCTTTCAATATTCAAAGCAGGAGGCTGACTCCTCAACTCTAACACACGTGGAAATTCTTCCCGAAAAATTCTAAGTCCAGGGTAGTGACGTCATTGATCACGTGACTCCCGACGTCATCCGTCACGTGACCCCATCCATCAATGTCACTCAGCCACGCCCCTCGGACAAGCCCATCTGCCGCTTATATGGGGGTGCATACTACTGACGCTCGTGAACATTTTCTAGATGACTTGCCCACAATAAAAAATATCGATAAGTTGTTTAATAAATTTGATGATTATGAAGCCACGAGGCGTAATTTCCAAAGAGAAACCGATCTAAACGTGAAAACGGATGGAAATATTGATGAGAAATTGCTGAGTAAAGATTTCGAAAAATCAACATCAATTATTAGTGCTCGGGATAGTGATTTTAAAGCAAGGCTGAAATTTTATTATAGTAATAGTTCAAGAAATGATAATGAATCAAAGATTCGGTGTTTTAAATGCTCAAGGTTTGGACATACCGCCAATATGTGTGATAAAAAGAAATAATCTCTGGTCTCGATAGCAAAAAAATACTCTAACAGAATCGAGATGACAGCTGAAATTGAAGGTGTAGGTGTGAGTGCAATGTGTGATTCAGGGTCAGAACTTTCTTTAATGAATTATGAATTTTATGTTAAAATCGGATCACCTAAATTGAATTCCAGTAATATATTTTTAATGGGAATCGGAGATGAGGAAGTTTCACCGATTGGATATTTTCATTCTGAAATATCTCTCGATAAATGTGCAATTGAAACTGACTTTTATATTCTCAGAAAATTGCGCCATGAAGTAATAATAGGGACTGATGTACTTAACTCATTTAAGAATGGCGTTGCGAAAACGCAACATTAATTTCTGTATTTTTTAAAGGCATGTTCTAAGTTTTGTACGTCTGAAGTAACATTTTTATTTTATTCTCAATACTTTAATTTATCATCATAAATTTTTTGTTTCTGAATTTGCCTGCTTTTAGCACTTGCCAAAAAAAATTTTTTCTGGTGTTTTGAAAGGGAAAAATTGACGAATTTCAAATAATAACCATAGATAGCAGCACATGTATAATTTCAGATTTGATGCTTGGTCCGATATTTACTAGAGACAAAAGAACAAAATGGCTTCAACAGGTAAGGCATAATTTTTGTTTTTATGTTTCTAAATTCATATTTTTAAAAATGTTGCGAAAACGCAACATCAGTCCAATGTGTATTACTTAATTCCAATGTGTATTATTAGTGCTGACTAGTTTTTATGCAGTAGATTGGTATTTTTTCATTTCAGATAAGTTTGTCTCTAGAAAAAAGTTATTTTTGACATTGGAAGAGACATTAGAGTATTTTCATGGGCTAGATAATGATGATATTTCAGAATCGTCCTCAACAGAAGCTAATGGTGAACCATAATTCGTCATTATCCCTCCAGATCCGGATGAAGAAGCTATTGATGATAATATTTTATGTGAAAATGTCGAATCACCTAAAGACAGTGCAGGTTAAATCGACATTTTTTTTTCTAATAAATGTAAAAGTAAGCAATATAGTAAGAAAAGGGAGCATATTGTATGGGAAAAATGGATACTCTACATGGATGTAATGAATTCTAAAATAAGTTTATTAGAGTTTCAGAGATCTATATCTTTGAGAGAGCCATAACTTTGATAAAAAGGTTTGAAGAAATGCAGAATTCTGTTTTACCTGAAACTTCACATATTGGAAGACCATCTTCAATTTAATATCTAATTCTCAACGAAACTCGGAAAGACCGAAAAATAGTGAAAATAAACATAAAAGATGTAAACAATGCAAAAGTCAAAAATTACTGTATGTAATAAGTGTAATGTACCTCGTAATGCGAAATGTTTCAAAGACTTGTAAAATGTTGAAATGTTGAATACCTTGTGAAAGAAATGTTTAAAAATTTTTTTTTATATCGTTTTGGACTGATGTTGCGAAAACGCAACATTTTGTAACTGTCGTAAAAATAAATTTAATTTTATGGAAGCAACTTATTTGTGTAATTAATGTTCTAAGAAGTGTTAAAAAACTGTTTGGTGCATTTCCAATAAAGGAAACATGGAGCGGTCCTAAATGGGTTAATAAATTGAATATTTTGATTGGTGAGAAAGGCGTTGAAGTCTTGGGAAGAAGAAATGCATTTTATGTCAGTTACGCTAAGATTAACAACAGAGTTTCGCTTAATGGTAAAATAAATGAAGCACAGACTTTCATTCAACCAACACCTGCTAGAAAAGCAGAATTTCTTGAGCGCAAATCTCTGTATGTGACTGGTGCAGAGTACACAGACGAAAGAACAGCATGGCGTCTTATCCAGGCACTCGCTTTCCTCGTCCAAAGTTTAACCAAAACTTTCCGCGGAACAACTTTATTCCGAATTCGACTGGTAATAGATGTTCTAAGGAATAGATATTCTCTGTAAGGTAATAGATGTTCGCTGGAGCAGGCAGCCGTTTTAAACACCTCCAAATTCAGCGCCTAGGCCCTATCAGCACTCTGAAAGGAATGTACCTGGAAATTTTCAAATTAGACCTCATTTCTCGAATTTGCCAGAGCCTATGAATCCTCCTGGTTTTAGAAACAGACCACCGCCTAATAATCAAGTGTTTCCTATGAATCCAGCTCATTGTTTTCCTAGACAACGTGGTTCTTTTGGGCATCCATTTAGAACTTGGAATCCAAGACCTCAGTTACAGAATCGTACCTGAGCACAAATGCCATCTCACCACCTTAGAAATTTTCCTTTTCAACCAAATAGAAGAGGGAAACTGAAAATCCGAGAATTCAGGAAATCGAAGGAGAATACTACTGTAAAACCATTTTTTTGTGAATCATGTGAGAGGAAATTTGTTACTTAGAATGGGTTAAAGGACTAATTAATGAAAAATCGTAATGGCATGAAAGAAAATGCCAAACGGAAAATTTAAGAGTTACGGTAAAAGAAGAGAACAATAATTTAACAAGAAGAGACACGCACCGCGCCACGAGTTACGGATAACGTGCAACTGGAGCAAACGAGTTACAACTTAACCGTTTCTTTGGAACGCACGTTATTTTTATTTTTTGGCTGGATTAAAAAGGTTATGCTATGTTTTGATGTTGACGGAATGACGATTGCAGGCTTTTTTCTTTGTGACTCTGACTAAATGAGCATTATTGTCGTGTCAGATGGACACAGATATTTTTTTAAATTGTAATGATCTGTTTTGTGTGATTAAACGTTGGTTGTGAATACGCATTATTATATTTTAACTGAAACATTTGTGATATTTGAACCGTGGTGATAAATTTCCTACATTTATATATTTATTTTGGTATTAATTGCATACATTGACCGTTGTATTTAATTTGAATGTACTCCGTAGCGAAGTGCGGGTTTTTAGCTAGTATGTATATATATATATATATATATATATGTACATGTAGGACCGACGCATACTAAAGCGTTTCTCAACATGGGGCTGCACAGAGAAAAAAAAGTCGGTCAGCCGCCGGAATAAGTGGGTTCTGCAACCCACTTCGCGTGGGTTATTGTGGGTGGTGAGTTAAACAAACCACTATCCGTGATTTTGAACGCGGATGTAAGTGAGTTCAAATACTACTGAGTCATCGCAACTGTGTTATCGAAACAAATGTGTTATATAACTTATGTTATCTGAGTTTACTGCGCTGAAAAACCAACTTTAAGTATTAGACTGCAAATGTCATGCAACTTGAAAGGCTGAAATGAAGTATTCTGGTTGAAAATTTTTGAATGTACTTAAATTTTTATTTATTATTTTTTATAAAGAATTTAATTTTTGGAATACGATGTCTACTTTTTTAGACGAGATTAACAAAAATTCTATTCTGATATTCTAAATAAATTTTGTGTTTATATTTAATTTTTGCCTAATGACTATTGTTCTCAACGTAGAAATTATATCCTTTATGTAGAAATGTTTTAATTTAAAAGAGTATCTTTTAAATCCAAGTTATTGAAAAATTTTGCAGATTTTTTTTATGACGTAATAAATGTACAAAGCAACTATCAGTTTCAGACAAATTTTGCAACAAAATTAACATTCTTTTACGAAAAGAAGCTAAAGTTCTTATGCGTAGGTTGTTAATATTTTACGTCTTGATCTGTAAGGCAGACGCTTAGAGGTCGAAAATAAAAGGCTGGGATTCGCAGGTTTGCATTTTCATAATTTGCTCCTAAAGTTAGCTTAATAGGTTACTTACGATTCGCACGCGTCATAAGGAATACTTGTGAAAATATTTAATAAAAGAAGTCGTTGTTATGGGACATCGCTTATTAAAAATCACGTAAAATTTATCGCTATAGAATATACCTCCATCGCACAGCTATCAAAAAGTTATGTTTACCCACCCTTACACACATATATCGGATACATTATATATATATATATATATATATATATATATATATAAACCCAAACAAAGACTATAATTATTTTCATTTTACAGACTTTGCGACACTGAAGCTTCTTATTTTAAAATGTTTACGATTTTAACTGTATATTATATTTTTCTCTAATATGTTTTTTTCACACCCTTTTGTATTATAATTTTCCGGCCAAAATCTAGCCACTACTAGCCTCTTATATTCACAGAAACTTGACATTTATCGTTAATAATAGTTTAAAATGTGTATCTCGGTTTCATAACTTTTTAAATATGAAATTTATAATGCTGAAAATTATTAGTTTAACAGCTATTAAGAATTGTCATTAGCAAATAGAGGTCATCTCCTTTTTTAGCATTCCATTGTCCGAGTTATCCGTGGAAACTCTCTTTACATGTGCTCGCCAGAGGACAGGAAATAGGTATTTTTTCTCCCGCCGAAAGTTTTTCCAATTAGGGTCTCTAAGTGTCCGCCATGTGCTAGTACGTGCCAGTAATGGCGGGAACCTCTTTATGATTTGAAGGAAGGGAGCCTGAAATTAATCTCAAATAAGATGTCGTAAACACAGGTGTGCCACCTAACAAGAGCTAAATGGGTGCATGATTGCTAAGATGTGTCTGACACACATATGTGTGTTTACACGTGGAAGAAGGAATAAATGTTCAGGGAACTGCCAGCTCGAACTCGGACTTGAGTACCATGCTGTTGCAAGTTTACAATAGTTGCGCTGCCAGTATAGATTGCGGCTTTAAAATCATCCCTTTCCTGAGTTAGCCAAGGTGAGTTCAATTTCGTTATTTAATTCTTTTATTATTGAGACTAATTCTATGTCAATGAATGTAATCCTTATCTATTTTACTTTTTAAAATTTATCAGTAATATGTAACATTAGAAATTGTATGGAAAAGCTATTGATTTTCACACATACTATATGTGCAAATATATAAAATTTGTGTGTTTTTGTCTATTTAAAAAAAAATTATTGTAGATGATCATAAGGGTCTAAGTATTAAAGACCGATGCTCCTGAGACCTATAAAGATGAATAAGTCGATGCTATCTCTGATATAGATTTTCTTTATTTTATTGGGCTCAGATATATATTTGTGGTGTCTAATTTTACATATTCTGTTTCCATATAACAAGATAACAGACTATGCAAATAATAATATTGTTTTTACATTTTCATCTTGCATATAGTACTCAGATAATTTTTCTGTCTCTTAATTAAATTTACTAGGCATGCTACGAAATAAGAGCTTCGGCACTTTATTATTTAACTTAAACTATAAAAGAAAGGGACAGTGTAATAAATTTTGTATGTTAACATATTTTTATTCAAATGAGTTTAAAAGTGCAATTTTAAGCAATTTCTATCTTTCTACTTATCATTATCTATATCTACATCTGTATATAGTACATCTATATCTATTTATATCCATATCTACACACACACACACACACACATGTATATATATATATATATATATATATATATATATATTGGAAGGGGAATTTAGTCAATATATAATATGTAATTTTCAATATATAATAATGAATTAATATACTGTTTTTGTATTCAGCTGATGAAACATTTATATTCTGCTCTAAATTTTATTTTATACCTATGTAAATATTATAGCTAACATTTTCTTCTGAAGTAACAATTTCAAAAGGATTTATCAGTAATTTTATTATTCATCTGAGAATGCTGAAAATAAAACAATACAGGATATTGTGTTTCAGGCATGCATAAAGTATTAATTTTTAAATACAAAATGAGAGGTTCTGTCTCTTCAGTTCCTTTTGTTTTAGCTGAAATATTAACTGGAGGTACACACACACACACACACACATATACATATATGTGTGTGTGTTTGATTCTTTTTTTTAAATTTGAGTACTGTAATTGGTTACACACATAGCTTTTTATCAAAAACAAAACTGAATTTCATGTGTTAAAACGTCATGTTTTGTTTACATTTGTTAATTTTTGTTGTTCACATATTTCCTGTAGTATTTTAACAATTTTAAGTTCTTTATATTTTTTTTCTGTGTTAAAAACTGAAAGTATAGTTCAGTTTTGTCTTTGCACAAATACTGCCTAGTGTCTACTATGCATGTCATATCTTACTGGTATAATGATAGTTAGTATTCTACCTTCATATTTGAATACTATATATACAGCATATTTCGTTTCCCACTCATGCATAACTTAACTGTTCAAAAGTCACTACTCTGTGGCTAGTTTAACCCCTAATAAACCCATCTAGGTTTGTCTGTATGGATGGTAAAGGTATTGTAAGTAATAAAATTTGAAAAGTTATTTTTTTATTACTAAAAATAAAATATATTGTCTTTGCTCCTGTTATTGAAAAGTTTGATGCTATTTAGGTTGATGAGCTTGTTGGGGATTTATTTATTAGACTGAATTCTTAAGGTTTTTTTTTTTTAAACTTTCATTCAAAAAAGTTTATTGTAGTACAAAACAAAATAATTAAAATTATATAAAAGGCAAAATAATATTTTAGTTTTTATGTATTTCTTCTTAATTTTATGCGAAATATGTATTCTGATTCTCAAAGAAATGTCTGTTTAAAAAGTTAAAAAATTTATTAATTTTAATTTCGGAATAAATAACATACCTTTTGTATTTTTTTAAAGTTTGGCTTTATTTTAAATATAGTATGGAGAGATATAGTTGAGTTTATTAATGTTCTGAGAAAATATGGATCTGCATTCTCAAAGTAATAAAAAAATATAAATCTTTCCATAAGTTTATTAGGATTTTTGACCATTGGAAATTATGTGTTAAGACAAAGTACTTTTTTTTTTCTTTTTTGAAAACAAATATCAATACAGGTTAAGAATAACATATCTATATCATTTTTACTGCAGACATAGTTGAAGATTTGTTAAAATCTTGAGGTAAAATTACTTTTATCTTTTCCAAGCAAGTTTGTATACGTTAATGTATTATGCACTTTAACATCCTTTTATAAACAATTTAAAAAATACTTTATCATAAGTGCTGAATAGATGTGAACATGTATAAAATGTTGCTAAATAGTTACTAGTTTTTAGGATAAATTAATATTTTTTCTGTTGATTTAGCTACTTAGTCTAGATTAAGTTAGTGTAGGGAAACAATTTCTTCATGACATCTGCACTTTTTTAAGTCTTTTTCTCCATTTTCAGATATTAGAAGCTCCATTAGACCTACATGGCTTTTCACATTTCATGAGATTAAAAAAGCATTGACTCAAGAGGGACTCAAAATGGTAACAATAAGGATCTTTTATTTCAAAATTGTCTTTTGCTGTATTTTAAACATATGTTACAGTATATGCATTTTGCATCATTTGCTAATTCTAATTCATGCATTAAAATAAATTTATCTTCAACATCATGAATTATAAAGTTTTTGTTATGCACATTTTTAAATTAATGTATTAGTAGTGCTTGTATGAGATTCATCCTTAAAATAACAATAATAATAATAGTAATAATTCACACATTAAGATTTATACTTTGGAGAGACTAGTCTATTAATGTAGCAGTTACTTTCTTGAAACATGGATAATCAGTTGTCTATGCTGCATCTGCAGTTAAAATTTTGTTATGGACTGGTAATGACAGATATATCTACTCACTCTCACGAACCTTTTTAGCTTAGTATGGAAAAAAATGTTTGCTCATGTGTGTCATTTCTTGCTAGCTTTTATTTCAAAATTTAAAATCCTAATGAAATGATTTTTCAAACATTGCAGTAAAAATCGGGCAAAACAATGTCCATTTATGTAGAAGCTGTCAGTGGGAACTTCAAAAGTTTAACTACATGAACATTAAAATCAACTTTGATGCTGAAATGCATAACATTTATGAAGTTTATTTTATATTTCAGGTGAATAATCCTCCACATTCGAAAGAAATCTTGACTACCTGAAGGATTTTGAAGATTTTAATTTCAAAATAAATTTTTTTATAAAATTGTACCTAGTTGTTTAAAAACAAAGATATGTATATTACATGTTAATAAAGTTTCTCTGTATTTGTAATTTTGTTTGATGGGATTTATTTTTTGTTTGAAATGTGAGTTTATATTCATTCTCATTAAAGAGTGCATTTGAAACCATAAGATTTAACAAGAAGAATCAATGCATTTTACATGAGTTATTTTATTTCTATGTAGAAAAGTATATAGTAAATATATATTAGCACAATATAAAATTTTCAGATTATGTGTGTTTTGTTTAGAGCAACTAGGTAAGTATATTAACATATTATGAAGTTTACAAACCATGTAAGTATAAATGGGTGATTTATCGAATAGACCTAGTTTATACTCGTGAAAAAATTGTGTCTTAGAAAATAATTATCTATATTTTCTTAAATTTTTGTTGTTGCAATTTGAAATATTGTAATTGTTTCTGAACTAGTTGTGTTGGGATATGGTATCTCTACCAATTAGAAATATTTATTTCTGAAATCAATGTAATTAATTTTTTATTTCATTAAAAAAAAATGTTAATATCTCTCCTATGTTAAAGCTAAGATCTGAAACTTTCTTGATCAAATATTTGTATCGCAGTTTAATCAAACTAAAAGTTGTAAAGGAAAACTTTTTGACCTACGAAATTTTAAGGTTTTATACATCATATTCATAAGTTTCCTGTAAATTTTATTTCACTGGTATCTAGAAGCCCCACCACTAAATCTCAACACATAAAATTCAGTTAAAAGTTGTTTTTTTTTAATTTGGAGGTTTGTTCCTCTCTGTTACTCCTATGAGGGAAACTGATTCAAAAAAATAATGGATGCTTGATTAACATTTTAAATTTCTGATATCTTCACAACTTTTAGACATCCTTTCATAACTTATGATATAAGTTTGTAGGATTTTATAACAGATATTTAGCTTTGTTTTTAAGAGAGTTTGAAAAAATATCCTTAAATTTTAATGCCAATTATATTTCACATATGAGAGTATAGCGCAGGGTTTCTTTTTCTTTTCACAAGAAAGAATATGAGCGAATTGAGATAATAAATACATATAATTATGAATAATGAATTTCGGGAGAAAATAGTCAACCTTTCGAATACTTTAGCGTAAACTCATTTACTTAAAAGAACTCATTACACATGGGTTTTATAACCCGAAATAAAGTAAGATATTGAACTCTAAAGAAGAGTTTGTCTTCTCATGTTGGTGTGATTTTCGACACACTTTAGAGTCGTATAACCATTTCAATGTGTTGGTGGCGAGTAAATCAACATGCTTAGGATCTGGGTTCTAGAACCCATTTTTCCACATGGGTTGTACGACTCACCAAATGCGGGTTCCCCTGCTCATGTTGGTGTGATTTTCGACACACTTTAAAGTGAGTCGTATAACCCATTTTAATGAGTTGGTGGCGAGTAAATCAACCCGCTTGCGATCTGGGTTCTAGAACCCACTTTCCCACATGGGTTGTACGACTCACCAAAAGCGAGTTCCCCTGTGCAGTAGATTTGAACTCGGAGAAGTGGGTTCACCGAACGACTTTTTTTTCTCTGTGTGCGACCCCCAGGGTGGGGTGCGGGTGCAGTAACATGTAAGTGGGAGGGTGCACTCTATTAAGCCAGCTTAATAGTTTGAAGTAGTCGCTCGTGTAGTAATTTATGATTAGTGTTATTAAATTTTGGTTTCGGTGTGTCGCGATGTTTTCAATTCATCTTTCTTCCGTTTGAGGAGGGAGAGTCGGGGGGGCTAAAAAGGTTGGGAACCACTGATCTAAAGGCTAGATGCCAGATGCTACAAATAGGGAGTGTAGCATATATCTGAAAATTTGTGTATATATTTGTGCATGTAAGTATAATAATAATAATAATTGTCCCATTTTTTATATCAATTCTTGTCTAATTTTAAGCATGGCAGTTCTTCATGCAGTGTAACACATCCTACTTTTAAGAACGTATTATTTAAATTATTAAATATCTGTCATAATATATTCCTGATTGTTTTTTAAAACATGCCGCAAAAACATTTCTTTTATCTATATTATCCGCACCTGGTCTCCATCAACATCATCATCGCTAGCTTCCATTCCTTTGATCGTAATCACCCTCAGAGTAACATTAAGTCGGATTAATTAAGTCATGATTAATCGCTTATAAGTTATTGAAATTAATTATTTCCAATTAAAAACTCGGCAAAAGTGAATTTTCTCCACAAATTAAACAGTTAGTTTGCATTTGAGGATATCTCTAAAATTTTTTTTAAAATACAGCTTAAAACCTTATATTTTTTAACCTTTTGTCGGGCATTTTTTCCAGAACCAAACTGAAAATGTACGTTTCAAGAAAATGAAAGATTATATTTATGTTCTGCTCAGACTTTTCTTAAATATTTCATTCTACGCTTATATAAAGAAAATACATAGAAACATGATGGAAAGTAGATACAGAGAATGATAAAAAACGGTAAATTTTGACAAATGTAATGCAGTTATATCGATGAAACGGAACATATCTGCTTCCGAAATTGTGATAAGTACTCACGGTTAAAAAAAAGTATTTTTTTTTCTTTTTACCAAAATTACCTAATCACTCGATTCTGTCGATGAAATAATGAATCGATTCTGAAAATTTTGAAGCCAGATGGCAATAAAGTTTGACAAGAAGACCTCATGTTAAGTTAAAAATCTAAGGAAGTCGGAAATGTTAATGAGACGAAATTATGTATAGCATCTAAATTGACTAGGTGAATTTCGCCTGTAATTTGAATGTAATTGAATACGTTTAGGTTCTTTTAAAGGTCCGAATAAAGAACCGTACGAAAAGAAACAGATCGTATTGTACCAACTTTAAACAAGATTTGATTATAAGGTAAAGAAATTAAATTAAAATTGATGAATGTTAAATGAATACCTACTTTGGTTAGAAAACGTAATTCAAGGCTAGAAAGGATATGTTACAAATTTTATATTGATGTCCAATATTTTCCGCTTTTTTAAAATATGGTTATTAAAATTGTGGAGCTAATAATTTATATACTGCTACATGATCTACAGATAGAAATGATTTGATAATACTGTTAATGTAATTATATGGTCGTACGCAATACTCAGGAATGTAGTAAATAACACGTAGACGTTGCATTGGTATTAATCATATGATGCATCGATTGATATTAAGAAGGAGGACTGAAATTTTACTTTAAGATACATAACAGCGATGTGTCTAATTTTACATGCGTTCCATTTCAGGACTTTACAAAGTGAAATTCTATGAAACTAATTACCAGTTCTATAATGCTGTTCTCTTCAAATGATTACACGTTATAGGACTGATAGGTCAACTACGCTATTCACACGACTAAATTTATAATTAACTACTGGAATTACGAATAACAACAAAAGCCCAAATATACAAATAATTCCTTCATTAATTACTTTAGAGGAATTTAACTTCAGTGCCTCCCACTCAGTCATATAGTGCAAAATTTTGAGCCTTATTTGTGGTTACACATAAATTTTCCATTAAACTATAAAATAAACTTTGTGTAATGAAATATTCAAAGACTAATTAGGTCAAATTTGAGTATTTTGTTGACATTTAGCAACTGTAAAAAATATAAAACAAATTAAAATTGTAATAAAGACATGAAAAGATGAATGCATGGAACTTTGTTCTGAAAAACAATGAAGTGCAGTTTGCTTTTAATAATCCATAATGTTCATGCTGAACAATTACAAAGGTATAGTTTGATTTAAATACCAATTTACTATTTTTAATGCAAAAGGAACTTACTTTACTTGCAAAAGGAAGTTTATACTTTTCCACAGTATTTTTATAGTTTTCAATTAGAAGCGTTTTCATATAAGATTAGTAAAATAAAAATATTAAGCTGTAACGTTATTTTTCACCATGCACATTTTTAATGAATGTACACTGAAAAATCCGTTTATAATTTTATTATGTAAGTGTGAGGGTATACTTACTTACATTATAAGTCAAAATGATGTTACTCAATAACTCAAAGGAAATTTCAGGACGGTAAGATTTTTCTCAGTATTGTTAGAAGTTACGTTCATGCATACGTGCACCAGTCAAAGTTGGAAATTAAAGAATGAAAATTCATTTAAGATAACGTTATCACCTCCCCCCCCAAAAAAAGAAAATCAACTTCATTTTATACTAGAATACGATAATAAAGAACATTGACTAATTGGTTCCAATTTCAAATATAAAAAAGTGAACATCTTTCTACAGTTACTTCATAGCAATCATATAAGTAGTAATTTTTATTTCAATGAAATTTTATAATCTTTACGAACTTGTACTATTTGAAATTGCTCAAGTGAAATATAAAACTCTTAAGACAATCAAAACTCATGGGAGATTTGACAAATTAGAAACAATAAAAAACGAAAAGTTACTATATGATAAAAATTGCCACTAATTACAGAAAAATCAGGAAAATTTCCCACCATTGCTGAGAATTTAATTTTACATGCTGCCTTGATAATGGTTAAATCGTTTGGTGAATTGGGATATAAATCTAAATATAGACAATTTTTTAATTCACGATACATTTTTTTCCCTGAACGTGACTTTTGACGATTTCCATTTTCTAGAAAAGTTACAGATTTTGCTGATAATTTAGCATTATGAACATGAACTAAATAAGGTACAAGCGGGAGAATATTGAAGATTTTTTAAGGCTGAAAATAAAACAGATCACACATTCAATAGACAGAAATAAGAACTCAGAAAATTCTTCACTAAGTGTGTAATTCTGTACTAAGAAAATTCATCAGACAGGCCATCAGAATCAGATTCTGAGGTGTAATTTTGCTGAGTACACTAACGAATGTTGTTGAAGAAAACCTGTTGAACATTGTCCTCCCTGTCTATTTTCCCATTCTGAGTTTGACTGAAAATATCAAGAGAGGAAAGAGGCAACTTTGGGAAAAGTTTGAGTGTGGGATATTACATTTGTGGTTTATTTATCAGCGACAATATAGAGCATACAAAAATGCCCAAATCAATTGTTTAGAAGGAAGTGCTTCGCTGAGAGAAGAATGGTGTTTCTGAGACATCGAAAAGTACAGACAGACAAAAAAATCACTGATATGGGACAATAAAATTTAAGGCGAGCCGTTTTACTTAATCCATGTATTATTGTTTATCAGCTAAATACATTGGTAAGAGCAAAAGCGAGAAACTCTCTATGCAAAAGCACCATACACGGAAAACCTCGTCTTGTGGGATTCCATGTCGTAATGCTGCTTATAAGCTTCGAACAACACTTCTTAAGGCTGCTAGTCAATTGGCAGAATTCAATGAACATATCTCCTGAACATTCGAGCATTCGAAGTGGGTCCGATGGATGGACGAACCCAGGTACACTTTGCATCAGTTTAATGACGGCGCATAGGCATGGCGACAGCCTGGGGAACAGTATGTATCGGAAGACACATTTCCCACTCTCAAATTTAGAGGTGGTAATGTTCTTGTTTGGATCTATTTTACGAGGCATGCCCTGTTCCTATTCTTAGGGGGTAGATAAAAGTGTTAATCAGAAAGCCTATCGAGATATCTTTGACAATTGTGACCTTACCCACTCTGTGGAAATCTGAGGAGATGTACCCTCTTGGTATCAGCATGATAATTCCTGTAGCCACAAAGTGAGATTTTTACTCTATGGTTTGAAGCTAATGTCACATTTAATGACCTGTGAAGAGCCATTAACACATTCCCATAAAGAACCTCTCTATGGGAGGATTTAATGCACATAAAACGAGGACTGAAACATAGGTTTTTTACAAAGCTACTGTCGGTGGTGGCATAACTTATAGAATGGGATCGTATAACCGTATTTTTCCCCAAAATTTTGACGAAAGCATGTCTCGGAGGCTAAACGGAAGTTTTGGTCGGCCGACACCATTGGACGTACCGTATGTATACCAGTTTATCTAATTAAATACCCCTTTTTGCTTCAGTAATGGATGTTCGGTTACTTTAGTCAGTATAGTATATATATACGTAAGACTTATGTGTGTAGATGAGAAAGAGAGATAGCATAGATATTTCACTATAGACATATTAAATGTATTGAAAATTAAATTGTCAAATAAACGATGTATTATAAATTGATGCAATTTCCTATTAATTTGCTGCGAAAATACTTTAATGAGCTTGAAACTTGAAATTTAAATACGATGCTCAAACTTCTATGTCTGTTACTTAAAAGAATTATCTCTAATTTTTTGCAAACACGAAATAATAATATTTAGCAAAGAATGCGAATATAGAAACTCTGTTTTTAGAAGGAGTATTATAGAAGTGGTCACATAAATTTAAAGTTTATTTACAGCGATTATTTCATGACTTCATTGCTAAATATTGGATTGAGGGATGCAAATTTCTTGAGAAAATGATAAAAAAAAACTTACGAATGTAGTTTGAGTTGAAATCGGCCTATGATATGAAGTGAAACTGGGAACTGTTGAAATTTATAAAAGTCAATTAACCTAATGCATTGGTGTTCAGAGGAAAGTTTTTATATATTTTTGCCTTTTGTCAAAATAGGAGAGATTTCATGTCTCTTTCTCAGGCTCACTCTTTTGAGTATGTTTATGCTGTGGTAACGAAAAATATGAAATTAGGATTTGATAACTTTATATTTTGTCGTGTTTACTCAAAATTGAAACATTTTCTCTATAATTTTTTTCTGTGAAATTATAAATGAGATATAGTTAACAAAAATATATCTCGCTCATATTGTTCTTACGCTGTAATATTCTTAATAATCATCACTTTAAGGATTTACTCAAGCTTGATACTAAATGTATACTAGAATCAAAAGAAAAATATTTTGATATACAGGGTGTCCATAATTAAAGTCCCACTTTCAAAAGGCTGCAAAAAAAAACCACTGGTCAGAATGACTTCAAATTTGAACTGAATATACTGGAAGGAGGGGGAACGATTTGACATAATAAAAAAAAAAGTTTCCAATCCCTTACAGCGCCATCTATTGATACATTTTGGAACTTTTTTTATTATGCCAAACCGTTTCGCCCTTCTTCCAGTATATTCAGTTCAAATTTGAATTCATTCTGACCAGTGGTTCTTTTTTTGCAGCCTTTTGAAAGTGGGACTTTAATTATGGACATCCTGTATTTTGACATTTGTCTATAAAATTGGGTCTTGAGTTTTCCATCGTAGAACAAAATCAGCCCATAAAAATATACTCGCACATTAATAAGACAGTTGTCTTTTCATAAGAACACAATTAAAACTTTTTTCTTGGGTTAGTTACTATTTTTATGTCCCTAGAATTACTAATTTTTTCTATTGGCTGATTTCCCCTTAAGATAATGGCAACGTATAGACCAGGATAAAACCTAAATTATAGAGAGGACACAGAGAAAAGAGAGAGCATGTGTCCAAACCAACAGTATAATGATGTAATTTTTTTTAAATGATATAACCGACAATATAATGTCCGTTTAATATCTCGTCGAGCCGTGCAAATTGAGATGATTGCAAATAGGACACATGCTATTATTTGTGTGATCGACGATTGTTAACCAAATTTCATATATGTCCCTGCTTCTTAAATGTATATATGTAATATGTCTTCTACATCACGAACTGATCAGTATATTTAGGGATGGATCTAACGGGCATTAAGAGGAAGCCTCTTGTTTTAGAGAGGATGCGGAACGTCATACTGTGCCCAACGTAACTTCCGAATTCCAATTAAGAAATCGTAGTTTACTCTATCGATTAGATTTAGCTATAACTATTAATTTGGTGTTCATTGAATTTTCTACTCTTATAAATCTAACCATGGCGTTTAAGGCGTCTTTCCCAGACATAAATTTCATATCAAAATGCAAATATTTAATCGATGCAAATATTTAATCGATCATGTGTCTTCTACCGGCAAAACAATTTGTTCTGGAGTAACAGTGCTTAGCTTGGAAAGGAGTATCAACTGATATTTCTTCTTGAACGAAACAGTTAAACATGCGAATTAGTTTTTCCATTATTATTCGTTTAGAAATATTATTACAAAGTTTATACTAATTTCTGTACGCATGTAATGCTGAAAGATTATCTTCCTTATGGCAATTGGTAGTTGACGAACCCATCCTGTTTTAAAACTAAAAAAAGATGAAGATGATACAGTCAAACATATTACAGAGAAGTATGAGATCTGATTAAAAAGGAAGCATTATTATAGCTCAACTTTACTTAACCCGATACAAGTATTATTATAACTTACATTTACTAAAGCACCTTATTGAACCTGATAACTAGTTCCTGGGCGAGTCGCGATGAGAGACAGTATGCATCCCCGAATATGACAGCTCTTAGCAATTGCCCTTTATTTTATTAAATTGCAGTACTCCAATTTATTACGTTATTATCATTTCTAGTCAAAATAATTAACTCTGGTAGGGAATTGTAAAAAGGAGCTTTTATTGCTATTTCATCTAATGCATATGCGATTTAATGAGTCTAAAATTATTTCGAAAAACTTTCTGCTTTATAACGGCAAAATTTCTTTGTAAGAGCATATATGAAATTTTTACTGTACACTAATTGTAGAAAAAGAAAAGAAAATGGTTTATCGCCATTAATTTAACAAGTTGAAACATTAATATATTTTTTGATTAAATCGCCAGTGTTAAAATATTTTTGATTTTTAATGTATTCCAAAGAAAAACAGTTCCAAAACATTTTAATTACTCCTCATTTAGTTACTGCTGTTAGTTTTAACAAGTGTAAGTGAAATCTATTTTAGAGCATCAATATCCAAAAGGAATCTGAATTATTTTACTGTATAAAACAAAAACTGTGTGATATTAATATATATTTTTAATAAATCAATAACATGGAAAATTATACTTGCAGATACTATTCCCACTAATAAAAATCTAAACTGAAAGTAGTTTTATGAATTGAGGAGAAATGCAACAGGGAAAAAACAGATGAAGGATTTTAGTTCATCAAATAATATTTTATCTGGAATAGTTTATAGAGTTTCTATGCTCACTTCTACCCAGACTTGGGTGTATATAATTTGAAGTGGCACTCTATTTGAATTTGAAGCAAACACAGTTTATACATGAAACAATGTTTATTGAATTCGTTGCACATATAATTGACTTTTACAGCAATAAGTATGCGTACTACCTGTACGGAATGTATAAACACAGCTTTCAAGAACAATATATTTTTATACTCACGAACAGTAAGTCAAACCAGCAGTACTGCCACGTAAACTTCTGGCCCGCTAAGCACTAGCGCAGGATAACACCTTTTCAACCTTAACAACCTCCCCTTTTTTTCATTAAATGACGCTGCGTGGTATTTATACTAAGCGCGTATGCCGAAATTAGCATATCTAAAGCAGCTTCTTTAATTCACTCAAAAGTTCGATTCTTGTGAATCGAATCTTGTGTATACCTTACACTGGCCTCCCTCGAAAAAAAAATTAGGTAACTGAGGTCTGAACGGCTTCAGTTAACTAATTGAAAACGCGTGCTGGTCTGACTTTTTACATAATGGGTGGCAAAGTCAAAAAAACCTTCCACACGTTGTGTGGAGGAAAAACGCCACTACTATTTTACAAAACTAACCCCGAAGGGTCCAGGTGACACCATCAAACAGTGGATTTGCAGAGTTGCGGATACTGGGCTGCCAACTGCGCCCTAAAATATCTATTTTAATTAAAAGTGACAACACAATTGCACAGCATGACATTTCTTGACTGTATCTGCTCTCCCCCAATTTATAATGTACATGTGTTATTTTTTTGTGAAGTTAGTACAATAGTGGTTAATTGGTATATTGTGCAGTATGTATTTTTTTCCTAGTCACTACATGTCCCCTTCAAAAATTTATAAAACAACAGTATGCCGTATTTTTTTTCAGTGGCTCACCCCTTCCCCTCAGAATGTTTACACAGTATATACACTGGGGAATTTCAAACCAATTTGGTTCGGTTTTATTAAAGGGTGGGAGTTAGAATAAGAGAATTGATACAAGACTTGTTCCTCATGAATGCAGCAACTTCCTTGCACCAGTCTGTCCAATCCGTGGAACCTCTCTTGATGGTCGCAGTCCTAGTAAAGGGGTTCGTTGACCGTGTGGGCATCCTTCGTGCAGCAGGTCGTAGGTCCTGAGGCGCTGGTCCGGCTTGACGATGGACAGGAGGTCTCTTGGGAGGAGGCCAACCTTGCTGGGCGGCTGATATCTTGCGTTTCCTGTACTTATGCAAAGGAGCTTTAAAATTGTCATTCTTCCATTTGATAACCTTGTGTACCTTATGTGTACCACGTTCATCCTTTGATAGAGTTTTTGTAGTGCACACCTTACTTTGCTTCGTACTTTTGCTTGTATCGGTATTAAATTTTAATGCAGATTCTATTGTTTCAAATTTATACGCCGCACCAACGTGTTTAGTTACTGGCTTTATCTCTCTACTTGTGTCATGTTTTTCAACAAACTGACTCTGTTTTTGGTATTGGTGCTTATGCAACTTCTTGTTTACCGCCTTAATTACTTCAGTATTTGCAGTTTTAATGCTGGAACCTGAAGGCGCTTTTTCACGTTTTTTATCCCCCTTAACTTTAGTTTTATCCTCTTTTGACGAAAAAGTCTCTTTGAAACTTGCGATATCAGAATCGTTATCATTTAAATTCTTTAACACTGCTTCAGTTTTAGGAAGATTAAGCTTTTCGTACTGGTGCGTTTTAATGCAACCTGCGTCTATAACTTCCGAAGCATCAGCTAAACTACTTACAGTATAACTCTGTGTCAACTTTTCATCCTGACTCTCAGTATGGTTTTCATGTACTTTATTTAAAACCATATTATCAACCTGGCCTACACAAACCTCATTCGGCTGGGAACTTGAAATAATATCATCATTACCTAGCGAGTTCCTAATATCGTTTAAAGAATTTTTATTATCGTCAACTAATAAGTATTCACTAACTGCCGTAACGCATACTTCGGCATCTACTAAATTTCCTTCATTAACAGATGTGTGAATACCATCTAAAATATCAGGTATAGCATTAATAATATCAGGTATAGCATTAATAGAATCAGGTATAGCATTAATAGAAGTGTCAGATGATTTATTTTCTAAACCACTAGCATTAGTATCGGCACTATTTTCAGAAATTTGTACTGGAATTACCGCATTATTCCAGTTAGACTCACTTTCTTTATAAGCCACAAAAATACCCTGACTTTCACTATTCTCAAAATAATGATTACTACTCGGACAAAATAATACATTTGACCACACAGTTTCAACAGGTTGAACCATATCATGTGAATCAACTTGCCAGTGCAAGTAAGGTGCTTCCATATTATTTACTTTAAGAGCACTAATTTCATTATAACGCCGTGCGCTTCTATTATTTTGCCTGCGGTACTGCTTACGCTGCTGGTTTGAAACTCGCGAAAAATTTTGGCGCGGCTGTATAAAACTTCTCGTACCTGAATGACGGTACGGGGTAGTGAAGAAATGCCTATTGTCATGTTTAGCTAAAGCTTGAAGGAGGGTAACCTTGCTTGTAATTGTTTGATTATCTAAAAAATCTTGAACACTTGGCTTCAAACGTTGGATAACTATTTTTAAGATTACCGCTTCCGTTACCCCTTCTAAATATTCATCACACTTGGAAATATTTTCCGTAGCAAAATCTAACGCAGACTGACCTTCACGTTGCCTTAGCGAATAAATTTCCGCTTCAATTTCACTTTGATTAAAGGTCTTTGGAAAAACGCTAAGAAACTGTTGCTTGAATGACGAATAGTCAAAAATCAGATTACTGCTTTGCATACACGTGTACCACTGATATGCACTACCTCTTAAAGCGGCTAGAGCAATTTTAAGTTTATCCCCCTCTGGGGTGCATTGTTGCTGAAAGTAATGCTCAATTTTCTTTAGGAATTGGCTTGAGGGGCCGCCATTGAAGGTGGCTTCGAATGGCGCAATTTGCTGAACCATAATTACCCGAGGAAAATTTCCAGCAGGGTTTTTTTCTACAACACTCATTTTTAAATAGTATATAAGTACTTGCAACAATTTTATCAATATAAGTACACAGTACAAAGTTTTTAATTTCAATTATGTTGTTCGTTATAAATGTAACGCTAACAACCAGGGTATATATAATTTCGGGCGCCAGTATAGAGAATATATTAAGGGGGCACTCTATTTGAATTTGAAGCAAACACAGTTTATACATGAAACAATGTTTATTGAATTCGTTGCACATATAATTGACTTTTACAGCAATAAGCATGCGTACTACCTGTACGGAATGTATAAACACAGCTTTCAAGAACAATATATTTTTATACTCACGAACAGTAAGTCAAACCAGCAGTACTGCCACGTAAACTTCTGGCCCGCTAAGCACTAGCGCAGGATAACACCTTTTCAACCTTAACAACCTCCCCTTTTTTTTATTAAATGACGCTGCGTGGTATTTATACTAAGCGCGTATGCCGAAATTAGCATATCTAAAGCAGCTTCTTTAATTCACTCAAAAGTTCGATTCTTGTGAATCGAATCTTGTGTATACCTTACAAGTCTAAAGTTAAACTTTACCACTAAGATGTATTTTATTGTTGTTTAAACTTTGAAGAAATTTGACTATCTGATTAACGCTACTCCAAACTTTACTTAAATAATAATGCTGTATACTCATTGTTGTAATGTAAAACAGAGTTCACGAAAATATTTTCTTATATACCATTATAAAATCATTATAATTATTTGAAAAGTAACATGAGAAAAAACTGAAATGGAGGCATAAATTTAATAGCAGATAAAGAGATAAAAAATAAAAAATCATGTAATTTTGCGCCTTGTTGAGTTTATTATCATGTAATCTCTAGAAAAACTGACGATTTAATATTGGATTTTTTTCAGGTTTACAGAAAAATAAGATTTTCCCCTTTAAACGACTTTCAAATCAGTCAATCGAACTTCTCTTTCCAGGAAATATTTTTAAAGTTTATGCTTTACTTTTTCACTGTTGTATTCTTTGAACCAACGAATCAATTCCTTTCAAATTGTTTGAACAACTGATAACATAATAACGTATTCAAGCATTAAACAGAAAGAGTAAAGGTCTGAAGACAAAGTTCACAGGGTGTCTCATTATCCTAGACTGTTGATTCAGGTAATTTGCTTGCACGGGTACAATTTAGTTATTATATATAAAACTTTCTCTTGAAAAAGTAAGATATTTCAAGCATTTATAAAAAGTTAATTGAATCACTAAAAATAGAAAAACAAATATTTTAAACTAACATTCATCATCTTTGGCAAGTTTCCACTGGCTCTGCTAGACTGACATCTGCTCAATATATTTCTTGTATTTGCTAAATATTAAGTAAAAGTCAAAAGGGAACAACAAAATGCGCAGGATCAGTGTCAATAAAGGGTATGTTTAGGAAATTTCGATAGGAAAATGATTTGTTCAGATTTTTTTATATATATAAATTTAGATAAAATTGAAAAATTATTTTGTTATAATAATAAGTGATTTTGATTTCCTGAATATTTTTCTGAATTTGTTGGTTTTAATAAAAATGCCTGAAGGGAAGAGTAATGTATTGTAAAACGAGTTCGGGAAATAATTAAACATTCCTGAGAACAAAGCCTAATACAAGTTATTTGCAGCGAAAAGATGAAATAAAATCATTGGAAACTATGCAGTCCGATATATTGATGACACTAATAATAATGTATGCGGATAACTTCCAGAGACTATTTTGAATGTTTTATCGAAAATGAAACTTAATACGGCTGCTGTTCATTATATTTTCCGCTTCATTACATTTTTTCGTTTAAAATGATAAAGGTGCAATTCCACTTGGGTAGGAAATAGCTTGTTGTCATGTTACGTTCAAAAGAGACTTTACTCTGTAGGTATTAAATATATATCTGGGTAATGATTCAGTGTGATACCTGTGAGTCGGTTAATTTGTTCTCCGTAACACTTTAAAAGCTTTTTGGAATAGCAATCAAATAGAAAATCCTTTATAGATTAAATAGCGATTAAAACCACTTTTCTGTGATGTGTTGTTTAGCAATATATATCAATGTTTAGAACAATAAATTTTTAGATATGTTCTGTACTTGGTTGGAAAAAAATGGTAAATTTTGATTAGATTGTTATAATTTTTGAATGAAATACTCCTATGTATTCAAGAAACACTGGTTAAATAAAATACTAGAAATAATTTATATGATGAGTATAATGTTCACGGAAAGTTAGTTTAATTTATATAACTTAGTTTTGGTATTTAAAAAATCTAAAAACAAGTTTCCAACAAAGATCCTATTTATTTTTGTTAGGTTATATGATATTTTTCATTGATTTTAAACCATTTGTTCAGATTCGTTAGAATTTTTATCAGAGGCTCTTTGGTTATCGTTAATATGTAACTGAGCTTAACATGCACAGTGACCTCGCAAAGTAAAGAGGAAAATAATTGGCAAGAGAGACTGCTGGGAGCAGTAAAGTTAAAAAATAATAATTCCTTAAACTCTGCCATTTAGAGAAAGGAAAACAAACGACTTTATATGCCTCTCATAGGAACTATTTAAGCTTTTAGACTGACTTTCCTCATTTACTTTATTGATTCAATAGACTGATGAAACATAAAGTTGTAACATACTTAAAAATCTATTTCTTGCTCAGTAAAATATTATTTTTGTATTAATATATATAGAGAATATGCACTTCTTCCCTACCTTTGGGTATGTATATCTTGAAATGGCACTCTAAATAATTGAATTCAAACACAGTTCTTACATAACAACAATGTTTATTCAAGCATTTGTCCATATATGATTTATTTTCAACGTAAGTAATGCGTACTACTAGTACGAGGCTTATAACATTTATACAATTCAATATATTCCCTGGTATAACTATTCATGCAATGAAAATACAACTTGAGATACTCACAAATACTTCTGAAAGTCAACCAGAAGTGCTGCCACATAAACTTTGGGCCTAACAAGGACTCGAGTAGGTTTGAAGCAACCTAGCTATGCCTCCAGTGGCTGCTCGCAAAACTCAACTATTATTAAAACAGACTCTAAGCCTAGTTCCAGCTCGATAATTCGTTTCGCCAGCACTACTCCTCCTTTCACTTCCTCTCACTTCCTCAACATTTCGTTTCTTTAATCTAGCTGCTTGGTATTCATACCAACTGCGTATACTGAAATTAGCATACCTTAAGAGGCTTCTTTACCTTTATTCACCTAAAACTTCGATTATTGTGAATCGAATCTTATGTAAACCTTACATATATAACTCCTTTATTTGCCTGAATAATTTCCTTCCATCTAAGAGATTCTTATTCAGACGGGATCAATGTCTTTTGTGGCTATTTTAGTGGGTTTATCATTCCACTTATTGTTCGTTTTTTCTTAATGTAGTATGGTTTGTTGAGAAAGAAGAGCTGGAAGGAGATATTGAAGAGTTGAACTCAGTTCTATTCATTAAAACTTGAAATTTTGGGAAATTCTGAGATGGTGTTGCAGTTCCTGCTTTGGATGTATATTAAAAACCGAATTCTAGCGAGTGAGAAAAATAGCCTCATCAGCTTAATGGAGACTTATTTTTGAAAGGAATTCAAGAAAATGACCTATTCAGAGCTACATTATCACAAATATTATTTAACTTTCAAAATGCGTAATCTACATTCTTTTCTAGCCTATGTTGAATAAAATTGTAGTCAGTCAAATCTAGAGAGGAAATAGAAAGTTCAGAAATCTCACTTGTGGTCACACTCGTAGTATAGATAATATAAAATTATGAATCTCAATCAAATGATAAAAATGGGACTCCCCCTCTCTTGCACATAGATGTGGAGAACTTGTCTGACACTCTTTACTTCTGTTCATCTACCAGAATCATCTTGATTAATATCGAATTATTTATTTTAAGAATAACTCAATAAAAATTAATCTTCTCTATGTATAAGTGTTTCTAGCAGAATACATTTTAGTTAGAATTTAATTTTTAAAATTTTGTTAGGGATTGTGTATATCCCATGCCCTGAGTATAATATATAACACTTTTAAATCACGGTTGCAGGAAACACACATACCCTTATTTAGGCCCTTTACCTAATATTCAGTCTAGGGCAATAATTTAGTTTTGACATGTTTAAATCCAAGTATATTGGTGGTATTGTAAAATATATAGGAAGTGAATTACTCTGCATTGTTAGACATTCCTTTAACTTGGGGAACGTGTTTTAAAATCTTATGTTTGTAGAATGGGCAAAATAATTATACTGCTTGTGGGGAAGCTTTCGTATGAGACGTAAAATTCCTCTTATAAACTAATCACAAGTCTGTATAATTAAGTAAAACGTACCATCTAGAATCTCTGAATTAGATTAAAAAAATTTTGTATAAGAAAATACAAATATATACTAGTTGATACCCGTCAAAACATGACGGCTAGATAGTAAATAAATGTACTAATACACAAATTATACTCAACACATCATTGCCAAATGTTAAAAATCATAATGCGCAGAAACAAATTAATGTGTTTAAGCGGCCTTAGTGAGTATCTAAAGCCAGATTTAAAAATATCACTGAGCATGCGCAGAAAGCAATTTTTTTAATTGTAAATTTTCACTCATTAAACAGCGCGAAATAAACAATTTCCATGAGGTTTAATCTTATATTTCCCAAACATAATTATCATAAAAATAAAAATGGCAGAGGGAGATCTACAGACTCCTCGGAATAAACGTGTTTAATCATTAAAACATGTCACTGAGCATGCGCAGAAACAGTGAGTTTCTAAAGACAGATTTAAACATGCCACTGAGCATGCGCAGAAATGAATTGTTAATTGTAAATTATCACTAATTAATAGAAATTGAGGTAACAAAAACCAAATTTGACAAATCTACAGATTACAATCTTTCGTTTAAGACCAAAATGAAGTACATTGATGCAGTAGTTTTCTCTCACGGACTGCCCAAAAAGTCGGCTTAGCAACTTAAATATATAGATTAAGAATATTCGTGCGTACTTAAACTTCTGAATGGTCTGGTCCCTTGAACAAAATTTTCGCAAATCGTTGTTTTAGAAGGGTCTCAAAACTTTTAGAAAAACTGATTCTCTCATGTTCCCTCCCAGGAACTGGAAAAATTCAGAACTTTGTCTTATCTCCGAAATGATATGACTCATCGCACGAGCACTAACTATCTAACCTTGCTGAAATTTGCATCATGATCACCTGCCATACCCACTGCGCTGACAACTCTCTAGGCTTCCACTAATGTCTGTCGCTATACTTACGCTGCTTGCGGAAGAAACCATTTACGCGTGTTGGTACGTGTTCCGAATGGGATCGTCTTTCCCAGTTATTTTGGCACTTTAGTGTAGTACCAATTTTTTATTCAATATAAAAATTAATTGAATGGGGATTTGGGGGAATAAAAGAGCTTATAACCAGGAAACATGCATTTTTAATACAAATTATAATTAAAATAAATAAATAAATAAATAAAAAACTAGAGATTTGTGTAAGACAAAAATATGAATTTTTAACAATTATGATTAACTGCTAAAATAAGCTTTTAATATCTAAAATTTTTAATATGAAATTAACATATTTTTAAAACTTTTAGATAACATTAATGATGAAAAATTTTAGTTTAAATTTTGAAAACTGAGTGATATCCCCTTTTTTCCAAAAATGCATTATTAAATTATAATTATTTTTATTTCCAGGGGCCTCCTAGTTGAGAGAAATAACGTATAATGAAGCCTTTGATATATCCATACTCTTAGAATTTATTTTAATATATTTATTTTTTAAATACGGTATTCATTTTTTTTCAAATAGAAATTAAAAAACAATTAAAAAAACTAGAGATGCTTGTAAAACAAAAATATTAATTTTTTACACTTATGATTAATGACTGAAATGAGCTTTTAATACCGAAATTTGCAAATGAAACGCATTTTAAAATCTTTTAGGTAACATCAATGAAGAAGAATTTCAGTTTAAATTTTGAAAACTCTGATCCTTTTTCCTCCCAAATTGTATTGAAAAAGTATTATTTTTTATATTCCCAGGGGCCTCCAAGTCATTGAGAGAAACAACGTATAATGATGCCATTCATATCACCATAGTCTTAGAAGTTATTTTAATATATTTGTTTTTAAAATACACTTAAAGGCTTTTCAAATTTCAAACTAAAGTATACCTTCATACTACGCGTAATTAATTAATTATCGTTGAAGTAAGGAAGGCTTCTTTCATTTACTTCGAAGTAACAGCATTTTTCTCTGCAAACGGTATCCTACCGAAGCCAAACACAATACAAATGTTTATTAACTGGCACATTTTAGTGGATTTTGAAGTCATTAACTAAATTTTCTTTTTCACTTTATGTAAAGTACATCGAGAGATTCTTCATTATAAGCAGCTCATCTTATTGTCACACATTTACATGAATTGTTTCAAATAGCTTTTAAGTTATGCAAATTTAAACATTGATTTTGAGTACTTATTTAGGCAAACGAATTCTGAAGTGTTAATACTTGTCTTTGTCAGAGTGTTAAAATTCTGTCAGCGTGTATTTTAAGATTCGGAATACTTCAAATTCGTAAAATAAAAACTATTTAACTACATTTGTTATTCCGCATTTAACTATATGTTACATTTTAGTTTTCTCTTTATATCTACGTCATTCGATTTAGAATGTGTTTATCAAAGGAATGTTTATATAAAATTGAAACTTTTTTAAACTTACGGAATAAAGCATATCCATAATTTCAGAGTTGATGCTTATGAATTCAGGCACCATTGTAAGAAATTTTTCATAGCACTCAAAAAGTGACAATTAGGTTATATTTAAAATAATTTTTTTTACTACAGTATTCGAAGAAACATAAAATCCACTCTATAACAAAAATATCGACGCACCAAGAAGAAGTTGTCCGTTTGCGAAAAAATTGCTAGATGTGAAGAATATGCACAGAAAATGATTAAAATTTCAGAACAGTTGAATGATTTATTCCAGAGTTGGATCGCTACAAAGTGAGGAAGTCATAAGACGTCGGTGCAACTCTGGCCTGGATGCAAGCTATCACCCGGAGTGGCGTAGACTGATACGTAAAGTCCCGGATGGTGTCCTGCGAGATTTCTTGCCAAATTGTCTCCAGCTGCAAGGGTAAACCGGCAACATTCCGGGATATTTGCAATTGCCGTCTCGCCACTTGAGGGAGATATCAGGTGACCTAGGTGGCCAAGGAAATGTTCGGCAAGATTGAAGACAATTCATAGCAACACGTGCCGTATAGGACAGGGCATTGTCTTGTTGAAAAGTAAGTTCGAGGTGGTGCAAGAGGAGGGGGCATAAAAACGGGTCACAGAATGTCGTCTATATACTGCTGTGCTGTAAGTGCGTGAATAATGACTACCAAAGGGGTCCGAATATCAAAAGAAATCGCCCCCCAAGACCAAAACTCCCTGTTGTGGGCCTGTTTGACGTGTGATAGTAAGGGCAGGATCCCCACTGTGCCCTGGATGTCTCCAGATACGTCTTCGGTGGTCGTCTGGAAGCAGTTGGAAACTTGACTCGTTACTAAAAACTGTATGTCCCCATTAAAAACAATTCTAAGACCACCGAGTTAAGCACCCCTTTAACCGGACCCCTTTAATCGGACGGTGTACAGGCATGAAGGGTAAGCGGCGTAAACGTCGGCGCAAACTTAGATTTCGCTCTCTCAGTCGTCTATCAATTGTCATGTTGAACATTTGTGTGCGGGTTACAACTCGCGTAGTTGATAACGACGAATCCATTGCTATGATCTGACAATCTCTATGTCTTCCCGTTCTGATGTGGTCTTAAGGTATCCGACTACGTTGAAAAATTTAATTTGGGTCAAAAATAACAATTTATTTTTAAATTCTTGAATTTGATAGATCAGTTATTTATCTTTACAAAACTGGTTTATTTTTGTCTGTACGTTAATTAGAAGTCGAAATATTAAAGATTTTATAGTGACTAGAAAACCGGAAGTAGCGATTTAAATCAGCGGAAGTGGCCGTTTATTAAAGGACCAGAAACCTAACAATTAGGGAAACAGAATTTCATTTTTTAATATAATTTTTCTAAACTTTTAATGAAATAATTAAAATAAGAACATATTTGCAAACTGTGTGGCAACGTTCAATTACTTCAAATAGCTTGTAATCCTAAGCACATGTAAAACTTAAAATGAATTTTTCTCAAAATTGTGATAAGACCATTTTTTGCTGACTTCAAAAGTGATAACTCAAACTGACTTCAAAAGTGTATTATCATTGATTTTTTGTGAATTTTTGTGTTCCTAGTCTATATATTGTTTCCTAGAGGATGTATTAAAATAACATTGATTGAATTATTATTTTCCAATTTATGATCTATTATATCAATAATAACGTTGTAAAATTGGCAAAAATTTCCTAATAAATATTCGATTAGTTGTAAAACATTCATTTCTTAATATAACTTCATACTTTTAGTAGATTCTCTAGATAAAAGCATGTAGTTTATTTTTGTATAACTTTTATTCTGATAAGATTGACCGTTTTTAATGTTTTAATGTTTTTTTTCTGCATATATTTAACGATTTTGAAAGAACATAGAAGTTTATTTTAAAAATTGACACTCTCTCATTGATCTTTATTGGAATTAAATCCGAAAATGTATTTAAAGTGTGCCTACACCATGTGTTTCTAAAAAAGTGCTCCGAACGCAGTCGGATACCTGAAGTCGACCACTGTCATCCTGACGCTTAAATCTGCCATTGTTGACCCACTCTTGCCAGCATCATCCAATCGCTGCATTGCTTCGATGAAGATGACGAGAGGTTCTTCGAATTGTCAAACCGGTTTTTTTCAATCTGATGACACGACCTCTTTCAAACTGAGAAATATGCTCTTAATGAGCCCGAGTCCTCCTCGAGACATTGTAGCAATTAAAGTAAGATATCCGCAGTCAAAATTCAAAAGAAGTTTTGAACATCAGATCGAGAATCGCTCCTTTTCGACACCTGCTAGATGCGCAGCTCTGATGCGCTGGAGCTCATCCAAATTAAGGCGCTGGACACCAAATTTTTATAATTTGCATGTTCGGCCGAAATATCTTTGCATGCGAAATTTCATTACGATAGGACAACTCCTTCTTGGTGTTTAAATTTTTTTTTTTGTTATGAAGTGTATATTAATACATTTGCAGAGGCTTTACTACAAGTTTTCTGAAATATTAGTTTTCTTTTATTGAATATAATAATCGAAAAAGTGTTCAGGAAATACTGGTTGTAATACAGTATCGGCTGAATCATAAAGTACATAAATTATTCATTTGGTTTTATAATTTACCTTCACTTACAATTTGTTTTTCTCTATCAATTTATCTTTTATAAGGCTTTATTCCACTTAAAAAAATAATTTCAATAAAGAGAATATCCTTACAAGAGTTGACGAAATGTAGTATAAACTGCTTTTCTACATATACAGAGTGATCAGAAAGTCAGTATACATTTGAAAAAGTAATAATTAATGGAATAATGTAGGTAGAGAGGTAAAAATTGACACACATGCTTGGAAATGACATGGGTTTTAGTGCAACCACAAAAAAACTTCAAAAATGGCCGACAGATGGCGCTTCATGTGATAAGAAAAGCAATAATTAGCATAACAAATTATGACAAAGCAAAGATGATGTTCTTGAGAACAAATGCTCAACATTTCGACCATCATTCTTCATCAATAGCTGTAATCGAGGGACAATGTTGTGAACAGCACTGTACTGCATATCTCTATTTATGGTGAGACATTGGCGTTGGATGTTGTCTTTTAGCATCCCTATTGATGTCGATCCATCGTGAACTTCAAAATCATTCTCTTCACAGCTGCAATTGTCATAGGACCTTTACCCTTTCTAATGCCCTTCCTATGGTGATAGGATCGTAAAGCTGCAGTAGCAAATTCCCCTTTCTGATAGTACAGCTTCACTAACAATGCCTTTTCTGGTAACTTTCAACATGCTGCGATTGCTGGTGCATCTGATTCCCTCCATAGGACCATAGGTCCAATTGGCTAACTGTGTTACCTAAGCCAACGCCTTCAAACACAGATATTTCAGGAGAATATCAGCGGAGAGCGGAAGTACCACCGAAATGAGTATTGAAAGTTCGTAGAATAGCATCAACAGTTCAGGAAAATCCACAGCTCCTTTTATACGCGATTCTCATGCAGTGTCACTGACGTTTTGCTGTCCAGCGCCATCTGTTGGCCATTTTTTGAACTTTTTTATGTGGTTACAATAAAACCCCATGTCATTCCAAGCATGTGTGTCAATTTTTACCTCTCTACCTACATTATTCCTTGAATTATTACTTTTTCAAATGTATACTGACTTTCTGATCACCCTGTACATTAGAATATGTACGATTATTCCGTTGTATGTAAGAAAATGATTTTTATGTATGACTCATAAGTTAAATTACATTATATGCAATATAAAACGTTTTCATATGCGGCAAATAAACTAATAAATAAATAAATACGTACACACACACGTACACACACGCGCACGCACACACGCACGCACACACACACACACACACACACATACATATATATACTATATATATATATATATATATATATATATATATATATATTAATATTTTATGTCAACATACTGTTTTTTGCAGTAACATATTGAACACTCCTCTAGTGTCGTTTTTAAGTTTTAAAACGTTAAGCTACTCTTTAAAGAAAAAACAATTTCCTTTTGGAAAACATAACTAAAGCCATAGATTAATCAAAACAAAAGCCATGTGCCAGATCGGTTAGATAAAATTTCTTAGTCAACTGTATACCACTTCCTTTAAAAGCCTAGAAAGCCCTGTAAAACTGTGCAGTTTAAGGAACTCTGTTTCTAAAAAGTAACTTTTTTAAAAGAACATGCCAAAAAAGAAAGCTTGACACATTTTTGGTCATAAATTTTAGGCCATTCTCATTATTTATCTTTATTTTTATGGAAAAAAATCTATTTTCTTCTTATGTACTCCTATTTTGGTTTATTTTCGTATTTCTTCTTGGGAGAGTAATTTTACAGAATTTGTAAACATTATTTTACTAAAAAATTATTCGAAGCAATATTTTAGGAATTTATAAACGGAATTAATTCAATATTACGATATACAATTTCGTACTGTTATTCTACAAAGTACAGATTGAATCTATGCGAAATATTTAAGGGTATTTCATTAAAAAAATTACAAACCTTGAAACTTATCTGATAATTTGCTTTAAAAAGTCGATATAGAATGTCGCATGTTAATTTATAATATTAAGGATAAGCATAAATTAATGCTTTGGAATTTTATGATTATCTGGTTCGTATTAGGGAAGCTTTTAGAAGGTTTTCAAGATAAAAAAAAATTATCAGCGTTCAAATATTGCTGCCTCTGGAGAAGTATTTTAGGTAGTTATAGATTGGTAAACTAAAATGATGTAAACTCATCCATGATAACATATTTAGATATAATTGGATTTAACTAAGCATTTTTTGAAATGACTCGTCATAATTAATTTAAGTTAGCTTGAGAACCAAACAGTCAATATATATTCTTACCCCAGAAAAAGAAATTATCATCAACAATTAACTAATACTACTCAACAATTAATTTTTAATAACCTTAAAGTATTTAAAATGTGATACAAATCGTAAATAAATACCTGTTTTGTTTTTTAAATGAAATAACTTTGATAATTGATGCACTACTCTGGATTATACCGTCATAGTACATTTTACATGAGCATACAGTACCCATTGCTAAAAAAATTGAAAATTTACTGTATTGCTGATTTAAAGCTAATTTTGAATTCAAAGCTAATTTCGAACGTAATGGCTGAAATTCATTATAGCGAATGAAAAAAAAATTGCACGTTATTCTCTAAAAATTTAGATTAAGCATCGTATAGACTACAATAAGATCTAATCAAATGCGTGAGTGACAGTAAGAATTCTACTAAGTTAACTTACATGGCTTCTGGTATAAACGGTCACTTGAATGGGAACAATTTTTATGGGAACTGAAATATAAATATTGGTGTTATTGAATAGCAACTTTTACGAACACGGTTAAAGAATATGTCTATAAGTAAGAAAAGACTAAAAAAAAAAAGGTCTAACTTCATGGAATCTAGTTTATAGTTAGCAGATTCCATTGAATTCAAACGTTTTTTACATGAAACCTCACCAGAATTCGTGAAATCATACATGTGCAACCTATTCAGGTTGTGGAAATGCTCCAAAGGGGTTTGAGAGCCAGCGGGATAGTTTTCGCTAACCAAAGCTCTTGATTTCCATGCGGCGTACGCTACGTAGCTTTAATATTAAAGATTTTACATACGGTTAACAAAAAAAAATATATATGTCATCAGAATATATGAACAGCTTATGAAGGAAAAGGAGGTAAAGTGAACTAAGTCCATGAGAGTCAGTTCTGTGATAACTGATCTCAAAGTTTAACGGTTATAGTTTATTAACCATAGACTTTTGTTTATTTTTCTGCTTCAGTAACGTAGTGTCAGGTTTTATTTTAACTATTTTATTCATATTGTCATACAATATAAAGCTATTATTAGGCCACCACAGAGAATTTAAGTCTTGGAATTTAAGGTCTTGGTTCCAGTGGAGCTCCCAGGGGGGGGGCAGGGGGCCCTGCCCCCCCAAAAGAAATAGAAACTCCATTATGAATACTGATTTTGCATTATAAATATTTTTATCCGTTCATCTCGCCCCCCCCCCAAGAAAAAAATTCTGGGTGCGCCACTGCTTGGTTCACATTACCCTTGAAACTTTATGCTTTTGGCGGATTGTTATCCTTAAATACAGTTATGTAAGGAGATAGTTTCAGCTAAGCAAGGGCCAATTTTACATTTCTATTTTCCCCAGTGTATGCGTGGGGAAAAATTATTATGAATTTGTGATTTCTCTCATTTGCTCTTAAATGCACGTAAACACAAGAATAAAGATCCTCACAAGCCCTGCCTCCCACAATCTTGTCCCAAACATACATCTAGCCAAAAGTATCATTGAACTATTAGAAAAGTTGCATAAGGACATATTTCTTTTGTAGTATGCAATACAGGTGGTTGAAAGTTTTGGAAAAGGTAATATCTTTTGAAGGTCAAATGTGCAAACTTAAGCCTCATTTGAATCTGAGTTATTATCATCTCTAAGGACTTTCTGCAAGAACTCAAAGCAGTTCCCTTTTCGCTTCAAGTGTTTTTATTTTTTTCAGGGTCAGGCTTACTTTTAATTTTATGCAAAAGCTCATCACAGAAGCTGCAAGTGTCTTTTTAAGGATCTTTAAAGTGTAAATTTAATTGTTTCGAAGACGCTCGATAATAGTATTTCTTTTTCAATGGCTGTTTGTTTTCATTAGGACACATTGCAACGTAGAGATGATACATTTATTTTAACGTTAACGTTAGAAAGAAGATAATTTTTTTTTCATAACAGTTTCCTCAGTAGTAACTCTTGTAGCAAGGGAAATATTTGATGTGGGCAACGTCATCAGAATCATCAATTATGTTTAAAGTTGTCTTACCCCTGCTGCCAATCACTCCGAAAACTTCTTGTCTACTGAGGCGTCTATATACTCTTTCCTAACTGATTCGCAATATTCTATGAAAAATTTCTTGTAAAGCGTTACATTCTCATCTTTATAAAATAGTGAATTACTCTGGTTTTAACTGAACCACTGCCATTCTTTGGACAAGCTGTCATAGTCTTTTAGCTTTGTACTAACCCACGCTATAAAACGTTCTATTTAGAATACTCTGACAACTTCGTCAATGATATAAATTGTTTCTTCAAAACTGACTGTGAGGTAAGGTCAGGGCAATGAATAAAGTAAAATCACATAATACACATACTAGAGCATGACCTTGTTCACAACTCATAAAATGGACTTTCCACTATAGTTCTGAAAGGAAATCAGTTGTTATTCATTGGTGCATAGAACCATTGCCATCTAAAGTTTAAAACTTATAGGACGAACTTGGTTAACTATAGCATTAAAAAAATGTTTTTACTGTATCAGGGCAGTGGTAGTGCGAAATAGCCAAAAAGTGGACTTGGTTCACTTTAACAATGAGCCCCCGATATGTTATTTGTATTATGAGACAAAAGATGTATTATGACCAAAAATATATTCAACAATAAATTCCAGGGTTGAAGAAAGTACTGAATTGAAACATACGTTACTGTTTCATGGATATTGAACTTAGATGCTCCCAGACAAATAAAAATTTTATTTTTTTGCAGTAGAACAATAGACCCATGTTAGATATCAGGAGTCATACAGTTTAATCAAGTTCACAAATACCACAAGTTGATTCGATTTGTATGCAAACGGGACTTCAATCTATGCGAGTTAACTGACATTGTATGGATTCGATTAATATGTAATATTCAATTTCCTACTCTTCTCCCAAGATCAACATGTCATTAAAAAGCTTATTTTAAAAGATCTCTGAGCTTAAATATGTCGCCTTTACACATTATATAATATTCATCATATGAAAAGATTTTGTGGTATAGTCGGTGCCTGCTTAATTTTTGGTGAACAAGTAGCGTATTATATGTAATAGGGCATTCATTACCGTTAGAAACAACACGTTGTAGACTAAAATTCAGTAAAAGTTGTTCCAATTTCTTAATATTCATGCCATGTACTGAAAATAAATGTTGATTGGTTTTCGAACATTATGGTCATTTTTTGTTATCCATGGTCTAATCAGTAACCTATTTTATGAACATACAAGCTAACTACAGCAATCGAACCTCAAGGCCACAGTATGAAAAGCCCCTAGGTATTTAATATAATCATTTATAGAAAAATAAATTAAAATGAAATTTTACATTTGTTGATTTATTAAACTACATTTAATACAAATTTATTCAAGTAATCAAGATAGAGAAAATATAAAATCAATACAGAGTTTGAAAGTTTATCTTAAAACGGCAAAATTACACTTTAATATATAAACCATCATTAGGATTTATGGGAAATACTACAATGTAATAATTTTTCCTTTCTATCTTAAAAAGCTGAAAATATAAGGAAAAAAAAGATTTATCGAAATGTATGTCTTTAGCTGCAATACATTTTTTGGTGAAATCTTTATATAAACAGCTTTTTATAACTTTAAATTTTAAGGTAGAAAGCGAAACTAAAAACAATGAATAATTTTGAAATCGTAACTTGAAACTTTTATTTACAAGATAAATATTTTATGGCAAATCTCTGTGTTTCAAAGAAAAATAAGATGTTTTCTACGAAAAAAAAAAGGTTCAAAAAAGTTGATATTATGCTTTGATTTAGAAGAATTGTTGATTACCTCTAGTCAAAAATAAATCCAAAATAGTAGTGCATTGAAAAGTTTCATCCTTTGCACAAAAAGGAATGAATTATTAATGGGTACCGATAGGACTTTTGACATATTAAAAGTTAAAAAATAGAAAAACGAGTTTTATGCATTTTTTGATTAATACCACAGTCAGACTGAATTGCAACATCTGCTACTTTTGAAAGTTTTATTCTGAAAATCAACAGAAAAGATCGTTCTTCATTATTTTTCTTACAATGAATATATAAAACATATATTTGATATCATCAATTTCTAAAGAATATTTAAATTAAAATATTTCAATTAGTATAACAATTTGTTGTAAAGTTTATATGGTTATAATGTTTACTGTCAGTTTTCATATCCTAAGTCACAAAGAGCAAATGTATAGAAATATATCAGCTAATTTAATTTTTCTTTTAATAAATTATGTGTTTAGACAGGGAATCTACATTACAAGAAGAAATGCAGAAAATGTCCCTTAATAACCTAAAGAAATTTTCCAAGTTATCAAATATTATGTGAATTGAAATTCTTTATGATACTTCTGTCATCTTATATTATTTGACTTATTGTCTGTTATAAAAATTCATGTAAAGAAGATACGAATATCAATTTCAAAATAACTTTTAAGTCGTATGAATATGCTACTACTTCTAAAGTAAAGTTATAAAAAATTATGTAAAAGAGTTGTACAAGTAGTTTATTCCTTTAATCTATGTTAGAAAAATGATTGAATTTTTATGACTTTAATGCATCTTAGAGATACATCTAAGAAGTTGTAAATTTGAGAAATAACAGGAGGGTTATTTTCAAAAGCTTTTGAAATTCCTTAATATAATAACAATAAGGTTATCCGACCTGAAAATTGGTGTTAGAAGAAGACAAACTTTCTTCATATATTTCATCATAGCTCATCTGAAAAATAGTAATCAGTCTGAACATTTCCATGATTCAATTTTGACAGAATGTGCAAGTGTGTGAAATACAATGTGAATTTACAGCATTTAAAAATATTCGTAGAAATTTGCTATAGAATTTTTCCCAAATTTACCGGCTAAAAATTAGTAATCTGAATCGGTTATTCATAATTTTGGAAATACATTCCCTCTGAAACATTTTCAAAGATCACATTCATATTGAAATTTAAAACATAAATTCCTAATCTGAAATTTAGCTTGTTTTTATAATCTTGTTTATGAATATATTTTCATTCTATTTGTATGACGATATATATGTGTGGGTGGGTTTGAATGTACCCATACATAAGCTCATACATCTATAAATTCTTGCATACGCACTCAAACGTAATGTACCATAACTATCGAACGAGAAAGAACATTCATTTGGGGTTATAAAGGTATTAAGGTATTTATCTCATTAAAATTCACAAAACAAAGAGAAATTCGAAGGGTGAATTTAATTTTATTTCTTACATAAAGTAATTACCGCTTTCCGGATACGATACATGAGTTTTAATTGATTCAAGGAATTTTTAAGATGCTCGGCCAAATTAGCGAAATCCTTTGTAAATAACAATTGAGATAAAATTACAAATTTCTTGAATTAAGGCATCTCAGTATAAAATTTTTCTGCTGGTGCCTAAGTTTGCAATGTTAGTTGTTACAATCGTAGTGCAGACTAATTATTTTGGTTCTTATTGCATGATATCAAACTTCATCGCAATGCAAAAAGGTGTTCTTTTGTCTGACGAAATGCTAAGAATTACACAGTAGGAAATAAAAAACACTTTCAAAAACAGGAGATAATTGTATTCACTATTTTTGAGGTCTTCATTAGTTTAGAGAATGATATAAAAATTGATAATAGTGTACCGAAATGTTAAAAGATTTAGAATCCTATTATGTGTAATGATGCAAGAAATCCTTCGATTCACCTGTACAGGACTGTGTATTAAGAGATACCATACGCTTTAATGTCAATGATAATAATACTTTTTCATCAGTACTGAAGTTAATAATAATGGTTAGTTATTGATACATTGTATTTTAACGAACAATTCTGTTTTAAAATGAAATAGAATGTAGTATGAATAAAAATCTGTATTTTGCTGATATTTGAGTGATTTTTATATCTTATACTGATAGCAGTTCTTTAAGAAGAACCTTACTCGTGAAAATCATGTTTTAGATTTCTGTGCCCATAAAGTTCTAATAAAGTTCATTTGTTGTAACATAATGTTATCATTGTAAAATGAAGAAACCTAAGAAACCTGAGAAATTTAGAACTTTAATATGAATACACAGTCTTTTATCTGATTAGCTAATGAGAATTTGGCCTTGAATTTCCTTTTGTAGTTTCATAATTTTGTAGTTTCATTTCAAAATTATTTAATTACTAATTTAAAAATTATTTTAAAATCTGCTAGAACAGCCATAAATCAATTATAATAATTTAAACTAAGGCCCTAGTCCATTAACTTTCCTGTAACTTAGATCAGGGGTGTCAAAATCAAAGGCTAACTTGGGCCAAACAAACAAGGTTTAATCATAGGTGGGCCGCAAAAAAAAAAACAATATTAATAGAAATGTAGGTTTTTTACAGTATATTACCTAATTACAGTATATTCAACATAAATATACACATTTTGTTTAATAGCAAAAAAAGAGCATAATTAAAAAAACAGCGAATTCTTCCTATCTAATTATAATTCTGAATCGGTTATTATATTATATATTATTGTGTGCCAATATATTGGCCGGGCCGCAAAAATTTTCGTCGCGGGACGCGAGTTTAAAACCCCTGACTTAGATCGTTTTAAATGCTAAGTGGTAGGTAATTTTCTGGTTATAACTTAACTTTTGAGATCTTTGAAATTTGCATAACTGATTCTAATACCTGACTTTGCTCATCGAAAGATGAAGATCGATTAACATTAAAACAAATTCTGTAATATAAAGGGAAGAATGTCGAACAACTACGGACAACTAGTGCTCATCTAAAGGTAATAGATAAGAAAATGCTCATGCATGTTTAAAAACTTCCCGGTAAACTTAAGTCCACGTAACATTTCTGTCAAGAATGGGAATCCTTAAAATGCAAAATTTTAAAAACTGTCAGGTCGAAATTAAAGTGCGGAAATTAGAGTAAGGTTTGGTAAATCCATTATGATAAACATATCACTCTTTTAACACGTAAATTGTAGGACAACTACCAGGGTAATAAAAATGATATTAAATATGCAAAGGGGTGATATGTCTTTCAAGACAGTTTTCTCTTTGCCACCAGTATCATACCATAAATATTAAAGTATTTATAAATTTGTGATATATTTCCGAAAAAGCCATAATGCCTGTATGTTACTTAAAGTATATAGAAAACGGTTACTTCAAATATATAGAAAACACACGGTCTATATGTTTTAAAAATTATCTTACATTTTATAACCAAGATATTTGTATTAGAATTGCAGGCAAGAACTTGCAGGTTTCTATGAAAATAACTGGACTGAATTTTCACGTACATCATAAATGAAACTCCTGTCAAGTTATTTGATTTTCTTTTGCTGATGAACTTGAATTATGTAAGAGAGGAAGCAGTTTAGGTATCATTTTTTTTACTGTTGAAAGCTCATGTGTTACTCTAGTAAACAGCATTCATATTCATTAATTTACATTCAGGTAATGTAGAACAACAATGATTTACCATCGTATGTTCAACAGCTCCTGCGATGATCATGAAATACAGACCGATACAAATCTCTATTGCCTGAGTGCTTTCATATTTGCCTTCATAAAGTATTTCAAAGCTATAATGTTTGATTATACAGGTATTTCATGCAGAGAATATCCAGAAAGGATCAACTATGATCATCACTAAATGTTTAGTTAGTTATAGAATAAATTAGATGATAATAATGAATTAAAGTTTCAGATAAAACTTTTTATTGCAATGAAATATTTTGCTATACTTTATGCGAATTATTTTAAGCTAATTATGTTTGTTTCTAGAGGCATATTTATTTTATAAATAGAGGAATGACCTTAAAATGACTATGTAAAATTAATTGAAAGCATATTTTGCTGTCAAGAAAACAAACACAAGCCGTCAATTAGATATTAAAGGAGATATGCAACAAATAGGAACCCCCCATAATGAAGATTATAACATTGCATTTTTATAGTTTTTTTTGCATGTATATTTAAATCCTGAATTGATTATAGGGATTTATTTAATTCCTTAATATTTGATATTTAATACTTTTAAGAGTAGATCTCATGTTTAAAATATTACTATCGACTTATTGGTAGATTGACAAACTTCCTGTTATTCATTTATTTACTGATTTTACTACATATAATTAAGCTCCCAATTGTTTTTAGCTATCTGATTCTCGAACAGATATTGAAGCTATACACTCTGTGAAATGCTACACATGAAATGATTGAATACCTATTCCCCCGACACAATTTGTTGCTGCAAATGATTGTAAAGTTTATAATAATGAACTTCGAGATATCTAGACAAGCATGGGTGCCTCAATTATTAAGACTCCAAATAGGACGATTTCTTACATTCCATAAAACCGTACCCACAGGAACCTTTGCCAAACCAAATAAATAGGATTTCAAATAAAACTTAGCTTGTTAACAGTAAATAAAAGATAAGAACCCGGGAAAAGAATCGCGACTTTTGACAGGCCACGATTGTTTAGCTAAACAGTTGAACAGCATAAATATCCTTCAGACTTTATCCCGCCCCCTTTGGAATAGATCCCGAGAGATGGACCTCCTTTTCCTGAAGATTTGTAGCGCTTGCTAGGTAGGACCGGCGCGGCGAATACTGGGAGGCAAGAGGACTGATTGGCAGCTTCTAATTCTTTCCTTTCTAGACTTATTTTTTTAAATACTTGAGTTACTATTTGTTATTTCTGTTTTACTTGTATCCTACCTGACAAAAGAAATTTTAAAAAATATTCCATATCATTTGGCAAAAGGAGTAATTTGAGATGTTAGTTTAATAATGGACACTGACACACTCCGAGAGAAGTATAAAATACATTTAAACTGATAAAGTTTTGAAAAGAAGAGAGTGGGAAATGTGATAATTAAAATTATTCTGCTAACCGCGTGTAAGCGTCTAAATGGCTAAATCAATTTATATAATGCAACTACTCATTGACGAAAAAAATGAAGGTATATGGTTAAAAGTAGTGGATGTTGATGTAATTAATTTTGTTCTTATTTTAAAGAACTTTTGAGAGTAATATGTTGACTTCTAATAATTTAACTGCCATAAAACTGAATTCGGATAACAATAAATACACATATAGCTCAAAATTTAATAAAAGAACAATGCATGAAAAATAAAAAAATAAAAGAAAAACTGACTTGCATATGACAAAGCTGATTATTTGTATTATAGCATCCATACGGTAAGTTAACTTTATTTCCTAAACGGAATTCTTGAAAATCATGTTTAAATAATTTATTTTATGTTTTGTTTGCATAAGTGACGTTTTATATTTTAGTACACATTAATCAATAAATGTCTACTTACACACTAGTTCATCATTTCCCGAAAACATTTTAAATAACTCAAGCATATTTTTATAAATGACAAAATGAAAGTAATTACAAAGGTATTTCTCCCTCTTTTTAAGAAGATAATGCATTTATTTTGAAGTTCAAGTTTTAAAAGCAAAGGAATGTGCAAAATTAATATTTTTTGAAATATAATGTTTTACTACTTTAGTTTTATCGCAAATAATCTATGTACGTAATAAGGGAGAAAAAGCTTTTTGTCAGCGTGAGAAAATTTCGTTTAATGTCAAGTCATAAAAAAGCCACATCACACTTAATAAAAAAAATTTCCTTCCTTTACGAAACAAATTTCGGAAATACGTAAATTATTTTTATAAAAGCAGCATGAAAAATTTTGACAGACTTTGAAACCATGTTCGAAGGTGGTATAAAATAAAACTGCAGTTTCACTAGTTTTATTAAACTGTAAAAGAATTTTCTGAGAAAGAAAATTAATCAATGTGAAATATTAATTGATGTAAGAGTTTGGATAATTATTATGGAAATATAAAGCTTCATTTTTCTTACGGTAGTAGACACTTTGCGCTAATTTTGAAAAGTATGGAATCTTCTAAGGGTTTGAATGATTACTGATATATGAAACATTAGAACTTTGAACAGTACTGCATAAAATTACACTCTTGGACAAAAAAAATAAAATAAAGTAAACCAAATAAATAAAAAATAAATTAATTAATTAAAAACGACGCACAAATTGGACACAAATTGATATGCATACAGGTTTCGACGGAAAATGCAAAATTTTAAAGTTTGGCGGCCGATGAATGAACATTTGACGCTGCAGCGCATCTTAACTGCGCAACTAGCAGGATATTAAAGAGGAGAAATTTTGATTCCACGTCATAAATTCTTTGCGAATTTCATTCCATGTACTCAGGTAGACAGTAACTATGCCTCGCATACAGGTGTGCAAACAATATGCGCAGATATCAGCATTTGAGAGAGGACATGTAGTTAGGCTCAAAGAAGCCGGTTGGTCTAATCGAATCACTCGACGTTTCGATAGGAGCGATGTCACTATTAGACGATGTTGGCAGGAATGGGTGAACCATGGCAGAACACAGCGTCAAGAAGGAAGCGTTCGGCTTAGAGAAACGACAGAACGCGAGGACCGAGCAATCGTCAGAGCGGCACTCACAGCCCCAATTCATCATTATCATTGATCGTACCTGCAATTGGGGCTTCAGTGACCGCAAGGACCATTCATAGGCGTCTCAGAGAAAGGGGGCAGAATTCACGGCGACTCTTGCGCCGACTACCATTGACCTATGTACACCGACAAGCCTGTTTGCAGTGGTGTCGGGCACATTCGACCAGGAATGTCACTGACTGGAATAGAATTGCCTTCAGTGGGGTTGCCATTCATTTCCCGTTCGAATTGAGACCCGATGACCAGCGAATACGTGTCTGGACGCCCCGAAAAGCGGTGGGATACCAACCTGACTGTCTTCCGCCATATAGGCCGACAACCAAGAGTGATGATCTGCGGTGCCATTTCATTTCATAGAATGGTCCCTATGGTTGTCATCCGCGACACCCTTACATCACAGTGGTATGTCGACGATATTCTACGCCTCGTTGTGTTGCCCTTCATATCACGCCATCCTGAGCATACATTTCAGCAAGATAATGTCCGTCCGCCCACAGCGAGAGTTTCTACTGCTTGTCTTCGTGCTTGTCGAACGTTACCTTGGCCAGCAAGTTCACCGGATCTCTTCCCCATTGAGCACGTATGGAGTATTATGGGTCGGGCCCTCCAAACAGTTCGTGATTTCGACGATCTAAAGCACCAATTGGACAGAATTTTGCACGATATCTCTCAGGAGGACATCCGCCACCTCTATCAATCAATGTCAAGCCGAATAACTGCTTGCATAAGGGCCAGAGGTGAAACAACGCGTTATTGACTCTTTCCCTTTCTGAAGCTCTTTCTCTTGAATAAATCATCCCATTTTTCTCAAATTGTAATCATTTGTGTTTCTGTACATGTTCATCACATCTACCTATTTTCGTCCCATTCGGATAACTTCTTTTGGTGCGTCGATTATTTTTGTCTAAGAGTGTATGTATCAAAAGAAAAAGAAATTAATTTTCATAAAAAATTATTCCTGCATCGGTATAATATTGAACTACACCATATCCTCCTAAACCCTTTTATTATTACTTGTTTACTAGACATGTAAATCCATTCATTGAAAATCATATTTCTCTCAATAATTTTTTTTTATGTATGGCAGTTTAAATTCACAAACAAAGATACTAGACTTTAAGGATTATACACTCATGGACAAAAAAATTAGCGCACCAAGAAATAATTGCGGGATCGTAACGAAACTTGCAATGACGGTACATGTCGGGGAGATATGAAAATGATTAGAAATGCAGCGTGATTGCGCATTACGTATAGCCGGTAGAGGGCGATGAACATCGTACTCTGTGGAGTATAAAACAGGTAACCAAAGCTTGTTTGAGTGTGCTGAATCATTTACAAAGGAAGAGCTGAGATAGACATGTCATTACGCCGTGTTCGAAGACAATATAAGCAGTTGTCGCAGTTTGAGAGGGGGAGAATCGTCGGGACGATGGAAGCTGGGTGGTCAGCTAGGCGAGTAGCTCGTCAATTAGGCCGCTCTGATTGTGTTGTGAGGAGGTGTTGGGACCAGTGGACCCGAGAGATGTCATGTACACGAAGACCAGTCTCAGGACGCCCTCGACAGACCAGTCGTCGAGAAGACCGCCACATCGCAAGAAATGCACGCGTACAGCCAACTGCTTCATCGGCCGCCATCCAGGCACAGGTAGTACCTTCACTAGGGGCCCTCTGTGTCTTCTCGTACCATACGAAGGCGCCTGGCTGAAGGACAGTTGGTATCGCGGCGCCCATTACGTGTGCTGCCCTTGACGCCCACACATCGACGCCTACGTTTGGAGTTTTGCCACGCACGAGGAAACTGGACTGCAGCGGAATGGAACCAGGTCGTCTTTAGCGACGAATCCAGTTTCAATCTCGGCAGTGATGACAATCGTGTTCGTGTGTGGAGAGCCCATGGTGAACGCTTAAATTCTGCCTTTGCTGTACAGCGACACATCGCTCCCATAGCTGGTGTGATGGTATGGGGTGCCATTGCCTACAATACACGGTCACCCCTAGTATTGTTCCGTAGCACCATGACAGCCCAGCGGTATGTTCATGAAATCCTGCAACCACATGTGTTGCCACTCATGCAACGGCTCCCAGGAGCCATTTTTCAAAAAGACAATGCTCGGCCTCATACGGCAAGGGTGTCACAAGACTGTCTCCGCACTGTTACTACCCTTCCTTGGCCCGCCCGATCCCCAGATTTGTCTCCAATCGAGCATATCTGGGATCATTTGGGTCGACGAGTTGGTCATCCCACGAGTTTGAACGAACTAGAGGCAAGGTTACAGCAAATATGGAACGAAATATCTCAAGACATCATACAGAACTTGTATGACTCAATGCCCGATCGTATCGCATCGTGCATTCGCGCTAGAGGGTGTCCAACTGAGTATTAATTCCTCCGTTCTTTTGCCTTTTTCTCTGAAATAAATTATCCCTTTTCTTTGATTTTCTTATCATTTACTTATATCAAAGTATTCATTATGTATGTAAAGTTTCGTTTAATTTTGACGACTCCTTCTTGGTGCGCTAATTTTTTTGTCCATGAGTGTATTTTACTGTCATTTTTATAACCTATATAACAAAATAAAAGGCCAAATTTTGATTTAAATTTATTGCTAAGAGCAAAACATTCACCTTTATTTTTTTGAGGATTTCATACCACTTCTATAAAATTTTGAAGAGGATTCATTCATTTGCTCATCATTTCATTTTGAAGACTTATTTTCGATAATTATGGAGTAGTATAATTTTTAAGAAAGGTTTTGTATTTTATATTGAAGTTTGGTATCTTTAAAGAAAATTTTGTTAAAAGGTGAGTTGCATCTGAGCTATGAGAAGGGTCATCACATCTAACATGTCATAAATGTTTGTTTTGCCTTGAAAATACTTTTAAAACTTATTATTTTAATATAGACCTATATAGAATCTTTTTCAAACACGACAAATTTTACAGAAAAGCAAATTAACTGTCCTGAATGCTCTATAATATCGGTAAAGAAATAAAAGTAGTCCTTGTAATTTAGATACGATAGACATTAGATACGTGACATGACATTTATATCAAATATGATAACACAAGACATGATCCTTAAAAATGCTATTTACAAAAATAGGATATTTTTTACCGTGGTTAACAGTAAAAAAAATTAATTAGTTCGATACAGCTAATTTTCATTCAAAAATCGTCATTAAAACATCAAGTCGCAGAAGGTATTGCATAATTGTTTTCAAACCTGAGTTTGCCTTCCTTTTGAAAATTTCCAAAAATGTTTGTAATAACATTAATTGATTGAAAAGCCAATAGAGAATTTAAAAACCACCCGAAAGGCTGGAGAAGATGCTAGTTTATGATAATCCCGCATCTTTAAGTTCATCAATTTCATGCAACGATAGATTAAAAAAATTAAGAAATTATTTGGTGAGAAGTAAAAACTATGATTCCGTTGCAGCATAAACTTTGCGAAAAATTCTTTTTCGAAGCCTATATTTTAAATCAAGTACTTCACTGTATGAGCAGTTAACACATGTATAAGTTTAAATCACTTTACGGAAGATTTTATAGAAACGATGTATATCAGATCATACGGTAAATATATTTTACAATTTGGGGTCCGAATTTCCAGACAGTAGAGTTAAGATTATGATGGCACTACATGAATAATCTCCTCTTAGAAATGACAACCACTCAGATTTAGTGAATTTTGTCCAAAATTTTATCACATCAATCTGAAGAAACCTCATAATGTCTGTTAAGCAGAACCAAACTATCTAAAATCGATATATAAATGAACTAACGTATGCCACTTTAAATAGCATTAGCACATTATTTCTGCGGGGATTTTATATCAATTGACATTTATAAATTGATTGTTTTTCAAATTTAAAATTTTTTAAAGAATTCAGATTCAGATGAAAACTATAGTAAAATGAGTAAGAATTTTATGAATCAGTTCGATAGCTTGCAAATTGTTTTTTTATTTTATTATTTTTTATTTTTCGCTGAATCAAAATTCTTCGTAAAACTTGAGTTTTCAAAGGAAATGAGCCCTATGAACATTAAAATATGCATGCACTTATTCAAAATTATCTAATTTGGACTTAATATCTTACTGTGGAATGACTTTAAAAAAGGACTATTCATGTTGAGAATTTAAAAATCAGTTTGAGAATTTAAGAACTTCGTCAATAGCCGGTGTTAGGCATATTCTAGTTATATATTAGTGAAAAAAGTTATCATCCTGCATAAATATTAAATGAATTCATGTTTCTTCAAAGACTAATATAATAGGGTACAGGTTTAGACATAGCATAGTAAGACTAATGCCCCCAAATGTTTCTTTAAATTTGTACTAAAGAAACTTATGTTTGGATAAATTATTATTTAAAATTTCTCAGTAATAAATAAATGAAGAAAATATTTCATTATAACGCTGTGAAGGAATAATATTTTCATTCATTATTTCTGAATAGTGAAGATTAGAAAACTTCAAAGGAAATTTTAATCAATACGTATTTCTTAAAATATGAAGCAAAATTTTAAACTGTTCATTTAATAACGCACGGAATTGATTTTTCTTCTGGTTTTAAATAGCAAACGAAGTTTCTTTTAATTGAATTTGTTGGAAGTATGAAATCATTAATTAATACAACAGGTTCAGATTTACATGTTATTCAAAACTTGCAATACAACATTTTAATGAATTCTCGGTCAATCTGTCTATTAATGTGCATTTTATGGGTAGCGTAATTGTAGATTGTAAATTGTGGATTGTAGTAATTTTAGCCTTGGAATAAATAAATGATTTTCTTAAGCATTAAATGTTTAAATAAAATTGATTTTTATTATTACAATAAGTCTCAATCATCAAAACTTTTTAAACTGCTGTAAAGCAATACAATGAAAAACGAATGAATGTATTTTATAAATCTCAAAAATAATTTTGTGAAAATGCAAAAAAGTGGGGAAATCTCATTGAATGGAATAACAGTGAATAATTTCTGAATATGAAGTGCAAAAGAATAATTTAATTTTATTAGAAACATTGGTAGAAGATATTGCTTTTAATATTATGAAAATCCAGTATGTTGTTATTTCAATAATTGAGTAATTTCTCGTATATCATACGAGCTTTGTAAAATTTCTTCCGATAATTATATGACTCAGTTAAAAACACATATATTGTAAGATATACAGTGGCTTCCAAAAGTGTTGGTACACTTACGATTTTCAAAGAAATAGGGGTCTATCCATTAATTAAAATGAATATTTCAGAATGGGTATTTAATAATAAGATCTATAATCTATTCTTAACCAAACTACATGAAATATTTTGAAAACATAGTAAAACTTTATTTTTAAGAAACCAGTAATCAAAAGGTAACAAAAACTTTATCTCACAAAAGTCATCGTACACTGAAATATTTTCAGATAAATTCATAATTAAAATTATCATCTGGCGTTTTATTTTTATTTTTGAATTGTGGTGGCATTTAAAATATCGTTTGGCTTTAATTTTTGCGCTCCTATTCCGTAATATTCTATTTATTCTTTAAAAATGGCTCATAGTCGTAAAGAAACAACAAACAGCATTAGAAAATTGATCATCATTTTTCATCATAGTAGTGGTAAATCAGTTCAGAATATTGCTAAATTACTTAATTTATCCCATTCTACTGTGCAGTATGTGATAAAACGCTTTAAAGAAGATAATCGGATTGAAAACAAGGTAAGAAAAGGCCGTCCGGTAAAGTTAACAAAACGTGATCAGAGATTTATAATTAGAAAATTTGTGAAAAATTCACGTTTGAGTGCTGTAAAAGTTTTCTGCAGAATTTAATGAAACATTTCCTGCTTCAATTTCACCTGAAACTGTTCGACGAGTTCTCAGAGCAGTTGGATTACATGGGCGTTCTGCGTAGAAAATTTTTTTGAGTGAGAAAAACAGAAAGTTTAGGCTTTCCTTTGCACTATCAATGATAAATAAGCCCGAAACGTATTGGAATAATGTCTTATTTGCCAAAGAAAGCAAGTTTAACATTTTTGGTTCCGATGGGCGTATAATTGTATGGATAAGAAAAAATGAGGAATTTAATCCCAAGAACTTAGTAGGAACAGTTAAGCATCGCAGTGGAGGTGTCCTTGTGTTGGGGTTGCATGTCAGCATCAGGATTAAGTAATTTGGTATTTATTGATGGCATAACGAATCATGCTGCTTATATAAATATTTTAAGAGACAATTTAAAATTATCAGCCCAAAATTTGGGTATTGGAGACAACTTTGTTTTTTATCAAGATAACGATCCTAAGCACACGGCTCAACGTTCGCCTCTGGTGTCTCTATAATTGTCCATAAGTTTTGAAAACAGCACCTGAATCGGCAGATTTAAACCCAATATTTGGAGAGAAATGGAGGTTCAATTATTTTGCTTTTTCTGCGTAGTTTTGTCGAGGAAATTGAGTAACTCTGACTGAATACTCTATAAACACAAGAAGCATTTGACTGTACACTATTCGAGAGTGATCATCATAATGCTTTGCTACGTTATCATTAAATCTGTTCTCAGATGTTAAAATGTTATAAAAAATTTACGCGACAGGAATTCTAAATTTCAAGATGTCATGAAAAATCAGTAATTTGTTTTTCATGGGCAAACGTGGTACGATTGTTTCAGAAAAATAGTTGGATATTACTTACAGTAGTTTCATTATATAGAAAATATCAGTGAACGAGAATTCGGAATGTGAAAAACACAATATTTTTAAGAAAAGTCTCTGATAATATTTTGCCATCTGAGCACAGAAATACAAAGTTTTAAATGCCTAAGTTATTAACAATAAAGTTGAATTTGTGAAATTATACGCTGAAAAAATCTTTACATTTAAGAAGACATTTATACAACAATGCTTAGGTGTTATTAAATTTGTATAAGTGTTGCAAATGTTTTTCAAATTAGTAGTTAGTGTTATAAAAGTTTTAAAATAGCAAACTAAATTTAGAACTGTAGGAAAAACATCAAAAAGTTGCATTCAATTAATAGCGTTTTACTATAAGAGCACAATAACATTGCATCCATTAACTCATTTCAATTTCAAAATATTCAAAGAAATAAAATAGTTTTGGGGGACTTTTTTTTTGGGGGGGAGTTTCCACCCCGCCCTGCTGAAGCATTCTATCCCATCTCATTACCGCACCTCTTCCGGGGGGGTCGTATTTGATCTCTACCTCTCTCTTCCTTCCTACAGACCTATTCTTCTTCTTAACCGTTTCCCATCTGTCATCTCTTTTCATGCCATACTTGCTTCGTTCCGACTTACTCGTCTGGCGTTTCTTCATGATATTTCTTTTCAAACCGTAACGATCTATTTTTATCAATATTCTCCTTTCTATGGATTATTATTTTCCCAGCTTGCTTCACCTTCTGACCTATTCACAGGCTCATTCATTATCATTTTCTACTCTCTACAATGTCACTTTTACCCGTGACATATATTTGCAAAATTATACACTTGTCACACTTTTCATACATTCCAAATCATCTTAATTCAGTATTTTGCTGTAGTATAACATTTCTACATTGGGAGTATAACCCTTATGATACAATTTATGAAATCTTTGAAATCAGTGAGAATTAAAGTAGATAATTTTTGAATTTTTCTTAAGTGATTCTTGTTCGAGAATAGCCTTTTTTAATATTTGCATACCAAAAATGTTTTTAAAATGTTATTCATGTTTTACTTTTTTGCTTTTTAACTGTGATGATATGGAAGAATATAGACTTCTATTTTAAGTAAGTGGGAAGAGTAATAGTGTATCACTATGATACTGAACTATTGTATTTAAAACTCAAAATTAATTTCAGTTCCTTTGTGAACAATCAGTAAAACGCAGAGTTTAAAGGCAGCTCAAACACCACATTATCATTAAAAAAATTCACATATTATTACAAAAAAAAAAGCGTAAAAATTTGAAATTTTGTTCTTCGATTTCTGATTGATATTCAGTATTTGGTTCATTTTAGTACCATGTTTATAATATTTTGCTTTGTTAAGCGCCACCATATCTGCAATTAATCGTGAAAAAAAAATTCTAATAATACTGATTTACGTTTAATCCATTTGAGTATATGTGTGAATACATAAGTGAAGTAGTAGTGTAGTTGGGTATATCGCTGCTGTTAATGCAAAAGGTCGTATGTAAAAATTGTGTACTTTACAGGAGAGCATAAGTATAATATTTATATTTTCCCTCTGCTGTTTCCATGGTAACTAATGTATAATATAAATTTTAAAGGGTTAAATTAACAAATAAAAAAATTACAGTATCATACGACATTTTTACAGTTTTTAATTCGAACTTAATTTTTACGTACGACCTTTTGCACTAACAGTAGCGATATTTGATGTGCATATGTGAAAATGCATTTAAGTATCAGTCATTTTTACAGGTAGTAAGAACCCACACTTTAGATTGGTCGGGTTTTAAACTCATAGTTAGAAATATTCTGTTTGCACAAAGGGTAAGTTTTATTACGAGAGGGGCAAATGAGTAGAATTTGTAAGTGTTGATTATTTCCTTCTGCTAATCTAAGGTTGTTGAACAAACAGAGTGACGATGTGATTGAAAATTAATTCAAGATCGGCGTTATGATGAATTATCAGATTTTCGCAAGTAAATTTATGTGCCATTTATCTCAGTTCAGAGATTGTTCATCGTCCGAATATGTTTTAATATAGAAAAAAGGAACATACAAGGAAAAAAAAGAAAATATGTGACGAGAGCAGATAGGCTTGAAAGGAATAGCGAGACCAAACACCAAGTGGAGAATACCGTAAATCAGTTACCATAGTGTCATAATAGTCACACATGACGTCTTGAGGGAAGAATTTTTTAGAGAAGGAAATCACTGAAACTGGTATAATAAAAGATATTTCACTCACTGTTCATAATATCATGGAAGATTAAAATTACATGAAATGTGTTTTGTGTATGATCCAAAAATGCTGGCCAAGAAACATGAAAGCCAAAGAATGTCTGTTTCAATTGAAAATCTCTTCGTTTAAAATGCAAAGTCATGGATGAAATGCGTTATTAAAAGATATGAAGCGTATTCATTAAAAGAAATGGAACAAGGAATTGCACAGCAGGAAATACTCTATAAAAACTAAAAGGAGTCCCTAAACAAAAAGACCGAGAAAGTAAGACATTGGATGGATATTTCTACTTGAAAGGGCAAGAACCGACAAATTAAAGAATATTAAAGGATGGTTGTGAGAAATAAACTTATTGCATTAATAGAGTGGAGAAAACGACCACGGTTAAATTAAATGAATTTACACAAAGGGCGAGTTTAAAAAGGGTATTTCGCTCTCTGTGTCCATGGGTGCGAAGGGTGTATTTAGGTGCGAAGCATATGGAGAAGAGAACACCAAAGCTGAGAAGGTAGATACTGCTCAACTGCATTCCGTTTGCATACTTTATCCTTTTGGTTTAAGAGGCGTAGATAGAAGTTAAATGGTGGTAAAAGAGATGAAAAATAGTGGTTTGCATATAGAATTAAAATTAATTGATTTCCAAAGAATGATGATCGGAAAATGAAGGAAATCTAAAGTATCGTTGTAAACAGAAATAAAGGATAAAGACTTATTAGTCCTTACTTTTGAGCAGTCAGATAGTAAGGTCATTACAACTATTATATAAGTATAAATGAATGTTTCCAATCATTAAATTATCACAATTTTAATTATTCTGTTTACTGCTTTTAAATATCGGTACATTAAAAAATGCAAACTTTTCAGTTACTGTTGAGGTAACAAAAATCATTAGTGACTCGAAATATCAAACTTAGAGGGTAATAACCCTTTTATATATTTAGAAATAAAAGTCTAAGTAAAAATTTTAAGATTAAATTGTCTTAATTGGAATATGATTGATGCAAGATAATAAAGTTTTCTTTCTGAAAATTTATGAAACGATATGTGTGACCTAAATTTTGAAATAATAAATTAAAATTAGTTTGAATATGTCTGCAGTAATCTCTTGAGGATAATTAATATTTTATTTAGAGATTATCAATGAAAAATAATTAAGATTCTAAATTTTTGATCTTAGAAAGAGTCAAAATTAAAACTATTTTTAAGAGTTTAACAGTACATAATATTTTAATTTGTAAATTTCTAGCAACATAAATGCAAAATAGCGAGGATATTTGAAGACAATATTAAAAGGTCTTTTATACAAATTTAAAAATTCCTGTTAAAATATTGAAATTAGCTTTTTTACTCCTTCAACTACTATTTCACTTTTGCTGCTTATATTGAACTTCCTCATTTTCATACTCAAAGCTTTTCAACGTCAAAAATTGCTAAATTGTTGTATCAAACATTATATTGAAAATAGCCATTTACGCTAACGACGAAGAAAATGCAAGGACACTAAGAAAACTAGGATGGATTTCTTTCATAACGAAAATAACTATTGTCTCAGATTTTCCGATTCGTTTCTGTATTATCTTCACTCTATTTATCTTTATTAGCCATTCAGGTGCTAATGTGATATTCTAATCATGATACTTAATAAATTATTCATTAAACGTGTCCTGCTGTAGGATAAGTCGAAACTACAAATTCTGTGCAAGGGGATATACCTTTCAGAGAAACTATTTTCGAGACGATAGGAGCATATTTGAAATTTACATTACAGTATCGTTTTTCATAAGCTCAATAAGAGAATATTTTGTAATGAATCAGGGCATCCCTATCAATCATAGCTGGAAAATGCGGTATTAATACATTACTACATGGCTAGATTAATGAAAGGATATACAAAAATTTCATTCGAATTATGAAGTAATTTTGATATGATAAATTTAAACGAGAACGAAAAGCATGTCATTGAATTATTTTACAAATTTATAAACAAAATATAATTACTCGATAGTTTTTATAATACTCATGAGTGATGAAAGAGATCTTCCAATTCTCCAATGGTGAAGAAGGATAATGCCCTCGTATTTCACATTTTTACACTATAACACAACTAAACTCTTCCGTTCAAAGCTAATACTTTAACAAAATTATGTTCCTTTTTTTTAGTGATTTTCATAACATAAATTTGCTGAAATTAGCTTCTTTTATAAGGCTTATATGAATATTTTCCATTTTCATATGTTAAGATTTGATCTTATAAAGATCTCTCATATTAAAAAGTAATTAAGAGACCTCAATGTTCCTCTTAATAATTCTAAAGTATGCGTCAAGAGTTTTTGAAGGTAATACGGTGAGATATACTTGCAAGAATTTGTTATACATGGCATTGAGTATTAGAAAATAAAACATGGAAAGAGAGAGGGCTCAAAGAATTAAGTAGAGATTAAAGGTTTCAATCTTACCATTCAATTATAAGACTACTTCACCTTTATACTGATTCATTCGAAATTTCCTTTTATGATATTCAGCGTAAAATATTCCGTAAGAGCTGATTTTCTTTTTGAACTAATTTTGATAAGACTTCTTTTTAAATCTGTCTCTAACGTAAAAAGTATCTTTATATTTTGAAGAAGAAAATCTCAAAAAAAATTTTCTACCACGTTGCTGGAAATAATTTTTGAGAATAGATTTAATTTTAGATTATATTTTAATAACTCTCAGACAGTTGGCGCAATATAAAGAAAAATAAATGTTTACAAGAATAAAAATTTTATGCGTGTACATATATGTATCTACGCGCACACACACACACACATACACACACACACATATATATATATATATATATATATATATATATATATATATATATATATATATATATATATATATATATATATATATATATATATATATATATATATATATATATATATATATACATATATACCTAGTTTTGCCATAAATACTGTTACAACCGTTAAGCAGGTAGTACACCAGAGGTTTTCTATGTCAGAAAGTTGTTAGCGGGAAACACAAACAGATGATTTATTGTGTATTAAGTGACAAGGGAGAAAAAGTTTTTCTTGCGTCCTTAGTAATAGAATCGATTGATTACGAAAATCGTGTAATTGTAGTGGCGCTTCAGAAATTCGACACCAAATCGATACCAAATATATATATATATATATGAAACGATAACTTTTTATAACCATGACAGGAAACGCCTATTCAAAATCCTTTTATATTATCCCATTATAAGAACTCTCCTCAACCTGAATTCAACCTGGAAATAACCAAAATAAACTATTAAATTTCCCCCTAAAGCCACGCGCCAACAGTGTTATATAACGAAGAATGTTCTACAGACTTCGAGCGACGGTCACACCTTATGAATTTGAGGTCAGGTAGCGTGGACTGACCAATCAGGAGTTCAGTTTCGCTCGCACTCGGGCGAGAAAGTTACTCTCTTTTTGGCCTTTTCTGTGTTAACACTGGTACAGGAAAGACGCAGGTTTCACGCTGCGATTATATATTTTCTGCGTGCTGTTCTAGGAGCATCAGGATGGTTCTTAAACATGATATTCCTAAAATAAATGTCTACCATGAAATCTGAACAAGATGTAAATCCAACTAACGAAAGTGTTCCTAAAATAATAGACTGTTTGATGAACGTTTCTGGATGTCTGGTGAAACTCCATTGCCTGTCTCCCCGTCAACCCAGCCACGACATAAACCAGATCCGAAATACTATGAAGTTTCAACCCTTTTGCTCTTCGTCCCGACCCATTAACAATACACACACACACAGGTATATATATATATATATAATATAGGAGGACTGGCCGCAAATTACTGCTACGTAGACGCCAACCTCCCACATTACGATGAAGTTAGTTGCTTAAGAAGACGACATCATGGCCGAAATGAAGACGACGACACCAGCATTCGTGAATGACATTTTTATTTAATCGCTGGCGTCTCTGGCGGGATGAATGCGGCAGGGGAATAGTACAGGAGTTCGTCTATTTTTGGACGTCAGAAACTTTTATAACTTCATCTCATCACGTGACAGTAAGGTGTTGATTAACAGTTGATAGGTTAGAAGTTTAGTGTTCTTGCGCGGATCAGGATTAAAATGACGATACATTTTATAAGATTTCGTTAAATTGGCAGCCATCTTGGACAAAACTGCCTAAGGCTGAATTAGACTTTTTTAAGGAATTTTAATAGACTTTACTGGGAAGATTTCCTAAAATTTGGAAATATAGTTTGGGATTTAAAACGAATGCCCAAGGGAAAATTACTAGTTTAAGAGTTTCAAAAGGGGTATGTAGTTTTGAATGTTATAGAATATTAAATTGAAAAATTTATAGTTTTTAATGTTATATATATATATATATATATATATATATATATCGTTTATTTCCTCAATTGAGGTACATCATATATTTGAACTGCAAATGAACGCATAATATTAAAATAATGTGTTTAAATTTAAAGACTAAAATTTTTTTCGCAACAGCGAAATAAAGGTAATTTTCCTTATTAAGATCATTGCTAAAATACCTGTACAGTATAATGACTATTGTATGCATTACTGCGTATTTCTTACCCCACATTTAAACTCAGAAAGTAAGAGAATTAATAAAAATAAAAAGGGTTACGTTTACCTTTCGGGAAGCATACATTCATTCAACTGTGTTTAATATTTATTTTTATTACACCCAAATGGCTAGAAAAATTCTCCGATCGGAGACAGAAAAGAATGATAAACATATTTTTTAATTGAATAGAAAAGTGGCTGAACTTACTATTTATACAATAAACAAGGGTGACTTGAACCTTTTTTAACATAAATTCAAAACACAATTGCTGGAAAAACGTTATTAAACATGCTAAAGCTTATTTTTCTCCAAAGATTTAGGAAATAAAATTGTTTATGCAAATATTGAATTTGGTAGAATTAAATGGCTGTTATCAAAGTTCTGAGATAAGAATTTCAGAAAGGTAGGGTAATGTTATTTATTTTTTTCCTAGTATTTTCAGGACTCTTCTATAAAATGTATTTTTGATATGCTGTTATTAATTTTAAGTAGGAAAACTAGAAAAAACGAATGTTTTTTTTAGATATACAGCGAAATAACTTTATATTTCTTTCTGGGACGAGGAATGGATGTATGGGAGGAATGTATTTCATATAATAATTTAGAAAAAAAATTGAATTCATTATAATTTTTGCTAATATATTATATTACGAGAAATAAGGATAAATTACCCTAAATGATGCAGTTATCGAAGTTTGTTAAAACAGGTGTATTACACAGTACCGTGCTCATGTGGGTGGGTTTATGTAAAAGGGCGGGGGTTTATAAATATTTAAATATATATATATATATATATATATATATATATATATATATATATATATATATATATATATATATATATATATGTAACATGCCAACACAGTCCCATGTTAACGGACCCAGAGTTGACATGTCACACCTTAGGAATATGTAGTCGTGATCAAGAATTTAGGAATCTTTTCATTTAAACAAAACTTTTATTATCCGTTTCTTAACATCGATGACGGCGGTTTACTAGGCATCAGTGCCACGCCAAAATCTGCTCTTCGAGATATACTGGAACTTATATAAACTTCATTCCATCACGTGGCTAAAGGGCGTGATTTAATAGCTGATTGGTTAAAAGTTTACTGTTTATGTGCAAATCTGAATTTTTTAGACCCCACGCCGCGTCGCGTCTTATTTCGTCAAAAAGTCAGCCATCTTGAATGATTTTGCCGAAGGCTGTAACAATGAAATTTAGCACGAATGCCCAAGGGAAAATTAAGTACTTAATAATATTAAAAAGGGGTATGTAATTTTGAATAGTTGAGTGAGGAATTAATGGTTTTTAAAAGTTAAGAATGTTGACTTTAGAAATTACTAGTTTTTTAATATTATAGAATATCCCCCCGTCCGAGAAGAGGCTGACCTACAATGCCTGCATTGGAGGGCAGACTCAGACGAGTGAGAAAAATGGGCGTTAAAAATTTGGAATAAGTTAACACATAATTTTCAATTAAAGTTAAATTGCAAAAAAAATTTTGAAGGTCACGTGATGAGATGACAGAACAACAGTATACAATTTACTGAAAAATATATATAAAAATCCCTAAAAAGAAATACACATAATATTAAATTGAAGATTCTACCTAATCATCAACTGAAAATTTCTGTGCAGGGCCGGAAACAACAACATCCTAGCAAAGAAGAAAAAAAATTAATTAAATTTAACCAAAAAAATTGTAAGTTATCAAATTTTCACTTTACATCAATTTTAATTTTGAGTCGACTCACACAAATAATAGAATATAACAATGAAAATATCAAAATCAACAAAAAAAATGTTAAGTAAATGGAATAGAACATGACAATAATAATTTGAAGTTATTGTACTTTCCTCCTCAACTCTCACAGCATTGGGGTGAGTCCAAAAAAGATTGTAAGGTACACATAGTAGCCTATATTTCACTCTCCTTGTTATGTTAGCTACAGTATGTTGCTTGAGAAAAGTACAAAAAAAATAATCACAGTTTGGTAGGTTCTGTGACCTATCATCTCGCAAGCGCAGAATACACAAGAAAATCACAATACCTTGACTTAAAATAAAAAAATAGTCCTTTGTAGCTGGTTACATAAAAAAAATCACAGTCTTTACTTAAATCACATTTTCAATAAATCACATTTAATAATATACACATCTTCAATATATAAATTGTATATAATATCTTATAGAACATTTATCCCATCGTCGCAAAATCTTTGATACATCAAATTCTTATTCATTATTTTTAATTTCACATCTTTATTTATCTCATTATTTTTTCTTAATACCCATTATCTCCTTTATTTCAATATTATTTATTATTGAAAAAAATATCTTATCAATATTCTTTATTTATTTTATTTATTCTCATTCTAACCTTATTTATTATTATTTTTTTTAAACTTTTTTCAATATTCATTAATATTATTTTTAGTTGTATTCTCAATATTTATTATTCTACGTGGATATCTAATTTCTTTCTCCCTATTTGTGTTTCTTTCTCCCTATTGTTCTCTGATTAATAAGGAGAAAGAGTCTTTTTAGCCGTACAGTGGAGTAACCGTTATTCTCCTGACAGGATATGACCGCCTAGAAAAGCAGTATCTTGCATAGTACAAAGATGGAGAAAAAGGAAAAATGGGCATATGTCATACCTGTGGGAGTGTAATATTGAAAGAGGAGGACAAAGGAGTGGCCATCCCAAACTCTGCTTTAGTCATTACTGGTTTTCAGCACTTTAAGTGTCTGAATTGGTGAATTAAAAACAAATAACAAAAAAAAAAATCAGAAAAGATTTTAAAACAGCTGGGATGACATCCAACGCGCTTGTAGAGGGATTGATAGGAACGATTATTCAAGGAAGAGAAAATTTACTGAAAGATTAAAGAAGTAGAGTTGTCATAATCAGGGTTTAAATTGAGATCCCCAAAAAATTCACATATAACAGTATTTGCGAGAAGAAAGTTTAGGTAAGACAGTTTTTTTTATACTAGTTTTATATCTTTAGTAGGACAATACACAATTATTTATATAAAAATTTAAGGATGTTAAGCATCTAAAGTAAACAAAAAAAGGAAAATGGATCTATAATGTAATTAATCGTGATAGAGTTTTAATCTATCTGGTGCATTATAATATCTTAATCTGCAAGCATGGACAATTTCAGAATCTCGTTTAGTGTGAAAATTTTGCCTATCAATTTCATAATTATCTTTTGATATTTGTCTTAATATGGTGTACCGTCCAGAATAAGGTGAGCTTAATTTTCTTGTATTATGGTAGTTAAATTCTTCAAATAACACTAAATCTCCAACATTAAATTTAGATTCTACAAAACGTGCATCATATTTTACTTTATTCCTTTGATGGTATTTAATAGTCCTTTCTCTAGCTTTTTTTCTTGCATCATCATCTTGAGGGTAAAACTCTTGTCTTTTAATATGGGGTTCATAAGGTAATATACCAAAAATTAAGTAAGCTGGGGTCATTTGGGTAACTGAATGGGGCGTATGATTGTATTCATTCATTACTTCATTTAACAGGGTTGTCAAAGGAATTTTACTGGTCGAATTATGTACTTTGCACCTTATTCTAGTAATTATGGTCTGATTTACTCTCTCCACCTTCCCGTTGGTTTGTGGATGATGACTTGTCGTAAGTAATTGTTTCACATTATTATGCTCTAAAAATCTTCTAAATTTTTAACAAATAAAAGCTGCATTCCTGTCAGTTAATAATTTCTTTGGGGTTTGAATTTTGAATATCTGTTTTAAACAATTTGCATAAGTTTCTGTGGTTACACTTTTTGATGGAAAGGCCCAAATATAACGCGTTGCATGGTCAATTACTAAATGTAAGTACTTTTTGTGGAATTATAGTAATCAAATCCGCCTACTGTGTCTAAACTTAAGCACTCAAAAGGTTGGTCTGTTTGAGGAACTTCTTGCAGCAATCCGATGCTTTGTTGTCTTTTCTTTCTGTTTATTTGACAAGTGTGGCAATGTCATATGTAATTACTAATGTTCTTGGTGATCTTTGGCCAATAATATTGGGGTGTAAGCAACTGCATTGTTTTATTTACTCCAGGGTGCCCAAATTCCTCATGAGCTCTTCTCAGAATTTCAAGTCTCAATGAGAATGGTACTACAATTTTTAAAAATCCGTTTTTCCTAACATAAATTACATCATTTACCTTTTTATAATTAAGTCCCTGAACATTATCTTTCTTTTGAAATTCTACAATATTTCTTAGTTCAATTAAATGATTTATTTGGGTTTTAGGTTCTAGAATAGGGTTTCTGGAAAGCATGTGAGCTTCAACAATTGCAGTTCCCTTCTGGTATTTAATTCCATAGTCGAACATACTTAGTTTTAATGACCAGCGAAAAAGTCAACCTCGAAGATTTTTCACATTTTTAAGCCAAACTAAGGCAGCATGGTCGTGTGAATTGTGAACTTTTTCCGTGGAGATAATGATAGTACCTGTCTAAACTGTCCACAACTGTCAAACACTCAAGTTCAGTAATAGAATAGTTTGCCTCATAGTCCTTTAATACACGTGAGTGATATGCTATGGGATGCAACACCCCATCTTCACCTGGCTGTTTTAAAACAGCTCCAACCTGATGTTTACTAGCATCCACAAATAAATGACAGTCTTTGTTTACATCATACAATCGTAATATGGGTTTACATATCAATAAATTCTTAAGAGTCTCAAAAGCTTCTTGGCACTTGTTTGACCATCCCCATTTTACTCCTTTCTTCAACAATGTGTTTAAAGGATGTCTCATTTTGCATAATTTGGAAGAAATTTATTATAAACATTTATTGTGCCCAAGAACCTTTGGAGTCTTTTTCAGTAGTTGGTGGTTTCAAACATTTTATTTTTTCAATATTGACATTATCGGGTGAAATTCTTCCTTCCTTAACGTGATACCCCAAGAAATTAATTTGATTTTGCATGAAAGCACATTTGGACAATTTTAATTTAATGTTCTCTTTTTTGAAAATGCCAAATAGTTGATCTAGATGTGCTACATGTTGTTCCTTTGAGTCTGAAAAAATTATGATGCCATCGAAATAGTGGCATACAAAATTAATTTTATATTTGTCTAGAATTCTTCGAATGGTTCTATTAAACACTGTAGGGGCATTCTTTAAGCCAAATGGAAGCTTTAGCCATTCATATAAGCCAAAAGTTGTGGCAAATGCTAATTTCTCAGTAGCTTTTGTGTGGATAGGTACATGCCAATACCCAGATGTAAGGTCTAAAGTTGAGAAATATCTAGCTTTAATTAATTTGTATAGTATGGCATCTATCCGAGGCAGGGGCTCAGCATCTGTCCGAGTAATTGAATTCAACAGTCTAAAATCATACAAAGTCTATTCTTTCCTTCATTACGCTTTTTTGCTAAAGTGACGGGACTGGAATATGAACTATGTGATTCTTTAATGATTCCTGCTTCTAATAAGCTTTTAATTTGGGTTCTGATTTCTTTTTCCTCAATTGGGGAAGTTCTATAAGCTCTCAGGCTAATTAGTAGGTCCGAATTTAATATTATTCGTTGTGGTTCCATTCTAATCTTTCCTATGTCATACTTTTTTGTTGAAAATAATTCTACATTATGATATAAAAGTTCTTTTAGGTACTTATTCGCATCTAATTGTTTTATTTGCTCTTCAATATTTATGTCATTATGATTTTGTTCATTGTTCATTTTAATGTCATCAGAACTTGCATTGTATGTGTCACATGCATTATAATCAATATTAAAAATGTCATTTTCCTGTGGTAACCCCTCAATACAATTTTCAAAAACATTATGATCATTATTCAAAAAATCACTTTCGTTTTTATAATCACTGTTATCAATGTTCACATAAATATCATTAGACTTAATACACATAGAAGTTTCATTAGTACTGTTTAAATGCAAAGAAAATTCTTTGTCATTACTGCCTCTTACCAATTTCAAAATTAATTTCTCTTGAATTATACAGGAATTAACACAATCAATAACCAATTTAAATTTTTTACACTCTGGAATTCCCAAAATAAGATAAGGCAAGTCATTGTCTAAAATATACACAGAAATATGTTTTGTTATTTTCCCTATTTTCATTTCAAATTTGCACTTATTTGTGATTAAAATTTCTCCCCTAGCTTGCATTATTAGCCCTAGCTTGCAAATTACATACCCCTTTTTAATCTTATTAAGTACTTAATTTTCCCTTGGGCATTCGTGTTAAATTCCATTGTTACAGACTTCGGCAAAATCATTCACGATGGCTGACTTTTTACCGAAATTAGACGCGACGCGGCGTGGGGTCTAAAAAATTCAGATTTGCACATAAACACTAAACTTTTAACACTAGAACCGCGGCGCGGGTCAATTTAACCCAAAACGATGTTTAATTTATCACCACGCGAAAAGTATCGATTGAAAAAACAATTCCTTTTATGACTTTTAATATTTTAAGGTGAACCACAATTTACCAAATTTAAAAATTCGTAACATAAATATTTTTCCGATTATTAACACTTATACCTAGAACCGCGGAGCGGGTCAATTTGACCCGTAAGAAATGTTAATGCGCAAATAACGGAAAACAGATGCAATTTTTCGAACTGTAACTGTAAAATACTTCTACCCCACCCTAGAATTCCTTAAATGGACTGTACCAGAAGGGGGAATAGTGAAGGTTTTTCAGTCAAGGTCATTAAATTAGGTTTGAAACACGAACTACGTTCGAATGCAGTGAAAAGTTACTGCGAATATTTAGAAGACTTTTTGAAGTTGTTTTTCTTCTGTAATTAGTATATGTATAAGAACTATGTCACGACGCCGTAATCTTGCTGTTCAAGAAGCTTTAGAATATTTAAAACATTTATCTGAAAAGGATTCAGAAGTTTCGGAAAAAGGTTTCTCAAGATTCGATTTTGAGTAGTGAGGATGAATACCTGCCTGCTAATGAATAAAATTTGGATTCGGATGAAGAAAATTAAAGTGAAGATGATTCTGGAAATGCTCTAACAATCCCTGGTCCTTCTCATCGCAATACTGATGATAATTTATCTGATAAAAAATAAAAATCAAACATTCCAAGAAAAGATACACACACGCAAAGAAATTTGAAAAAGAAATCAACAATAACATTCAAAGTTGGAAATAATGAAGATGGCAAAGATGGGACAATTTGGAATGTCGCTCAATTAGGAACAAACGATAGAGGAAGAAAATCAAAGTGTAATATTTTGAAAGAAGTTGGGGACCCAACACCACATGCTAAACGCAATGTTATCGACAACAGTCCTTCAAGTGCTTGGAGAATTTTTATAGATGAATGGATATTGAAACACATAAAGAAATGTACTGAAGATGAAGCTCATCGGCAGATTCAGGAAGGAGAATGGAATATAACATTAGAAGAAATAGATGCTTTTATATAAATTTTATATGCACGTGGTATATATTGTGCAAAAGGACTTAACTGGATAGCTTGTGGTCAAAGAACTGAGGACCACCATTTTTCCAAATTACAATGTCAAGAGATTAATTTCGTGAAATAATGGGATTTTTACGCTTCTACATAAAATAAACAAGATCAAAGCGTCTAGAGACAGACAAACTTGCCCTTATTTCGGATATCTGGAATCGTTTCAGGGAAAATTGAAAGACTAACTATACACCAGGTCCTAATGTAACTCTAGATGAACAGTTATTTCCTACAAAAACTAGGTGTAGTTTTATCCAATACATGCCAAACAAACCAGATAAGTGTGGAATCAAGTTCTGGTTGGCTGCAGATTTGACTCAAAATATCTGATAAATGGATTCCCGTATGTTGGAAAAGATAACCAAAATCCATCCAACGTTTCTCTTTCTGAACATGTAATGCTGCGACTTATAAGTCCATATGAGAACAAAGGTAGAAATGTCACTACGAACAACTATTTCACGACACTGAAGCTTGCAGAAGCATTGAAATCCAAAAACATTAGCCTTGTAGGAACTGTAAAACGCTCATGAAGACAAATACTAGTCTCAGTAAAAATGTTAAAATCCACATTGTATTCGACTACGGTACTAATCCATAAAGACATGAGTCAAACTGTTTATCAAGGTAAAAAAGTTTAAAATGTTTTGTTGCTAAGTAGTCTCCATCCAAACGTAGAAATTGCAGATAACCCAAAAAAGCTACCTGATACAATCGCTTTCTACAACGCAACTAAATACGGTGTGGATGTGATTGAACAAATGGCAAGGAAATTTACAGTCAAGTCTGCTTACGTAGGTGGCCGGTGCAGGTTTTTTTGTAATATTTTGGACCTTGCTGCAATCAATGCCTGGGTTTTATATAAAGCTTTATAGAGAATCTATGCTCACTTCTACCCAGACTTGGGTGTATATAATTTGAAGTGGCACTCTATTTGAATTCGAAGCAAACACAGTTTATACATGAAACAATGTTTATTGAATTCGTTGCACATATAATTGGCTTTTACAGCAATAAGCATGCGTACTACTTGTGCGGAATGTATAAACACAGCTTTCAAGAACAATATATTTTTATACTCACGAACAGTAAGTCAAACCAGCAGTACTGCCATGTAAACTTCTGGCCCGCTAAGCACTAGCGCAGGATAACACCTTTTCAACCTTAACAACCTCTTCTTTTTATTAATGACGCTGCGTGGTATTTATACTAAGCGCGTATGCCGAAATTAGCATATCTAAAGCAGCTTCTTTAATTCACTCAAAAGTTCGATTCTTGTGAATCGAATCTTGTGTATACCTTACACTGGCCTCCCTCGAAAAAAAAATTAGGTAACTGAGGTCTGAACGGCTTCAGTTAACTAATTGAAAACGCGTGCTGGTCTGACTTTTGACATAATGGGTGGCAAAGTCAAAAAAGTCTTCCACACGTTGTGTGGAGGAAAAACGCCACTACCATTTTACAAAACTAACTCCGAAGGGTCCAGGTGACACCATCAAACAGTGGATTTGCAGAGTTGCGGATACTGGGCTGTCAACTGCGCCCTAAAATATCTATTTTAATTAAAAGTGACAACACAATTGCACAGCATGACATTTCTTGACTGTATCTGCTCTCCCCCAATTTATAATGTACATGTGTTATTTTTTGTGAAGTTAGTACATTAGTGGTTAATTGGTATATTGTGCAGTATGTATTTTTCTTCTAGTCACTACATGTCCCCTTCAAAAATTTATAAAACAACAGTATGCCGTTTTTTTTTCAGTGGCTAACCCCTTCCCCTCAAAATGTTTACACAGTATATATAATGGGAAATTTCAAACCAATTTGGTTCGGTTTTATTAAAGGGTGGGAGTTAGAATAAGAAAGTTGATACAAGACTTGTTCCTCATGAATGCAGCAACTTCCTTGCACCAGTCTGTCCAATCCGTGGGACCTCTCTTGATGGTCGCAGTCCTAGTAAAGGGGTTCGTTGACCGTGTGGGCATCCTTCGTGCAGCAGTTCGTTGGTCCTGAGGCGCTGGTCCGGCTTGACGATGGACAGGAGGTCTCTTGGGAGGAGGCCAACCTTGCTGGGCGGCAGAAATCTTCCGTTTCCTGTACTTATGCAAAGGATCTTTAAAATTGTCATTCTTCCTTTTGATAACCTTGTGTACCTTATCAGCGACGCATTCATCCTTTGATGGAGTTTTTGTAGTGCACACTTTACCTTTCTTCGTACTTTTGCTTGTATCGGTATTAGATTTTAATGCAGATTCTATTTTGTCAAATTTATACGCCGCACCAACGCGTTTACAAATTGCTTCGCTGCTTGTTTCATGTTTTTCAACAAACTGACTCTGTTTTTGGTATTGGTGCTTATGCGACTTCTTGTTTACCGCCTTAATTACTTCAGTATTAGCAGTTTTAATGCTGGAACCTGAAGGCTCTTTTTCACGTTTTTTATCCCCCTTAACTTTAGTTTTATCCTCTTTTGACGAAAAGGTCTCTTTGAAACTTGCGACATCAGAATCGTTATCATTTAAATTCTTTAACACTGCTTCAGTTTTAGGAAGATTAAGCTTTTCGTACTGGTGCGTTTTAATGCAAACGACGTCTATAACTTCCGAAGCATCAGCTAAACTACTTACAGTATAACTCTGTGTCAACTTTTCATCCTGATTCTCAGTCTGGTTTTCATGTACTTTATTTAAAACCATATTATCAACCTGGCCTACACAATCCTTATTCGGATGGAAACTTGAAATAATATCATCATTACCTAGCGAGTTCCTACTATCGTTTAAAGAATTTTTATTGTCGTCAACTAATAAGTATTCACTAACTTCCGTAACGCATACTTCGTCATCTACTAAATTTCCTTCATTAACAGATGTGTGAATATCATCTAAAATATCAGGTATAGCATCAATAATATCAGGTATAGCATTAATAGAAGTGTCAGATGATTTATTTTCTAAACCACTAGCATTAGTATCGGCACTATTTTCAGAAATTTGTACTGGAATTACCTCATCATTCCAGCTAGACTCACTTTCTTTATAAGCCACAAAAATACCCTGACTTTCACTATTCTCAAAATAATGATTACTACTCGGACAAAATAATACATTTGACCACACAGTTTCAACAGGTTGAACCATATCATGTGAATCAACTTGCCAGTGCAAGTAAGGTGCTTCCATATTATTTACTTTAAGAGCACTAATTTCATTATAACGCCGTGCGCTTCTATTATTTTGCCTGCGGTACTGCTTACGCTGCTGGTTTGAAACTCGCGAAAAATTTTGGCGCGGCTGTATAAAACTTCTTGTACCTGAATGACGGTACGGGGTAGCGAAGAAATGCTTATTGTCATATTTAGCTAAAGCTTGAAGGAGGGTAACCTTGCTTGTAATTGTTTGATTATCTAAAAAATCTTGAACACTTGGCTTCAAACGTTGGATAACTATTTATAAGATTACCGCTTCCGTTACCCCTTCTAAATATCCTCACACTTGGAAATCTTTTCCGTAGCAAAATCCAACGCAGACTGACCTTCACGTTGCCTTAGCGAATAAATTTCCGCTTCAATTACACTTTGATTAAAGGTCTTTGGAAAAACGCTAAGAAACTGTTGCTTGAATGACAAATAGTCAAAAATCAGATTACTGCTTTTCATACACGTGTACCACTGATATGCACTACCTCTTAAAGCGGCTAGAGCAATTTTAAGTTTATCCCCCTCTGGGGTGCATTGTTGCTGAAAGTAATGCTCAATTTTCTTTAGGAATTGGCTTGAGGGGCCGCCATTGAATGTGGCTTCGAATGGCGCAAAATGCTGAACCATAATTACCCGAGGAAAATTTCCAGCAGGATTTTGTTCTACAACACTCATTTTTAAATAGTATATAAGTACTTGCAACAATTTTATCAATATAAGTACACAGTACACAGTTTTTAATTTCAATTATGTTGTTCGTTACAAATGTAACGCTAACTACCAGGGTATATATATTTTCGGGCGCCAGTATAGAGAATCTATGCTCACTTCTACCCAGACTTGGGTGTATATAATTTGAAGTGGCACTCTATTTGAATTCGAAGCAAACACAGTTTATACATGAAACAATGTTTATTGAATTCGTTGCACATATAATTGGCTTTTACAGCAATAAGCATGCGTACTACTTGTACGGAATGTATAAACACAGCTTTCAAGAACAATATATTTTTATACTCACGAACAGTAAGTCAAACCAGCAGTACTGCCATGTAAACTTCTGGCCCGCTAAGCACTAGCGCAGGATAACACCTTTTCAACCTTAACAACCTCTTCTTTTTATTAATGACGCTGCGTGGTATTTATACTAAGCGCGTATGCCGAAATTAGCATATCTAAAGCAGCTTCTTTAATTCACTCAAAAGTTCGATTCTTGTGAATCGAATCTTGTGTATACCTTACACTGGCCTCCCTCGAAAAAAAAATTAGGTAACTGAGGTCTGAACGGCTTCAGTTAACTAATTGAAAACGCGTGCTGGTCTGACTTTTGACATAATGGGTGGCAAAGTCAAAAAAGTCTTCCACACGTTGTGTGGAGGAAAAACGCCACTACCATTTTACAAAACTAACTCCGAAGGGTCCAGGTGACACCATCAAACAGTGGATTTGCAGAGTTGCGGATACTGGGCTGCCAACTGCGCCCTAAAATATCTATTTTAATTAAAAGTGACAACACAATTGCACAGCATGACATTTCTTGACTGTATCTGCTCTCCCCCAATTTATAATGTACATGTGTTATTTTTTGTGAAGTTAGTACATTAGTGGTTAATTGGTATATTGTGCAGTATGTATTTTTCTTCTAGTCACTACATGTCCCCTTCAAAAATTTATAAAACAACAGTATGCCGTTTTTTTTCAGTGGCTAACCCCTTCCCCTCAAAATGTTTACACAGTATATATAATGGGAAATTTCAAACCAATTTGGTTCGGTTTTATTAAAGGGTGGGAGTTAGAATAAGAAAGTTGATACAAGACTTGTTCCTCATGAATGCAGCAACTTCCTTGCACCAGTCTGTCCAATCCGTGGGACCTCTCTTGATGGTCGCAGTCCTAGTAAAGGGGTTCGTTGACCGTGTGGGCATCCTTCGTGCAGCAGTTCGTTGGTCCTGAGGCGCTGGTCCGGCTTGACGATGGACAGGAGGTCTCTTGGGAGGAGGCCAACCTTGCTGGGCGGCAGAAATCTTCCGTTTCCTGTACTTATGCAAAGGATCTTTAAAATTGTCATTCTTCCTTTTGATAACCTTGTGTACCTTATCAGCGACGCATTCATCCTTTGATGGAGTTTTTGTAGTGCACACTTTACCTTTCTTCGTACTTTTGCTTGTATCGGTATTAGATTTTAATGCAGATTCTATTTTGTCAAATTTATACGCCGCACCAACGCGTTTACAAATTGCTTCGCTGCTTGTTTCATGTTTTTCAACAAACTGACTCTGTTTTTGGTATTGGTGCTTATGCGACTTCTTGTTTACCGCCTTAATTACTTCAGTATTAGCAGTTTTAATGCTGGAACCTGAAGGCTCTTTTTCACGTTTTTTATCCCCCTTAACTTTAGTTTTATCCTCTTTTGACGAAAAGGTCTCTTTGAAACTTGCGACATCAGAATCGTTATCATTTAAATTCTTTAACACTGCTTCAGTTTTAGGAAGATTAAGCTTTTCGTACTGGTGCGTTTTAATGCAAACGACGTCTATAACTTCCGAAGCATCAGCTAAACTACTTACAGTATAACTCTGTGTCAACTTTTCATCCTGATTCTCAGTCTGGTTTTCATGTACTTTATTTAAAACCATATTATCAACCTGGCCTACACAATCCTTATTCGGATGGAAACTTGAAATAATATCATCATTACCTAGCGAGTTCCTACTATCGTTTAAAGAATTTTTATTGTCGTCAACTAATAAGTATTCACTAACTTCCGTAACGCATACTTCGTCATCTACTAAATTTCCTTCATTAACAGATGTGTGAATATCATCTAAAATATCAGGTATAGCATCAATAATATCAGGTATAGCATTAATAGAAGTGTCAGATGATTTATTTTCTAAACCACTAGCATTAGTATCGGCACTATTTTCAGAAATTTGTACTGGAATTACCTCATCATTCCAGCTAGACTCACTTTCTTTATAAGCCACAAAAATACCCTGACTTTCACTATTCTCAAAATAATGATTACTACTCGGACAAAATAATACATTTGACCACACAGTTTCAACAGGTTGAACCATATCATGTGAATCAACTTGCCAGTGCAAGTAAGGTGCTTCCATATTATTTACTTTAAGAGCACTAATTTCATTATAACGCCGTGCGCTTCTATTATTTTGCCTGCGGTACTGCTTACGCTGCTGGTTTGAAACTCGCGAAAAATTTTGGCGCGGCTGTATAAAACTTCTTGTACCTGAATGACGGTACGGGGTAGCGAAGAAATGCTTATTGTCATATTTAGCTAAAGCTTGAAGGAGGGTAACCTTGCTTGTAATTGTTTGATTATCTAAAAAATCTTGAACACTTGGCTTCAAACGTTGGATAACTATTTATAAGATTACCGCTTCCGTTACCCCTTCTAAATATCCTCACACTTGGAAATCTTTTCCGTAGCAAAATCCAACGCAGACTGACCTTCACGTTGCCTTAGCGAATAAATTTCCGCTTCAATTACACTTTGATTAAAGGTCTTTGGAAAAACGCTAAGAAACTGTTGCTTGAATGACAAATAGTCAAAAATCAGATTACTGCTTTTCATACACGTGTACCACTGATATGCACTACCTCTTAAAGCGGCTAGAGCAATTTTAAGTTTATCCCCCTCTGGGGTGCATTGTTGCTGAAAGTAATGCTCAATTTTCTTTAGGAATTGGCTTGAGGGGCCGCCATTGAATGTGGCTTCGAATGGCGCAAAATGCTGAACCATAATTACCCGAGGAAAATTTCCAGCAGGATTTTGTTCTACAACACTCATTTTTAAATAGTATATAAGTACTTGCAACAATTTTATCAATATAAGTACACAGTACACAGTTTTTAATTTCAATTATGTTGTTCGTTACAAATGTAACGCTAACTACCAGGGTATATATATTTTCGGGCGCCAGCATAGAGAATCTATGCTCACTTCTACCCAGACTTGGGTGTATATAATTTGAAGTGGCACTCTATTTGAATTCGAAGCAAACACAGTTTATACATGAAACAATGTTTATTGAATTCGTTGCACATATAATTGGCTTTTACAGCAATAAGCATGCGTACTACTTGTACGGAATGTATAAACACAGCTTTCAAGAACAATATATTTTTATACTCACGAACAGTAAGTCAAACCAGCAGTACTGCCATGTAAACTTCTGGCCCGCTAAGCACTAGCGCAGGATAACACCTTTTCAACCTTAACAACCTCTTCTTTTTATTAATGACGCTGCGTGGTATTTATACTAAGCGCGTATGCCGAAATTAGCATATCTAAAGCAGCTTCTTTAATTCACTCAAAAGTTCGATTCTTGTGAATCGAATCTTGTGTATACCTTACACTGGCCTCCCTCGAAAAAAAAATTAGGTAACTGAGGTCTGAACGGCTTCAGTTAACTAATTGAAAACGCGTGCTGGTCTGACTTTTGACATAATGGGTGGCAAAGTCAAAAAAGTCTTCCACACGTTGTGTGGAGGAAAAACGCCACTACCATTTTACAAAACTAACTCCGAAGGGTCCAGGTGACACCATCAAACAGTGGATTTGCAGAGTTGCGGATACTGGGCTGCCAACTGCGCCCTAAAATATCTATTTTAATTAAAAGTGACAACACAATTGCACAGCATGACATTTCTTGACTGTATCTGCTCTCCCCCAATTTATAATGTACATGTGTTATTTTTTGTGAAGTTAGTACATTAGTGGTTAATTGGTATATTGTGCAGTATGTATTTTTCTTCTAGTCACTACATGTCCCCTTCAAAAATTTATAAAACAACAGTATGCCGTTTTTTTTCAGTGGCTAACCCCTTCCCCTCAAAATGTTTACACAGTATATATAATGGGAAATTTCAAACCAATTTGGTTCGGTTTTATTAAAGGGTGGGAGTTAGAATAAGAAAGTTGATACAAGACTTGTTCCTCATGAATGCAGCAACTTCCTTGCACCAGTCTGTCCAATCCGTGGGACCTCTCTTGATGGTCGCAGTCCTAGTAAAGGGGTTCGTTGACCGTGTGGGCATCCTTCGTGCAGCAGTTCGTTGGTCCTGAGGCGCTGGTCCGGCTTGACGATGGACAGGAGGTCTCTTGGGAGGAGGCCAACCTTGCTGGGCGGCAGAAATCTTCCGTTTCCTGTACTTATGCAAAGGATCTTTAAAATTGTCATTCTTCCTTTTGATAACCTTGTGTACCTTATCAGCGACGCATTCATCCTTTGATGGAGTTTTTGTAGTGCACACTTTACCTTTCTTCGTACTTTTGCTTGTATCGGTATTAGATTTTAATGCAGATTCTATTTTGTCAAATTTATACGCCGCACCAACGCGTTTACAAATTGCTTCGCTGCTTGTTTCATGTTTTTCAACAAACTGACTCTGTTTTTGGTATTGGTGCTTATGCGACTTCTTGTTTACCGCCTTAATTACTTCAGTATTAGCAGTTTTAATGCTGGAACCTGAAGGCTCTTTTTCACGTTTTTTATCCCCCTTAACTTTAGTTTTATCCTCTTTTGACGAAAAGGTCTCTTTGAAACTTGCGACATCAGAATCGTTATCATTTAAATTCTTTAACACTGCTTCAGTTTTAGGAAGATTAAGCTTTTCGTACTGGTGCGTTTTAATGCAAACGACGTCTATAACTTCCGAAGCATCAGCTAAACTACTTACAGTATAACTCTGTGTCAACTTTTCATCCTGATTCTCAGTCTGGTTTTCATGTACTTTATTTAAAACCATATTATCAACCTGGCCTACACAATCCTTATTCGGATGGAAACTTGAAATAATATCATCATTACCTAGCGAGTTCCTACTATCGTTTAAAGAATTTTTATTGTCGTCAACTAATAAGTATTCACTAACTTCCGTAACGCATACTTCGTCATCTACTAAATTTCCTTCATTAACAGATGTGTGAATATCATCTAAAATATCAGGTATAGCATCAATAATATCAGGTATAGCATTAATAGAAGTGTCAGATGATTTATTTTCTAAACCACTAGCATTAGTATCGGCACTATTTTCAGAAATTTGTACTGGAATTACCTCATCATTCCAGCTAGACTCACTTTCTTTATAAGCCACAAAAATACCCTGACTTTCACTATTCTCAAAATAATGATTACTACTCGGACAAAATAATACATTTGACCACACAGTTTCAACAGGTTGAACCATATCATGTGAATCAACTTGCCAGTGCAAGTAAGGTGCTTCCATATTATTTACTTTAAGAGCACTAATTTCATTATAACGCCGTGCGCTTCTATTATTTTGCCTGCGGTACTGCTTACGCTGCTGGTTTGAAACTCGCGAAAAATTTTGGCGCGGCTGTATAAAACTTCTTGTACCTGAATGACGGTACGGGGTAGCGAAGAAATGCTTATTGTCATATTTAGCTAAAGCTTGAAGGAGGGTAACCTTGCTTGTAATTGTTTGATTATCTAAAAAATCTTGAACACTTGGCTTCAAACGTTGGATAACTATTTATAAGATTACCGCTTCCGTTACCCCTTCTAAATATCCTCACACTTGGAAATCTTTTCCGTAGCAAAATCCAACGCAGACTGACCTTCACGTTGCCTTAGCGAATAAATTTCCGCTTCAATTACACTTTGATTAAAGGTCTTTGGAAAAACGCTAAGAAACTGTTGCTTGAATGACAAATAGTCAAAAATCAGATTACTGCTTTTCATACACGTGTACCACTGATATGCACTACCTCTTAAAGCGGCTAGAGCAATTTTAAGTTTATCCCCCTCTGGGGTGCATTGTTGCTGAAAGTAATGCTCAATTTTCTTTAGGAATTGGCTTGAGGGGCCGCCATTGAATGTGGCTTCGAATGGCGCAAAATGCTGAACCATAATTACCCGAGGAAAATTTCCAGCAGGATTTTGTTCTACAACACTCATTTTTAAATAGTATATAAGTACTTGCAACAATTTTATCAATATAAGTACACAGTACACAGTTTTTAATTTCAATTATGTTGTTCGTTACAAATGTAACGCTAACTACCAGGGTATATATATTTTCGGGCGCCAGTATAGAGAATCTATGCTCACTTCTACCCAGACTTGGGTGTATATAATTTGAAGTGGCACTCTATTTGAATTCGAAGCAAACACAGTTTATACATGAAACAATGTTTATTGAATTCGTTGCACATATAATTGGCTTTTACAGCAATAAGCATGCGTACTACTTGTACGGAATGTATAAACACAGCTTTCAAGAACAATATATTTTTATACTCACGAACAGTAAGTCAAACCAGCAGTACTGCCATGTAAACTTCTGGCCCGCTAAGCACTAGCGCAGGATAACACCTTTTCAACCTTAACAACCTCTTCTTTTTATTAATGACGCTGCGTGGTATTTATACTAAGCGCGTATGCCGAAATTAGCATATCTAAAGCAGCTTCTTTAATTCACTCAAAAGTTCGATTCTTGTGAATCGAATCTTGTGTATACCTTACACTGGCCTCCCTCGAAAAAAAAATTAGGTAACTGAGGTCTGAACGGCTTCAGTTAACTAATTGAAAACGCGTGCTGGTCTGACTTTTGACATAATGGGTGGCAAAGTCAAAAAAGTCTTCCACACGTTGTGTGGAGGAAAAACGCCACTACCATTTTACAAAACTAACTCCGAAGGGTCCAGGTGACACCATCAAACAGTGGATTTGCAGAGTTGCGGATACTGGGCTGCCAACTGCGCCCTAAAATATCTATTTTAATTAAAAGTGACAACACAATTGCACAGCATGACATTTCTTGACTGTATCTGCTCTCCCCCAATTTATAATGTACATGTGTTATTTTTTGTGAAGTTAGTACATTAGTGGTTAATTGGTATATTGTGCAGTATGTATTTTTCTTCTAGTCACTACATGTCCCCTTCAAAAATTTATAAAACAACAGTATGCCGTTTTTTTTCAGTGGCTAACCCCTTCCCCTCAAAATGTTTACACAGTATATATAATGGGAAATTTCAAACCAATTTGGTTCGGTTTTATTAAAGGGTGGGAGTTAGAATAAGAAAGTTGATACAAGACTTGTTCCTCATGAATGCAGCAACTTCCTTGCACCAGTCTGTCCAATCCGTGGGACCTCTCTTGATGGTCGCAGTCCTAGTAAAGGGGTTCGTTGACCGTGTGGGCATCCTTCGTGCAGCAGTTCGTTGGTCCTGAGGCGCTGGTCCGGCTTGACGATGGACAGGAGGTCTCTTGGGAGGAGGCCAACCTTGCTGGGCGGCAGAAATCTTCCGTTTCCTGTACTTATGCAAAGGATCTTTAAAATTGTCATTCTTCCTTTTGATAACCTTGTGTACCTTATCAGCGACGCATTCATCCTTTGATGGAGTTTTTGTAGTGCACACTTTACCTTTCTTCGTACTTTTGCTTGTATCGGTATTAGATTTTAATGCAGATTCTATTTTGTCAAATTTATACGCCGCACCAACGCGTTTACAAATTGCTTCGCTGCTTGTTTCATGTTTTTCAACAAACTGACTCTGTTTTTGGTATTGGTGCTTATGCGACTTCTTGTTTACCGCCTTAATTACTTCAGTATTAGCAGTTTTAATGCTGGAACCTGAAGGCTCTTTTTCACGTTTTTTATCCCCCTTAACTTTAGTTTTATCCTCTTTTGACGAAAAGGTCTCTTTGAAACTTGCGACATCAGAATCGTTATCATTTAAATTCTTTAACACTGCTTCAGTTTTAGGAAGATTAAGCTTTTCGTACTGGTGCGTTTTAATGCAAACGACGTCTATAACTTCCGAAGCATCAGCTAAACTACTTACAGTATAACTCTGTGTCAACTTTTCATCCTGATTCTCAGTCTGGTTTTCATGTACTTTATTTAAAACCATATTATCAACCTGGCCTACACAATCCTTATTCGGATGGAAACTTGAAATAATATCATCATTACCTAGCGAGTTCCTACTATCGTTTAAAGAATTTTTATTGTCGTCAACTAATAAGTATTCACTAACTTCCGTAACGCATACTTCGTCATCTACTAAATTTCCTTCATTAACAGATGTGTGAATATCATCTAAAATATCAGGTATAGCATCAATAATATCAGGTATAGCATTAATAGAAGTGTCAGATGATTTATTTTCTAAACCACTAGCATTAGTATCGGCACTATTTTCAGAAATTTGTACTGGAATTACCTCATCATTCCAGCTAGACTCACTTTCTTTATAAGCCACAAAAATACCCTGACTTTCACTATTCTCAAAATAATGATTACTACTCGGACAAATAATACATTTGACCACACAGTTTCAACAGGTTGAACCATATCATGTGAATCAACTTGCCAGTGCAAGTAAGGTGCTTCCATATTATTTACTTTAAGAGCACTAATTTCATTATAACGCCGTGCGCTTCTATTATTTTGCCTGCGGTACTGCTTACGCTGCTGGTTTGAAACTCGCGAAAAATTTTGGCGCGGCTGTATAAAACTTCTTGTACCTGAATGACGGTACGGGGTAGCGAAGAAATGCTTATTGTCATATTTAGCTAAAGCTTGAAGGAGGGTAACCTTGCTTGTAATTGTTTGATTATCTAAAAAATCTTGAACACTTGGCTTCAAACGTTGGATAACTATTTATAAGATTACCGCTTCCGTTACCCCTTCTAAATATCCTCACACTTGGAAATCTTTTCCGTAGCAAAATCCAACGC